>CM056729.1:61083644-61534850 GCA_029844215.1 Przewalskia tangutica | reverse complement strand
GGACCTTCCGTCCGAGGTCCTTCTCACAAATCTCAAGGTTATCGTTTTCCTAAACACAGATCCTTAGAGGTTCCTTTCTTTCCTTATTTGTCATACTTTCTCGCATTTTCAAACTCATCTAGTACACGACAAAATCTCAAATTTTGTTTCTCTTCTCCAACTCGAGTTACTATCCAAACTTGGCCATATAGTTACTTACATTCCGTTAAGGCTCTTCTCGATCCCACGACCTAACCCGTGGAACGATCCACGAACTCGTACAACGATCAACTAGACTTGGGCCTAGCACCCTCGTGACCTATCACATAGCGGGACCGCTTCAACCGACATCACCCCATTCCACCACTAATGACCCGAAATGAGTCCATAACCCGACTCATCGTCACGCTTAACTTCTCATTCTTAGTCTGAAATAAATCTCTCTCTTATCTCAAGGTACTTCTCACCCTATCCTTCCATTCACTAGAGGTTCGTCACATAAGCCAAAGTATTTCTACTATACATCCTTCCCTATCGGAAACACTGAGGAAAAAGTGGCCTCGACTGAGAAAATCCTCTGCTTCTCGGAGAACCTCGACCCCTGGAGCTTGGACCGGCTCCTAAATACCCTGTGGGGTCCAAACTCCCACCTGTGAGCTGCGGGGGTATGTACTGGGTAGTCTGGGACGAATATCTCACTCATTGCGAGGCAACTACCCAAAAACTCACCGGGATAACCAACCGGTCTAGCCCTCTTACGCAGATCTCCGCGCTGGCCCTCTACCCCCTGTACACCTGTCTGTACTGTCCGAGTAACCTCTTGCTGATGAAACTGTAGCACCTCTATCTTGGTCAATAACATAATGGCTTCCTTCATGACCCTAAAGTCTTCCCTTAAGCGAAACCGAGGCTCGTGCTGGGGCCTCAAACATGGCGCAGAAGAACTGGCCATCGCGAACAACATCCATTCCACGGCATAAGCCCTATCAACTCTCTGAGTTCGACTAGTAGCTCCGCTACTCTGCCCTTCTGCGGTTGTTGCCTCCTCTGGAGGCATAATCAGAATACAAAAATACGTCGAGAGGAATTATCTTACTAACACAATTCATGGCACGATCTGAGTGAGAAGAATGAAACCAACTCCTAAACGCCTCTGTAGCCTCGCTTATGGGTGTGGCGCGCAACACACCGGGATAATCAAGACTCTCACTAGACACGGTCAGTAGACATTCCGAGGACCGATCGCTCTGATACCACTCATTACACCCCAACCCCGGCGTGGGATCGTGCCCTACCCAGGCACCTTCTACCTTAACAACTAAGTAAATGCGAAATTAAATAACACCTCTTTTTTAAAAAAACCAATCGTAACGCGGCAAAGCCGAAGGCTTCCATGTAATATCATACAAAAGACACTACACCGCATACGAGTCCAATCCACATATGAATACGACTCTCTAGAGTTATCTTATATCAATCGTGACGACAAGGCCCCGCCGTACCATAATCGTACCAAAGCTCTTCAAAGAACTTATACCAAAAGATAAACTCCCGAATCAAGGAGCTATCCAAAACTCGAGCGGTCCTACACTGCCGATCACCAAATCGCAGACCTAAACACGGGCGTGAACGCGCCAGAAGGAGGTCGACGAAGAATGTACCAAGTATGTGAAACAGATGAAATCTTTGTAATGAAATCATAACAGTCTAAACAAAACAGAGACATGCATGATAGCCAACCTACAGACACATACATAAGCAAATATAACAAGTCGAGGGCGCGTGCCTCAAGTCATTTCTAAAATATAACCATGGGTCTCACGCCATAATATCAATCATGCGTGGAATCCTTCCTCACCGCCGATCAGTGATATAATATAACACCAATAGGCATACATGAACACCAAGTCCCACCGGTGGTATAGCGTCTTGGGGGTTTACCCCTCACTTATACTCTTACCCTGGAGAAGGTGGTAAAGCAGGTGGTATAACATCTTGGGGGTTTACCCCTCACTTATACTCTTACCGTGGAAAAGGTGGTAAAACATCTTGGGGGTTTACCCCTCACTTATACTCTTACCCTATCTCAACCGACCATCAAACAAAACAAGCAGGGGGTATAATGTCTTGGGGGTTTACCCCTCACTTATACTCTTACCCTGGAGAAGGTGGTATAGCATCTTGGGGGTTTACCCCTCACTTATACTCTTACCCTATCTCAACCGACCATCAAACAAAACAAGCAGGGGGTATAATGTCTTGGGGGTTTACCCCTCACTTATACTCTTACCGAGAAGGTGGTATAGCGTCTTGGGGGCTTACCTCACTTATACTCTTACCCTATCTCGACGTCAGGAACAAAGCAAAGCACTACCATGTTACATAAAAATCAGGAATTTAACCCAGTACTACAAATAACGGAAGCATACCGTGGAATCCCACATCATCTTCGGTGCGTCGAGTAACTTAACAAGACGGTAGGCCTCCCAGAGTTCGCGTGACGTAATAAAACATAATACTTGCACTCAAAGGCTATCACCCGGCACACATAGGCTAATTCTTAATTAAACAAGCCAAAGTACTTATCGAGGCACACATGGAATAATTCTCGATTAACAAGCCAAAGTACTTATCAAGGCACACATGGAATAATTCTCAAATAACAAGCCAAAGTACTTATCAAGGCACACTTAGACTAATTCTCAATTAATCAAGCCAAAGTACTTATCAAGGCATCACATTGAATTATTCTCAATTAAGCGAGCCAAAGTACTAATCAAGGCATCACGTAGAATTATTCTCGATTAAACGGGCCAAGTACTACTCGAGGCATCACGTAGAATTATTCTCAATTAAAAGCAAAGTACTACGTCGTACATTCTTTTCAAGAGACTCCTTTTGTGTAAAACCCCGAGATACTAACACGTAGTATCGAGGTGTGTCTATTTTTTTCCAAAGTAAGTTACTATACTTTAGAAACTCATTTCAAAGCTTGAAACCAAGTAACTTCAAATTTTCACAATCTAGGCAACTTATGCCCATTAATCAAACTAGACAACTTTCTAAATCTTCCATAAAGCCGTTATAACCAACTTCCCATAAAGCCGTTATAACCTTTATGGTTTTAGACAATTTCATTCTTTTTTTATAACTAAGAGACTTATACTTAAAACCAAGTATCACAAACTTTCAAATCGAGTCTCTTAACTTTCAAAATACTTCGAGTCTCTTAATATATAGAAAACACGTTTCTTCTACTTTTAAACCTCAAGTAACTCACACCTTTAAAACAAGTTACTTCTCTTAAATCATGTCATTTCTCCTCCTTTAAAACAATTAAGTAAATCACTCCTTTGACTCCCCTAAAGTCATTATAATGACCTTTAGGTTTTGGAACTAAGGCACTAGCCAAAAGATTTGGAAACCACTTCCTTTTCAAGACTCTATGTACTTTAAGTAACATACTTTCACTTTTAAGAATCCAACTTCACTAAGGCAATGGATTATACAATTTACAATTTAAACATCAAAGTACAATCAAGGAAGTACATAGAACAAATTCTATATTAGGCAATCCAAGTACAACCAAGGAATGAATCATTTAAGGAGTAGAACTTACTTTCTTTATCTTAAGGAATCATGCTAGAAGAAGAGATGGTTCACATACCTTTTCGGCTAAATCCACAAGCTAAGCCGAATACGCCGTACGTAGAAGTGTCAACCTATAATGGTCACAACAAGACTATCAACTTCTAGTCTCTAACGTAGAATAACACTAAGTATACGGTCTCTAATTCTACGGAAAATCGGGCAGCACTTCCTTTGTTTCTACTCACTTTGCCACCTTTTTCAAGGCCGAATACAATAACCAACACGCCACATTTAAGAATAAATTTCCATAATGTTAATAAGTTCCAAACTTTTCAACTAATGCATTTTGAGAATCCAATTCTCAACAACGAACATTTTTCCTTTCCGACGTTCGGAACATTTTCAGTCGGAAAAACAATTCTTCCTTTCGTACTAATTTCCAAGTCTTGATTCCTTACGTGCATTCTCTTTTACATGTCCTGGACTTACGGGGTGTAACATATAGTCTGCCCATAAAGGTATACTGCCCGGCCCATTCCTGGGACGCGATAATGTCTCTTTACATAACATTTTAAATCATCTTTTCACTTCTTCTTTAGTCGTTATAACAACTCTCCATAAAGCTATTATAACAACCCTTCACTTTAGAGAACTTAAGGCACTTTTATTTCTTTTTACATTAGGGAAAATTAAACCCAAAAGTACTACGTACATACTGTTACACCCCGTAAATTCAAGAAGATAAGATAAGAACATACCAATGAGTATAATGTTTGAAAGTGGAAAGATAAGTGGACAAACATGTGTTGGACGGATTTTGAGTCTATCTTGGAGTGTTGTACCCCAATTGTTAAGAATTGCAAGGTGTTTAAAAAGCCTAGTGTGTAGTCCGTTAAATCTAGTTCCCTACGCAACAAACCGTTCGTCGATAGGACATCGGAGTCCAAAGTTCTGGAAGTTTCAAGTTTGGTGCAATCGGGCAAAGCGATGGTTACGGTTGAAGTGCAGCGTCGCGCGCCGGAGTGCGAACGCGCCGGTTGTTCTGGGAGTTCGCGGGGGTTGCCGCGCCGCGGCGCCGGAATGCAGGCAATTTCTCTGAAGTGGAAGCGCCGCGGCGCCGGCGGCAGGGCCGCGGCGCCAAGGCGGGATTTTCTGCGGTCAAGGGCGAATATCAGGGGATATTTTGATAAAAAGGCCTATGGGAGGGTGACAAGTGTCCCTCCCATCTTTTTGACCAATAAAGGACCCTATTTCAAGGGCCAAGTCTTGGAAGACTTGGCCATTTCACCTAACCCTCCCCAAGAAAATCCTCTCCCTTTCTCTCTAGATCTTTGAAGAAAACCTTGCCATAGGAGAAATTGTTGGAGTGGCGGCAAGAAGGAAAAGTGCGGGTAAACTTGTGGGAAGCGCGGGTGGACGAGTTTGACGGAAAATAAGTGGAAGAAAGGGGCTTTTTGTGGGCTTCTCCGAAGGTAAAAGTTTCTCCTTCTCTTGGATTTGAGTTAATACTTGTCATAGTAGTTTAGAAATGAGCCCGAGGCTGTGATATTTAAGTTTGAATTTAGAAATGAGCCTGAGGCTATTATATTTAAGTTTGAATTTAGAAATGAGCTCGAGGTCATTATATTTAAGTTTGATTTGATTTGGATCTTGTTGTCTTGTTGAAAACCGAAATGGGCATGTTAGCCTTAAGATTGTAACTTCAATTGGATTTCTAATTTGGTCGTCACATGTTGTAAAGGGGGAAATTGTAGTTGTTGAAGATGTCTAGGGCTAGATATCATGTTAGACCTAATAACATGGATTGAGAAGATAATTGGAAAAGATTTAGGATTGGTTATATTATTGGCCAAGAATGGCATGGAAAGTATTGGGTTATTTTTTGTATTGTTGTGGGGCGGAATTTTACACGTATTGTTAGGCGTGTAATCCCCTTGTTTTTGCTGGATTAATTGAGACTTAAATGTGGCGTTGGTTATAGAAATTCGACCTTGAAAAAGGTGGCAAAGTTAGTAGAAACAAAGGAAGTTCTGTCCAAATTGCCGTAGAATTTAGGGACTTTGCACTTAGTTTATTCTACGTTCGGCTAGCGCTTGATAGACGTTTATGACCATATTAGGATTGAAGTGCTACGAGTAGCGTATCCTACCTGAAGGGTATAGTACTGTGGATCATTTTTCTAATTGTCGACAATCGTCGCGAGGTATGTGATTCTTCCTATCCTCTTCAGCATGATTATTTGTGAAATATATAGTGCAGTAGATGCACGTGTGTTAAAGGAAATTGATTTCCCTTTTGTGCCTTGACTTGTTATGAAGTGTAAAGGGCTTCATTGTTTGAAAAAGTAGGAAAATCTTATTCGTTAGTAATAAGTACTCGGTGGTTAAAGAATAAGCCCTCTTGGTCTCATAAGGGTTTATAGTTGTAATTGGTTGGTTTAAAACATAAAGTGTTATAACGGCTTTATGGGAAGTTTTTTATAACCACTTTATGTAGGTAAAAGAATGGTTTGTTGATTTCAAAAGACAAGAGACTTGACTTATAATTGACCTAAATGGTGTTGAAAAGTGTGAAACCTCATTCGTGAGAAATGAGTACTTGGTTTTTAAAAGAATTATTGTAAGCAAGTTTTGATCTTCTTAAAAATTTCAAAGTAAGGAAATCGATTTCTAAAAGAAAAGAGACTTAAGAATTTGAAGTGTTTTGGTTTAAAAGAAAGGCATGGTTTTGTCTTGACTTGTTTTAAAACATAAAGGGTTATAATAGCTTTATGGGAAGTTAGTTATAACGACTTTATGGAAAATAAAGAAATGAATTCATTATTGGGTTTAGATTGGTAACTTGATTTTTGGGAAAAGAGAAGTACCTTGTTTTCAAATATTGAACTCATTGTGATGGAAAACATAAGTGGCTTGGTTATAAAAGGTAGGAGTACCTTGATCTTAAAGGGTTAGATACTTGGGGTTTATTGGTATACTTGACGTGTGCTGAAGTGTTTAAAGTACCTTGAGTTGTGTGTAATCGCCTATGATTGTTGTGATAGCCTTTGTTTGTGCAAGTGTTTGATTGTGTGCTCACGAGCCTCTCGATGGAGGGCGGCTATCTGGTTGATTGATGGACATCACCGACATTTGGGTAGCCAGCGGGTATGCTTCCACTACATCGATCCTCTTGGACATACTGACACGGTGGGTAGCCCACGGGTATGCTTCAATTGTGTGTGTTATCTTGTTATTAGTCCGACATGCGACAACGTTGGGTAGCCCACGGGTATGCGTCCACAGTGGGTGTTATCTTGTTATTTGTTTGGACATACTGACACGTTGGGTAGCCCACGGGTATGCGTCCACAGTGGGTGTTATCTTGTTATTTGTTTGGATATACTGACACGTTGGGTAGCCCACGGGTATGCGTCCACAGTGGGTATTATCTTGTTATTAGTCGGACATCGACACGCGTTGGGTAGCCACTGTATGCTTCGCGATTGTTATCTTGTTACCTCCTTTGGGCATACCGAGCCGTTGGATGGTCCACTGTATGGGCCACTAGGGCGGTTCGAGGCCATACTTATACCGAGGTGAGATGCCGGGGCATGCGGCCATTGTGCGAGTTAAATTCCCGGGTTGTATTTGAGTGATGATTTCACGGGCATGAGTCCCCGACTTGACATGACTGCTTATATGTTGTGTATTGTAGTTTGGTTATCATACATGTCTCCTGCTTTATATAGACTATTATGATTTCATTTCTGATAATTTTCAATTTCACATACTTGGTACTGTTATCGACCCTTCGGGCTGCGTTCATGCCGCAGTTGAGGTACATAGCTTGCGATCCGCACTTAGGATCGTTGTTGATTCTCGGAAAGCTCCATATCTCCTAAGCTTGTCACGTGGTACGGTTCCCAGTAGTAGACTTTTGTATATTCGGGGGCATGGCGGGGCCAATCCGTCATTATGGTTTTAAAATTCTTGAAGTGCAGAGCAATTGTGGTGGCGAGTTTGTAAGGATGTAACTGCTCAAGTTTTCATTTATGTACAAAAGGTAACCGTTTAGGTTGCTTTGTTTTCTTATTTCATGCTTTCTTTCATGAGTTTTTATTTCCGGTTTTTATCGATGTTGTATCACCGGGGTGCCGGAGTGAGCACGACCACGGGCCCGAGTCGGTCGTGACAAAAGTGGTATCGAGCGATTAATCCTCGGAAAGTGTCTGCATCGTATCTAGTAGAGTCTTGATTATCGGTGTGTTGTGCACCACATCTATAATCAGGAGGCTATAGGATATTTAGGATTGGTTTCCATTCTTCTCACTCTGAGATCATGCCTTAGAGTTGTGTTATAAGTTGGACTCCCTCTGACGTATTCTTTGTATACCAGTGATGCCTCCACTGTTATACCCCGTAGTTTCAGGGTATGTATGCGAGGACGTACGTACGAGAATACGACAGAAAGATTGGAAAGGTAGAAAGAGGCGATTTTTCCACGGAAAAGTTTCCGGTTTTTGTGAAGGAAAAAGGTTCGTTAATGGGAATTGGATTCCCAGATTTGGTATTCGGACTTCCTGGAATATTAGAGAATTATGGAATTTTATTTTCGAAAATGGTCACGTGGGGCCCACTGGAGAAATTTACTGATTTTGTGGGGCCCACTTTGTTTCGAGATTTTGGCCATTATGGATATTTTCGAAGATGTTTTATTTTCAATAGGAGGGTGACACGTGTCACCCCGCTCAGTGGCTTGGCCGAATTGGCATTTGTGCACACACTGTTAGAGTCGTTTTTACCTAAACGTTTTACATAACTTGCGAGAAAATTCGCTATGTCTTTTCTTATTTTTGCGGATTTTTCCAGAGGCGGAACATTTTGGACCAACGAGAGGCGGCGCTGCACCTCTCATGAGCAAAGTGGGCGCCACGTGGACGATTTGGGAAGGCAAGTAGGAGATATTTTTGGTAGATATTTTGTGTGCAAGTTGGCTAGGTACACATGGGTGAATCTTGGCCCTACACTTGCCTAACACTTGGTGTAATCTTGGCCATTGGTTGGCTTTCACTTGACCTATAAATACCCTCTCCTTTGAAGACTAATTCATTCACAAATTGCCTAAGTCTTGAAAGCTTTTTCCTTCCCCCTTAGTGTAGTGTCTTGGCCGAGAGCCTCTCTCTCCCCTCGCCGAGTCCCCCCACAGTGGGGTGGGCGAGGGTAGACACCCCCTCCTTTGAGGTGCTAGTGTGGGTACCCACTGCTAGTTGCTTTAAGATAATACCCTGTGGTATAGAAATACTCTCCAAGTATTGTTATTATGCCCAAATACCTTAGCCGATACCTTGTAGTATTCTAAGGTTATACTATACTGAAAAGCCTGAAATACTATTATACTTCCCGTCCACAAACCGAAACCCTAGGAAATTCTCCATAGTCCGTTGGAGTATTGTGTAGAAGTTGGTTAGAACTTCTAAGGGTGGTTTAGAGCGGGTTGGGCGCTCGAGTCGAGCTAAAACTTTGCTAAGGATCGACATTAAACTCGGATAATTATGGGCTTATCGAGGTAACTATCTTGTCCCTTTTGTAATTGGATATTACATGTTGTAGGAAAATATAGTTAAAGTATACTATATTTATATTATCAACATAGCTTGTGTGATGTCTCGACTTAAGCTGAAGAATCAATCAGTAATTACATAGGGATGTATTCTGATGACTTGTGTAGTAGTGCAGTGGAGTAGAATTGTACCGTTAGGGTTAGATGTATAACCCCACTGGTTGGCTTAGTGGCCGCCTCGATAGAGAGGAGATTTACGCTGTTGCGGGGAGGTCTTTCAATTTTTGGTAGAATGTTCTACGATGTGATCTAAATGTTAATAAGCGCGCATGGCCTTATAGGTTGATGTACTACGTGTGGCGCGATCTACGTGGCTTAAGGGGTAGCCGACGTTTGGAAGTACTTGGAGCGTTTTGCTATGAGTCGATACTGCGTCGCGGTATGTGAACCTCTTCCTATCTCTTCTAGCATGATATGTGTGAACTATGTAGTGCGGTGACGTACGTGCTAAATGTGTTTGAGTGGTTTAAAACATAAAGTGTTATAACGGCTTTATGGGAAGTTGGTTATAACGACTTTATGTTAGTAAGAAAATACGTGTGGTTTTAAAAGGTAATCGATTTGAACTATAATCGGCTTGTTATATGATAAGAAAGAACTTGAAGTATTTCAAAAGATTTTGAATCATTTTGAAAGGAGAAGTAATACTTGGTGTTTGAAAACTTAAGAGTTATACTAGCTTTATGGAAGTTAGGTATAACGGCTTAAGAATGCTTTCTTGATTTGAAATCGAATGTGTATCGACAAACCATCTGCGGCGTTAATAAAAGGAAATGTTTTGAATAATTAAGTATTATTAAAACCGGAGAAACTTCCATCTGCATAGAAGCTAAGATGAGACAAAATGATATTTCTAGATCATGGTCAGTAATAAGATTGTTATAAACAAGAATATCCTACTCACATATAAGGCTTATGTTTCTCAGATTGTTTAAAAGAGAATTGTATTCTTAAATGAATAAGACTATGAACTACGAAACCTTTCTAAAATAAGAAACGTGAACATTTGAAATTAGGCAAACTTGGACGTTTGGAAAATAATGTTGTTACTTGATTTTACAAAGGTAAGAGTTTTGGTTTTCTTAAAAGGACGATCACTCTATTTTATACTACGTATTGTGTGACTTATGTGAAAGAAGCAGATCTTTTTTTAAAGATTTTAATGTGTGAAGTACTTGGGGATAGATACCCGAACTTGTTAGTAGAAAGTACCTTGTGTGAATAACTTGATTGTATTGGTTTGTGATAGCCTTGTAATACTTTCTTGTTGCTTTGATAAGTAAACATGTTAGGATGCTACGTGTGTTAGTATCTTGTGATGTTTGTGTAAGGGGGTTTCCCTTGATTGTGCTTATTAACTATCAGTCGTTATGATAGTATTGTGGCATTCATCTCTTGAGATGATTCCGGGGGTTAAGCGCCCTCCGCTGGGTAGACTCGGTGATGCAGGACCGTGATTCGAGAATACCTCATTATGGGTCCTGAGGGCCTATGCGAGCTACGAGAGTTCGAGTTAGTGTACGTCCTTTACGGGCACGCGGTCGCGTGGCGTGCGGACTCGAAAGTCGGGGCGATGCGGGAGTAGCTACCCTCGATGCGGGAATACCTCATGCGGGCGATGAGATTGGCCTATGCGAGCTGCGGGAAGTTCGGGACTAGACGCGCATTAGATACTGCGGGCAAGTGGCGGCTTTGATCATGTGATGATGCAGGCGAATCTTATGATCTGATTTATGACCTTGTTGGTGCAAAGGTGTTAGTAGTCGGCTATGCCTTCGCACTTACCACATGCTTTATTAGGACACAGTGGGACACGGTGTTCATATGTATTCCTTGGTGCTTGTATATCATAAAGCCGGCGATGAGGAAGGTATTCCACGGGCACGATTGATGTTGTGGGCGTGAGACCCATTGTTAAATTGAGTGATGACTTGAGGTGTGAGTCACGACGACATGGCTAACGCTATTTATGGTGAATCAGAGTTTGGTTATCATACATGTCTCCGCTTTGTATAGACTACTATGATTTCATTTACGATTTATTTTTAGTTTCACATACTCAATTTTTGTTATGACCTCCTTCGGGGCTGCGTTCATGCCGCAGTTGAGGTACATCGATCGTTGATCCTAGCTCTCGAGTCACGATTCAGCGTTTGGGAAGCTCCGTTTCTCGAGGCTTATCGGTGGTATAGTCCCCGTCGTAGTAAGTGTTTACATTCAGGTTTGGCGGGCCCCGTCCCGCCATTGTGGTCGTATCATTCTTAGAGGTGCAGTAATCTTGTGGCGGGGTTGGTAAAAAGGATTAAGCTGTTCATTTGTAAAAGAGTTGATGGTTATATATATGCGAAAGGCAAGTTTCCTGATTATTGTTTTATATTTCGTTATCTCATGTTGTTGTTTTATGTTCGATTACTCGATGTTGTGTCACTAGGGTGCCGGTAAGGCACGATCCACGGGCGATTTGGTCGTGACAAAAGTGGTATCGAGCGATTAATCCTCGGAAAGTGTCTACAGTCGTATCGAAGAAGTCTTGATTATCGGTGTGTTGTGCACCACGCCAATAATCGAGGAGGCTATAGGATATTTAGGATGGTTTCTATTCTTCTCACTGAGGTCGTGCCTTAGAGTGTGTTTTAAGTTGGACCTCTAAACGTATTTCTTTCCCTTACCGCTATGCCTCGCGTAGGGCAACCGAGCCCGTGAGGGCAAGCGCAGGAGGCTGCGAGTAGAATACGAGGAGGATTGCGAGGGCACGAGCCCAAATCATTACCTGGGTAGTGCTTCATTCGGGATTTCTGCGGCGTCACTAGCCCCAAAGAGTTTAAGCGTGGCGACGCGGTTCTACTGCGGCCATGATATGAACCTTCGTTCCACGGCCGAACCGAGAATATAGATTGCAAGAGACAACCTTGTTACTAGCTATGGATTTGGCTACCAGAGAGTACCGATGTATCGCGAGTCTTGATGACTACCTAAGAGAAGGTTGTGCAAGAGTAATCCTTCAGTTAGGCTTGAGCATGGCCTGTGTGCGGGCTTATGCGCAGTGGCGAAAGCGTGAGATCGACGGGTTAACCAAGGGCGAGAAGAGGGCGAGCGTAGTGTCCTTGGTAACTTTCAAGGTGAGTATACCTTAAGTGCTATGTTCTGATAGCAGTGTGTTAGTTGTGATTAGAAATCATGGTGGGTTAACCGAGTAAGATTTTGGAGGATAGAGAAAGTGTGAGCCTTAGAGCTTTATACGCAAAGACCTTAGAGGTAAGGCCATCTCGGGTAGAGACGTATGTTTATGTTTGACCCTTATAGGAGTGCATAGTGCACGTGGTGTGTTTGGGATAAGTCCTAAGTAGTATGAAATGAAAGAGGGTAGTTGAGCTAAGAAGACCGCTAGGTTTTCGTAACGTGTTTAGTAAGATTGTTCCTTGGAGATGGTATTTTCGCGCCAGGGTCGGGTTGAGGCTATGTGCGGGTCAACCCGCGGTAGGTTTGGGGGTGGGGTCAGTTTGTGGTGGTCCCTCTATGTGTTAGAGTCATGAGGGTGTTAGGCCCATGTTTAGTTAGCGTGCAAGTTCGTGGATGCGTTCGACCGGTGGTCGGGCCGATGAAGCGACTATCGTGTTCTTCGATCGGTCGTTCCTCGGCGGTGTTGATGTTATCGAAGGTTGTAAGGTTGCAGGTGCCCGCCTTCACCTTATGACAGATGGAGCCAGAATGCGGTTGTTTTTGTTTCGAAGTTTTGCGGGCATGTGTTAGAACTCGGTAAGTCTCGAACCGCGCTCGCCACCGGGCGGTGTTTGAATTCGCGGATAGTTTTGGGGATTGTTGTCTCTGTGGAGGTAGTGTTTAAGCTACCATTTCGGTGTTCGGATGTCGCCTTTTGAAGCCTTGTAGGGCGGAAGTGTAAGTTGCCGATCGATTGGTTCGATGTTGGCAAGGTTCGATTAGTTAGTTCGAGCTTGTTCCGGTATGGATAGTAAGCTTGTCTAGAAGAAGTCCGGCTCGGAGAATCGTATGCGGATAATCGGCGGCACGCCAGAGTTCAGAGTTGACGGTCGGTCTTCTTGAAAGTACCACCCGGTTAGGGTGTGACGAGTTTTGAAACAAAGGAACTTAGCCCGAGTTACTTGGGGCCCTTTTAGTTCATGTGAAGAATAGGCGGGTTGCCTATATGTTAGCTTTTGCCGTCCGACTTGGGAGCGTGCGGTCTTCGTATTGTTATGTTGGAAAGTATCGAAGATCCATCCGAATGTTCCCGATTAATGATGACCACGTTAGAGATAGTAACCAGAGTTTTGGATACTAAAGCGATATCGAATGTGGTAAGAATTCGAGTGTACGACAGCTTCAGTGATCGCAAGCAGCCCGGTACCATTTGTTGGGTCGTCGGAGCTAGGCTCGCGGCAAAGTGACAAAAGTGTATTTGTGGTGATGTTAGAGGTGTTTCCTCGTAGGCTTGGATATAAGTATGTTGCGCAGGTATTTTCTGTGGCCAGGTATGGCAGGATTGTTTCGTAAGTATAGAAGTGAAGACTATACTGGCGCATGTATGTTTTGAGACTTAGAATGAACATTCGGGACGAATGTTTCTAAGGGGGGAAGAATGTTATACCCCGTAGTTTCAGGGTATGTATGCGAGGACGTACGTACGAGAATACGACAGAAAGATTGGAAAGGTAGAAAGAGGCGATTTTTCCACGGAAAAGTTTCCGGTTTTTGTGAAGGAAAAAGGTTCGTTAATGGGAATTGGATTCCCAGATTTGGTATTCGGACTTCCTGGAATATTAGAGAATTATGGAATTTTATTTTCGAAAATGGTCACGTGGGGCCCACGGGAGAAATTTACGGTTTTGTGGGGCCCACTTTGTTTTCGAGATTTTGGCCATTATGGATATTTTCTAAGATGTTTTATTTTGGGCCAATAGGAGGGTGACACGTGTCACCCGCCTGGTGGCTTGGCGAATTGGCATTTGTGCACAACACGGTTAGAGTCGTTTTTAAAAGCGTTTTACATAACTTGCGAGAAAATTCGGCTATGTCTTTTCTTATTTTGCGGATTTTTCCGAGAGGCGGAACATTTTGGACCAACGAGAGGCGCAGCACCCTGCATTGGTGGGCAAAGTGGGCGACGTGGACGATTTGGGAAGGCAAGTGGGAGATATTTTTGGTAGATATTTTGTGTGCAAGTTGGCTAGGTACACATGGGTGAATCTTGGCCTACACTTGCCTAACACTTGGTGTAATCTTGGCCATTGGTTGGCTTTCACTTGACTATAAATACCCCTCCCTTTGAAGACTAATTCATTCACAAATTGCCTAAGTCTTGAAAGCTTCTTCCTTCCCCCTTAGTGTAGTGTCTTGGCCGAGAGCCCTCTCTCCCCTTGGCCGAGTCCCCCCAGTGGGGTAGGTAGAGGTAGACACCACTCGCTGAGGTGCTACCCCTAGCACACTAGTTGCTTTCGTATAATACCCCTTGTGGTATAGAAATACTCTCAGTATTGTTATTATGCCCAAATACCTTAGCCGTATACCTTGTAGTATTCTAAGGTTATACCTATCTAAAAGCCGTAAATACTATTATACTTCCGTCGATCACAAAACCAAACCACAGGAAATTCTCCATAGTCAGTTGGAGTATTGTGTAGAAGTTGGTTAGAACTTCTAAGGGTGGTTTAAAGCGAGTTGGGCGCTCGGAGTTGGAGCTAAAACTTTGCTAAGGATCGACATTAAACTCGGATAATTATGGGCTTATCGAGGTAACTATCTTGTCCCCCTTTTGTAATTGGATATTACATGTTGTAGGAAAATATAGTTAAAGTATACTATATTTATATTACTGAACATAGCTTGTGGCAATGTCCTTGGACTTAAGCCTGAAGAACTGAACTGTAATTACATAGGACTGTATTACAGTAGACTTGTGTAGTAGTACCGTGGAGTAGAATTGTACCAGTTAGGGATAGATGTATCACAACACACTGGTTGGCTTGGTAGCCGGCCTCGATCGAGGAGGAGATTTACGCTGTTGCGGGGGGGGGGGGGAGGTGCTGCCGAATTTTCGGTAGAATGTTCTACGATGTGATCTAAATGTTAATAAGCGCCTTGTGGCCTTATAGGTTGATGTACTACGTGTGGCGCGATCTACGTGGCTTAAGGGGGTAGCCGACGTTTGGAAGTACTTGGAGCGTTTTGCTATGAGTCGATACTCGTCGCGAGGTATGTGAACCTCTTCCTATCTCTTCTAGCATGATATGTGTGAACTATGTAGTACGGTAGACGTCATACGTGCTAAATGTGTTTGAGTGGTTTAAAACATAAAGTGTTATAACGGCTTTATGGGAAGTTGGTTATAACAACTTTATGTTAGTAAGAAAATACATGTGGTTTTAAAAGGTAATCGATTTGAACTATAAATCGCTTGTTATATGATAAGAAAGAACTTGAAGTATTTCAAAGATTTTGAATCATTTTGAAAGGAGAAGTAATACTTGGTGTTTGAAAACTTAAGAGTTATACTAGCTTTATGGGAAGTTAGGTATAACGGCTTAAGAATGCTTTCTTGATTTGGAAATCGAATGTGTATCGACAAACCAACACCGTTAATAAAAGGAAATGTTTTGAATAATTAAGTATTATTAAAACCAGAGAAACTTCCATCTGCATAGAAGCTAAGATGAGACAAAATGATATTTCTAGATCATGTCATTGTAATAAGATTGTTATAAACAAGAATATCCTACTCACATATAAGGCTTATGTTTCTCAGATTGTTTAAAAGAGAATTGTATTCTTAAATGAATAAGACTATGAACTACGAAACCTTTCTAAAATAAGAAACGTGAACATTTGAAATTAGGCAAACTTGGACGTTTGGAAAATAATGTTGTTACTTGATTTTACAAAGGTAAGAGTTTTGGTTTTCTTAAAAGGACAGTCACTCTATTTTATACTACGGGTATTGTGTGACTTATGTGAAAGAAACAGATCTTTTTTTTAAGATTTTAATGTGTGAAGTACTTGGGGATAGATACCCGAACTTGTTAGTAGAAAGTACCTTGTGTGAATAACTTGATTGTATTGGTTTGTGATAGCCTTGTAATACTTTCTTGTTGCTTTGATAAGTAAACATGTTAGGATGCTACGTGTGTTAGTATCTTGTGATGTTTGTGTAAGGGGGTTTCCCTTGATTGTGCTTATTAACTATCAGTCGTTATGATAGTATTGTGGCATTCATCTCTTGAGATGATTCCGGGGGTTAAGCTGCCCTCCGATGCGGGGTAGACTCAGGCGGTCTGGGACCATGATTCGAGAATACCTCATGCGGGTCCTGGGGGCCTATGCGGAGCTACGAGAGTTCCAGGTTAGTGTACGTCCTTTATGGGCATGCGGTCCTTGTGGCCATGCGGACTCGAAAGTCGGGGCGATCTTGGGAGTAGCTACCCTCGACGCGGGAATACCTCATGCGGGCGATGAGATTGGCCTATCGCGGAGTGCGGGAAGTTCGAGGACTAGACGCGCGCATTAGATCTTTGCGGGCAAGTGGCGGCTTTGATCATGTGACGGTCTAGAGCGGATCTTATAATCTGATTTATGACCTTGTTGATGCGTAGGTGTTAGTAGTCGGCTATGCGCCGTACTTACCATGCAGTTTTATTAGGACACAGTGGGACTCGTGTTCATATGTATTCCTTGGTGCTTGTATATCATAAATCGCTGGCGGTGAGGAAGGTATTCCACGCACGATTGATGTTGTGGGCGTGAGACCCGTTGTTAAATTGAGTGATGACTTGAGGTGTGAGTCCACGACTTGACATGGCTGCTTATTTATGGTGAATCGTAGTTTGGTTATCATACATGTCTCCGCTTTGTATAGACTACTATGATTTCATTTCTGATTTATTTTTAGTTTCACATACTCAATTACTGTTGTCGACCTCGCCCGAAGTGCGTTCATGCCGCGAGTTGAGGTACATCGATCGTTGATCCTAGCTCGAGTCCGCATTCAGCGTTTGGGAAGCTCGTTTCTCGGAGGCTTATCGGTGGTATAGTCCGCATGCGTAGTAAGTGTTTACATTCAGGGGTTTGGCGGGGCCTGTCCGCCATTGTGTCGTATCATTCTTAAGTGCAGTAATCTTCTGTAGGCGGGGTTGGTAAAAGGATTAAGCCGCTCATTTGTAAAAGAGTTGATGGTTATATATATGCCGAAAGGCAAGTTTCACGCATTATTGTTTTATATTTACATTTATCTCATGTTGTTGTTTTATGTTTGATTACTCGATGTTGTGTCACTAGGGTGCCGGTAAGGCACGATCACGGGCCATTTGGTCGTGACAAAAGTGATATCGAGCGATTAATCCTCGGAGAAAGTGTCTGAGCCGTATCGGTAGAGTCTTGATTATCGGTGTGTTGTGCACCACGCCAATAATCAGGAGGCTATAGGATATTTAGGATGGTTTCTATTCTTCTCACTCTGAGGTCGTGCCTTAGAGCTGTGTTTTAAGTTGGACCCTCTAAACGTATTTCTTTCCCTTACCGTTATGCCTCCGCGTAGGCAACCCGGCCCGGGAGGGCAAGCGGCGAGGAGCTGCGAGTAGAATACAGAGGATTGCGAGGGCACAGGCCCAAATCATTACCTAGGGTAGTGCTTCATTCGGGGATTTCTGCGACGTCACTAGCCCCAGCAGAGTTTAAGCATGGCGACGGCAGTTCCTACTGCGGCCATGATATGTGAACCGGTTCCACGGCCGGAACCGAGAATATAGATTGCGAGACAACCTTGTTACTAGCTATGGATTTGGCTACCGAGAGTACCGATGTATCGCGAGTCTTGATGACTACAGAGAAGGTTGTGCAAGAGTAATCCTTCGATTGAAGCTTGGCATGGCACGTATGCGGGCTTATGCGCAGCCGAGAAACGTGAGATCGACGGGTTAACCAAGGACAGCGAAGAGGGCGGCGAGCGTGAGTCCGGTAACTTTCAAGGTGAGTATACCTTAAGTGCTATGTTCGATAGCGATTGTGTTAGTTGTGATTAGAAATCATGGTGGGTTAGCCGAGTAAGATTTTGGAGGATAGAGAAAGTGTGAGCCTTAGAGCTTTATACGCAAAGACCTTAGAGGTAAGGCCATCTCGGGTAGAGGCGTATGTTTATGTTTGACCCTTATAGGAGTGCATAGTGCACGTGGTATGTTTGGGATAAGTCCCTAAGTAGTATGAAATGAAAGAGGGTAGTTGAGCTAAGAAGACCGCTAGGTTTTAAATACGTGTTTAGTAAGATTGTTCCTTCGGGAGATGGTATTTTGCGCCTTGCGGGTGGGTTGAGGCTATGTGCGGGTCAACCCGCGGTAGGTTTGGTGGTGGGGTCGGTTGTGGTGGTCCTCTTTGTGTTAGAGTCATGAGGGTGTTAGGCCCGTGTTTAGTTAGCCAGCGTGCAAGTTCGTGGATGCGTTCGACCGATGGTCGGGCGATGGGGCACCTATCGTGTTCTTCGGTCGGTCGTTCCCTCGGCGGTGTTGATGTTATCGAAAGGTTGTAAGGTTGCAGGGGTGCCCGCTTCACCTTATGACGATGGAGCCAGTGGTACGGTTGTTTTGTTTCGAAGTTTTGCGGGCATGTGTTAAGAACTCGTAAGTCTGAATCGCACTCGCCGCCGGGCGGTGTTTGGATTTCGAGGATAGTTTTGGGGATTGTTGTCTCTGTGGAGGTAGTGTTTAAGCTACCATTTCGTTGTTCGGATGTCGCCTTTTGAAGCCTTGTAGGCGGAAGTGTAAGTTGCGGTCGATTGGTTCGATGTTGGCAAGGTTCGATTAGTTGGTTCGAGCTTGTTCCGGATGTGGATAGTCTGAAGCTTGTCTAGAAGAAGTCGCGGCTCGGAGGAATCGTGCGGATAATCGGCGGCGACGCTTAGAGTTCGAGTTGACGGTCGGTCTTCTTGAAAGTACCACCCGGTTAGGTGTGACGAGTTTTGAAACAAAGGAACTTAGCCCGAGTTACTTGGGGCCCTTTTTAGTTCATGTGAAGAATAGGCGGGTTGCCTATATGTTAGCTTTTTGCCGTCCGACTTAGGAAGCGATACTTGTCTTCGTATTGTTATGTTCGGGAAAGTATCGAAGATCCATCCAGAATGTTCCCAGTTAATGATGACCACGTTAGAGATAGTAACCCCGAGTTGATGGTTATATATATGCCGAAAGGCAAGTTTTCACAGATTATTGTTTTATATTTCTGTTATCTCATGTTGTTGTTTTATGTTCGATTACTCGATGTTGTGTCACTAGGGTGCAGGTAAGGCACGATCACGGGCGATTTGGTCGTGACATCCACGCATGAGCAACGAGCCCGAAGGGTAAGCGTGAGAGGAGGCTGCGAGTAAGCGGCCGGTCTGCGAGACCACGACACTGAGCCTCGGTCCACGGCACAGGCGGAAGGAGATGGGTTACAAGGAGATGGCCCGATTATTGGCGAGATCGTAGCTAGGCACGAGGATAATTTGAATCAGGCGATTCGATTCGGTACTACCGTGGTTCACCCGAGGTCGAGATAGTTTGAGACTACGGTATTTTCCGAGTTGCGGCCACCGAGTTCGGGTCGAGGCACGAGTGTCACGACCCGTTAAGGCCGTGGATGGTGCCTTACCCGCACCCAAGTAGTCATACATCGAGAGAACAATCGCGGAATATAAAACAAGACATGAAACATGATATAACTAGAACATTTTATCGATGAAAAGATTGCCTTTCGGTATATACATAAACCAAGTTTTTGCGATTACATCCCAAGCATACAATGGGACTACAGACCTCTAAGGAAATAACAACTATGGAGGGACGGGGCCGCCATACCACTGTCTGCACAAAACTATCTACAACGGGAGATCATACCCAAAGTAGAGCCTCGGAGAGAGTGGAGCTCCTAACACCGTAGAGATCCTAAGGATGTGGATCTAGCACCTTTCCTCTAGAACTGCGGCGTGAGCAGCGGCCCAGGAGAGTCGATAACAGTACCAAGTATGTGAAACTATAAAGTACTTTAAATGAAATCAAAGTATTTAAAACCTTTTCACAAATACATTCAGTTCAATTGCACATAGTGCCACATCACAATAATAACAGTAATAGGAAAACTGTAACAGGTCTAGTCTAGGCCGCGAATGATCGAAGCAAGGCCAACCGCCCATAGTATCATTCTGCGTGCCTAGTCCTGTACTTCCGCGGTCGCGTAGGTCGCGCATGGACCCGCGTGAGGTATTCCCGCGTCGGGGTAGCTAGCCCGGTACCCTCGCGGACTTCCGCGATCGCGTAGCCTCAAAAGACCGCGTAGTCCCATGGACCGCGCAGGGCATCCCCGCGTCGGGCTAATCACCCGGAATGATCAATCCGGAGCATACGCGACTCGCGTAGTCTCATAGACCGCATAGGCCGTATAGACCCGCATCAAGGGTGGCAAGCCCTCGGTATAACAAGTCAAGGGGGTAGGTGATACAATAACAGTACAACGGACTTACCGGTTAGCAACGTAAGCACAGCAAGAATGACCCCCTTTCACAACATTACAAGCCAATTAACACATGCAGTATCATAGTATGTCTACCTATCAACCAATCTTACTACACTTAACAGAAATCAATACAAGGCTTTTATAAACAAACAAGTAAACAGTTCCTTTTATCATTCTTAAGTTGTTATACCTAACTTCCCATAAAGCTAGTATAACTCTTAAGCTTTTGTTTTAGAACCAAATATTACTCTTCTGTTAAAAATGATTCATTATTCTTTTGACATACTTCAAGGTTCTTATTATTGGGCTTAAGTCAAAAGACATTGCCGATTATCATATGTACGTCTACCGTACTATATATACTTAAAATATCATGCTCAAGAGTATAGGAAGAATCACATACCTTCTCGGCGAAATCCACCTGCCAAGTCGAGTATGTCGCGCGCAGAGAATCAGCCTATAATAGTCACAGACATCTATCAAAGTCTAGACTATTGCAGCAGGTCGTTCTAAGCAGAGGGTCCTCAATTCTACGGAAAGTCGGGCGCACAACCCTACCGGTGAGCTATATAAGTCTCTTTTGAAAACAATCCTATGTAATGCGATTCGTATAATCTTCTTTTATACCCTTTTAAGGTGTTACGATTCAATTCTATTCTTAATAACCTCCTAAGTATTTATACTTATTTCAATACTTCTACGGATGCATTCTCTAATTACAAAAGAGGTTAGGATTATATACCTCGATAAGCCCAATAATATCCAAGTAAAAAGTCGATCTGAGCGAGGTTTAGCTCCTAATCCAAAGCTCCAGTGCTCCAAGAATCCTTAGAAGTTTCCAACTTCTACTAATTACTAAGGAATTTGGGCTAGGTTAAATTGGGCATTATAACAATACTAGAAGGCAACTTTCCTACCAAGGGAGGGGGTAGGTTTCGGCTAGGCTAGAGGGGAAGGGCCTCCGCCAAAACTTCACTCAAAGGGGAGGGTGTTTGGGACGAATTGCTCACAAGGGAGAGGGAGGATTTTCAAGACTTGAAAGCTTTAGTGGATGAAGAACTCTTCATCTCAAGAGGGTATTTATAGGTCAAGACATGGCCAACCAATGGCCAAGATTTAGCCAAGTGCTAGGCAAGTGTAAGGTCAAGATTAGGGCAAGTGTACCTAGCCAACTTGCACACAAAATCTCTATCCAACTTTATGACAAGGATTGTCATCCAATCGCCCTATTGCGTGACAAGTCCACCAATGAGAGGGTGGAAAGTGTCGCCTCTCATTGGTCCAAAGTGTTCGTCTCTCGGAAAAATCCGCAAAAATAAGAAATGACATAGCCGAATTTATCCTATGAAAGGTGGAAACGTTAAATCGGAAAACCAATCGTTTTGTGAGTTGTGCCCAATAATTTTCGTCAAGCCTAACTTTTAAGGCTAACCTTTTATCGTATTCCCTTACGTACATACTCTGAAATACGAGGTATAACATTCTCCTCCTTAGAAACATTCGTCCGAATGTTCCTTCCCAAAACGATTAAAGATAAGGTTCTTAACAACCTAAGCGATTCGCAAAAAAACACTTAGCACATAAGTCAATTGAATCAATAAGTAGGAAAGTAGGTTACACGGAGGTGTGGGAATAGGTGAGGTATCTCTGCCTCATGTCCTCCTCTGCTTCCCACGTCATCTCCTCCCTAAGCTCGTTCGCCACAAAACTTTGTGGAAGCTACGTCCTTGGTCATGAGCGCCTAACTCGACGATCGACTATCGCTATGGGAATCTCCTCATCGATAACCCTCGGTCACTGGACATCGTCAATCGGGTGTACCACTAGATGGATCCGACACATCTCCTCGGCGTAGATCGTGAAATCTGGATGCACCGCCTCCGGTCGGACGGCAGATCAACTCATAAGCAACCTTGCCTACCACGTGGACAATCTGAAGCGGCCCAATGTACCTTGGTGAGTTTTCCCTTCTTCGAATCTCATCACACGCCGTGGGTGGCACCGAGAAAACCCAATCATCAATCGCGAACTCGGATGTCGACGCCGATGATCGGCATCGACCATGCGACTCAGTTTGTCGATAGCCGCTCTCGGATAAGCTTCACCTTATCCACTGCTGCGCACCAAGTCTGGTCCCACTAATCGTACCTCGCCCACATCGAACCATGCTATCGGCGATCTGCACTTCCTCCCATACAAAGCCTCATGCGGCGCCATCCGAATGCTAGAGTGGTAGCTGTTATTATCTGTGAACTCTACCCGGCAAGTGATCCTCGGCTACCTCTGAAGTCAATAACACGGGCTCGCGATATCCTCAAGAGTGCGGATAGTGCGCTCTGCTGTCCGTCTATCTGTGGATGA
This sequence comes from Przewalskia tangutica, assembly GCA_029844215.1. Classification (NCBI taxonomy): domain Eukaryota; kingdom Viridiplantae; phylum Streptophyta; class Magnoliopsida; order Solanales; family Solanaceae; genus Przewalskia; species Przewalskia tangutica. Next base: position 61,511,828 of record CM056729.1, on the reverse strand, counting down.
AATGCGACTCAGGCTCACTGCGTCCTAAACCCTCTGGAAGGACCTCCGTAAGTTAGCCGTGGCGGGCTCCTCATGCGATATGATCGAAATAGGGACTCCATGCGATCGACGACCTCTCGGATGTAAAGTCGGCATAATCCTCGGTAGAAAGTCGTCTGACGGGAAGAAAGTGGGTTGCTTTCGTCGACTGTCGACGATAACCCGTATAGAATCATGTCTCCTGCGAGTGCGAGGCAATCCCGTGATGAAGTCCATGTTGATCACCTCCCACTTCGGTCGGGATCTCTATGCGTCAGAACAAACCACCGGGCCTCCGGTGCTCTACCTTCACTGCGACAACACGGGCGAGCTACGAACTCGCAACGTCCTCTTCAAACCATCCCACCAATACAGATCTAAGGTCGTGGTACATCTTGGTCGACCACGGATGGATAGAAATGCCATGTGTGCTTCCCAAGAACTTTCTGCGAAGTCCTCAAACATCTGGAACACACAACCTGCCCTCAAACCTTAGCGCCCATCAGTGCTACCTCAAAGGACCCTTGCCCTCACGAAGAGTCAGATCACGATAACGTGCAAAACCGGATCCTCGAGCTGTTGCCTCTTCACCTCGCCGGCGATGGAAGACTCGGCAACCTCACGAACTCTAACCCCATTGCTATCGAATCAATCAAGCGGACACCAAGGCTCGCTAAGCGATGCAAATCACGAACCATGCCCTCCTCTGCGTTGCACTCGATAGACTCCCCATCGACTACGACTAAGGCATCGCCCACAACATTGGCCTTCCCGGGTGGTACAAGATATTGGCGTCATAATCCTTAAGCAACTCTAACCACCGTCTCGTCGTAAGTTCGACTCCTCGGTGAAGATATCTTGGAGGCTCTTGTGGTACGTATAAATATCCACGTGAACCCCATACAAATAGTGCCTCGGATCTTTAGCGTGAATCACCGCCGGCTCAATCATGGGTGGGGTAGTTCTCCGTGTATCTTAAGCCGTCGGGATCGTATGCTATAACTCGCCTGTGCGTCAACACACATCCCAACCCGATGCACGGCGCGTCACAATACACCACGTAACCATCTGGACCTCTGGAAGAGTAAGAACGAGGCGGTCGTCGCTTTCTCTTTCGCTGGAAACCACGCTCCTGGCATCGATCCGAAACTTGGTGCCTTCAGTCAGCCTAGTCAATGGTGCGAAGATAGAAGCAAACTTCTCCACGAACCGATAATATCCTGCAAGGCCCGAGCTGCGAACCTCAGCCGGAGTAGTAGGTGCAGGCAAGTCTGGCCGCCGATCTTGGCGTATCACTCGAATGCCATCGGCCCGACAATGTGCCCAAGAAAAGCCACGAGGTCAACAAAACTCACATTTGGAAAACTTCGCATACAGTGCGATCCGAGAAGCGCCGGCCAGTCGCCAAATGCTCGCGTGCTCTGCTCTGGCGAGAATAAACCAAGATATCATCGATGAACACTATCACAAACGTGTCCAAAATGGTTTGAACACTTCGGTTCATCAACTCCATGAATACCGGAGCATTGGTCAACCAAAGACATGACCGAACTCATAATGCGTCTGCAGGTCCGAATGCGATCTAAGGACATCCACCTCTAACTCGAACTCGATGATAGCGATCGTAGATCAATTTTGGAAAAAGCATCTCGCGCTCCCGATCGAACAAATCATCAATCACGGGAAGGGGTATCTGTTCTTAATGGTCACCTTGTTGCACCGTAGTCAACACACGTGCGCGGCGTCCGTCTTTCTTCTTCACGAACAATCTGGCGCCCCTGGGAGAAACACTAGAGTCGATGAAACCGCTTCTCCAACAAATCACTCGGTGCTCCTTCAACTCTCTTAACTTTCGGCGGGTGCCATCACGTATGGCGGAATGGAAATAAGTAGTGTGCAACACATCTATACAAAACTCAATCTCCCTCTCTGGAGGAATACCCGGGAGGTCGTCTGGAAACACGTCTGAGAACTCTCGGACTACTGGAACTGTCTGAAAATCTGGTACCGCAGCCTCAGTATCAAACACCCGAGCGAGATGGTAGATATACCCGCGCACCATCTTCCTAGCCTTGAGGTAGGAAATAAACCTACCTTTCGGCGATACTGCTCCTTCCCACTCAAGAACCGGCTCCTCGAAGCTGGAACCGTACTACTCTCTCTGCGGTCTACATTGGCGTAGCAAGCTAGCCAATCCGTCCCCATGATCACGTCGAAGTCAATCATCTCCAACTCTATCAAGTCGGCAGTGCGGTCCGATCGTAAATGGTCACGAGACAAGCTCTATATACCCGCCGAGCTACCACCGAATCACCCACCGGGCGTAGCTACCTCGAAAGGGTCTATGGACTCGAGCTCATCCCTATCCTACTAGCAACAAGGGAGATATATGGGGCCAGTAGAACCGGATCTATCAAAGCATATACATCAAACCCGAACCGATAAGGTACCGTGGCGACATCGGTGAGGCCTCACGATCCTGTCGGTGGACAAAGCATAAATGCGCTCAAGACCGCTAGAAGCGGGACTGCGCCACGACCTGCCGCGACCTGCGATCTCGAGTACCACGCCTCGGCGAGTAGCTGTCGGGGATGAAGAAGCGGACAGACCACCTGTGGTGGGCCTACCCCGTACGCCCCGGTCGGGCAAACTCGCGAAATGACCTGCGGCCACAAGTATGGCAAGTCCTCGTAGTAGCATAACGGCTCCTGAATGGAATCTACCACAACGCACCTGTGAGCAGACCTCGATCGGCTAGCACCCTACCCTGAAATCAAGTCCGGGGCCACGACCGCCGATCGCTCTGGGTATCGAAAATGATGTAGGAGCGCTCTGCGGGTGTGGTGCAAATCCGACCTCTGCGATCGCCCACCACGAGAACCACCAAACGAACGGCCGTCTTGGCCTTCTGCTGCGATATCGGTCTACCCGTGGTCTCTACGCTCTCGCATCCCAATGCATGAGCTCTGATACGTAATGTCCATGCTGGTGAAGGACACTCCGCACAAGACTCGGCCATATAGTCGTCTAGCCCGGTGACGTAGCGATGCACCCGGTCCTCCATATCTGCTACCAGTGCAGGAACATATCGAGCCAATGAATCAAACTCGACATTGTACTCTCTAACTGTGCGTCCTCCCTGCCTCAGTAACAAAAATCTGTCAGATCGTGCCCTCCTCATCTGCGGAGGCAAGAAGTGTGTGAGAAAAGCCTCTGAAAACTCATCCCATCTTGCGGAGTGCATGCTCTCCCGGAAAGCTCCGTGAATCGAACCAATCGATCGCGGTATCACGCGGCCGATCGCGAACCGAATGTCACGACTCGATCTGAAGCCTTGACCACCCGCATAATCCTCTGAATCGACGGATGAACTCCTGCGATCATCCTCGGCCTTGACCGTAAAACTCTGGCGGGCTACAACTCAGGAAGTCCCGTAGCCTCAAGCTATCTCGCCTCAGTGAGCGGCGGGTGCTCTTGGGAGGCTGGAAGGGCTGCCTCAAACCTCTCCTCATATCTGGCCACGACCTTGGCTAGTAACTGGGCCATCTCCTTGTACCCTAACTCCTGCGCCCGGTGAGGGCGGGAGTGTGGTACTGCGGTCTCTTTGGGGCGGCGGTGTCATAGAACTCGCGTCTCGTATAGACTGGCACGAGCCCTCGTGACTCTGGGTGTCACACTAGCGACTCCCTCGCCGCCTTGCCACAGGCCGGGTTGCCTTACGTGGAGGCATATCATTCTGACGGGAAAGGAATGCGTTAGAGGTCCAACCTATAACACGACTCTAAAGCACGATCTCAGAGTGAGAAGAATGGAAACCAATCCTAAATATCCTATAGCCTCCTGATTATTGGTGTGGTTCACAACACACCGATAATTAAGACTCTACTAGATACGGTCTGTAGACACTTTCCGAGGATTAACCGCTCTGATACCACTTTTTGTCACGACCCGTTCGGGCAGTGGATCGTGCCTACCCGGCACCCAAGTAGTCATACATCAGAGAACAATCAGCGGAATATAAAACAAGACATGAAACATGATATAACTAGAACATTTTATCGATGAAAAGATTGCCTTTCGCGTATATACATAAACCAAGTTTTTGCGATTACATCCCAACCGCATAACAGACTACTGACCTCAAGGAAATAACAACTATGGCGGGACGGGCCCCGCCATACCCTGTCTGCACAAAACTATCTACAACAGGGAGATCATACCCAAAAAGTAGAGCCTCCGGAGAGAGTGGAGCTCCTAACACCAACGTAGAGATCCTAAGGATGTGGATCTAGCACCTGCTTTCCTCTAGAACCTGCGGCGTGAACGCGGCCCGAAGGTCGATACAACAGTACCAAGTATGTGAAACTATAAAGTACTTTAAATGAAATCAAAGTATTTAAAACCTTTTCACAAATACATTCGATTCAATTGCACATAGTGCCACATCACAATAATAATGATAATAGGAAAAGCGTAACAGTCTAGTCTAGGCGCGAATGATCGAAGCAAGGCCAACCGCCCATAGTATCATTCTCGTGCCTAGTCTGGACTTCCGATCCGCATAGGTCACACACGCACCGCGTGGTATTCCCGCGCCGGGGTAGCTAGCCGGTATTCTCCTCGACTTCGCGATCGCATAGCCTCGAGACCGCATAGTCCCATGGACCGCATAGGGCATCCCCGCATCGGGCTAATCACCCGGAATGATCAATCCTGGAGCATGCCGCAGCTCCGCATAGTCTCATAGACCGCATAGGCCGTATAGACCCGCATCAAGGGTGGCAAGCCCTCGGTATAACAAGTCAAGGGGGTAGGTGATACAATAACGATCAACGGACTTCAAGGTTAGCAACGTAAGCACAGCAAGAATGACCCCCTTTCACAACATTACAAGCCAATTAACACATGCAGTATCATAGTATGTCTACCTATCAACCAATCTTACTACACTTAACAGAAATCAATACAAGGCTTTTATAAACAAACAAGTAAACAGTTCCTTTTATCATTCTTAAGTTGTTATACCTAACTTCCCATAAAGCTAGTATAACTCTTAAGCTTTTGTTTTAGAACCAAATATTACTCTTCTGTTAAAAATGATTCATTATTCTTTTGACATACTTCAAGGTTCTTATTATTCAGGCTTAAGTCAAAAGACATTGCCGATTATCATATGTCGTCTCAGTACTATATATACTTAAAATATCATGCTCAAGAGTATAGGAAGAATCACATACCTTCTGTGAAATCCACCGCCAAGTCGAGTATGTCGTGAGAGAATCGACTATAATAGTCACAGACATCTATCAAAGTCTAGACTATTACGTAGGTCGCTCTAAGCAGAGGGTCCTCAATTCTACGGAAAGTCGGGCAGCACAACCCTACGGTGAGCTATATAAGTCTCATGTGAAAACGATCCTATGTAAAATGATTCGTATAATCTTCTTTATACCCTTTTAAGGTGTTACAATTCAATTCTATTCTTAATAACCTCCTAAGTATTTATACTTATTTCAATACTTCTACAGATGCATTCTCTAATTACAAAAGGGTTAGGATTATATACCTCGATAAGCCCAATAATATCCAAGTAAAAAGTCGATCTGGCGAGGTTTAGCTCCTAATCCAAAGCTCAGGCGCTCAAGAATCCTTAGAAGTTTCCCACAACTTCTACTAATTACTAAGGAATTTGGGCTAGGTTAAATTGGGCATTATAACAATACTAGAAGGCAACTTTCCTACCAAGGGAGGGGGTAGGTTTCGCTAGGCTAGAGGGGAAGGGCCTCGGCAAAACTTCACTCAAAGGGGAGGGGTGTTTGGACGAATTGCTCACAAGGGAGAGGAGGATTTTTCAAGACTTGAAAGCTTTAGTGGATGAAGAACTCTTCATCTCAAGAGGGTATTTATAGGTCAAGACATGGCCAACCAATGGCCAAGATTTGCCAAGTGCTAGGCAAGTGTAAGGTCAAGATTAGGGCAAGTGTACCTAGCCAACTTGCACACAAAATATCTATCCAACTTTATGACAAGGATTGTCATCCAATCGCCCTATTGCGTGACAAGTCCACCAATGAGAGGGTGGAAAGTGTCGCCTCTCATTGGTCCAAAGTGTTACGCCTCTCGGAAAAATCCGCAAAATAAGAAATGACATAGCCGAATTTATCCTATGAAAAGCCGTGGAAACGTTCGTCGGAAAACCAATCGTTTTGTGAGTGTGCCCAATAATTTTCGTCAAGCCTAACTTTTAAGGCTAACCTTTTATGCGTATTCCCACGTACATACTGCAAATACGGGTATAACATCGAGGATGATCCGCGAGTTCATCAAGCGATTCTGACGATCGTAGAGTGATCAAGGCCGGAGAAGTCGGTGGTTTTGGGTTCACATCGGCCGCGTGATACCGCGGTCGGTCGTTTGATTCGTGGGAGCTGTCGGGGAGCATGCACCTCCGGTGGTTGGGGCGAGTTCTCAGAGGCTTTCCTGGCCATTTCTTGCCTCCGCGGATGAGGAGGCACGCCGACGGATTTTTGATCTTTGAGACAAAGAGGCGCCGATTCGGAAGTACAATGTAGAGTTTGACTCGTTGGCGGTATGTCCCGCTTTGGTGGCGCATGGAGGACGAGTGCACCGCTACGTCCACAGACTCGATGACTACTTAGCGAGAGTTGCAGACGAGTAGCTCTTCACCGCATGGATATTGCCCGCATGCAGCTCATGCACTTGGGTGTGAGGCGTAGAGGCGGAATAACCAAGATCAGCAGAAGAGGGCGAGCAGCGGTCCCATGGTGACCTCCGAGGCGGCGACCTCAAGCCAGACTAGTTATGCGCCTCCGCCCGACGGAGTGCTCCGCCACGATCTTGGGGCGTTCGAGATTCCGGGCGTGTCGAGCTCCAAGGTTTCGTGTTTTGGGAAGCAGGCGTTAGTCGATGGGACAACCCCTACCTCGTTGTGGCGTTGTGGTAGGCTCCATGATGGGAGTGTCGTCTTTGGAATGGGAGTTTGTTTTGCATGCGGCGCAGGCCATTTGCGAGAAATTGTCCAACCAGAGGTAGCGCGGATGTAGAGACTCAGCCTTCGGGATCAGTGGCTGATTCATCTCCTCCTTTTGTGCGCCGTGCAGGGAAGGAACATGAGTAGAACGACAAAAAGGGGAAGTGAAGTAGTAGTTACAGGTATATTCTTAACCCTCTAGAGACTAGTTTGCATTGATGTTATGGTGATGTGTTAAGTGTTATGTTCGGATAACTTTGTGTTAAAAATGTGATTTGGAATCCTGGTTAGTGAAAAAGGGTAAGTCTGGGGACGAAATTTTTTGAACTTTAGAATTTATAACAATCGAGACCTTAGAGGTAAGGCCGACTAGAGTAAAAGATTTTTCAGTTATCTTTGTCGGAGTACATAGTAAGGGGAGTATACTCGGGTGATAAGTCCATGAGTGGTGGGAGTTTTTGTGATATTAGAGATGATCCCTCTTTGGCTGGAATTTAGAGTTTTGCGTGATTTGTATATTATGGCCATGAGTGGCATAACTGATTCTTTTGTAAGTGCAGTGGTGAAGACTATACCGGCGTCTACGTTTTGGAGACTTAGAAGGAACATTCGGGACGAATGTTTCTAAGGGGGGGGGGAGAATGTTACACCCCGTAAATTCAAGAAGATAAGATAAGAACATACCAAGGAGTATAAGGTTTGAAAGTGGAAAGATAAGTGGACAAACATGTGTTGGACGGATTTTGAGTCTATCTCGGAGTGTTGTACCCCAATTGTTAAGAATTGCAAGGTGTTTAAAAAGCCTAGTGTGTAGTCCGTTAAATCTAGTTCCCTACGCAACAAACCGTTCGTCGATAGGACATCGGAGTCAAAAGTTATGGAAGTTTCAAGTTTGGTGCGCAGTCAGGCAAAGCAGTGGTTACGGTTCAGGGGTACAGCGCCGCGGCGCCGGAGTGCAGGGCCGCGGCGCCGGTTGTTCTGGGAGTTCGCGGGGGTTGCCGCGCCGCGGCGCCGGAATGCAGGGCCGCGGCGCCGGAATGCAGGCAATTTCTCTGAAGTGGAAGCGCCGCGGCGCCGGCGGCGGGGCCGCGGCGCCAAGGCGGGATTTTCTGCGGTCAAGGGCGAAAATCAGGGGATATTTTGATAAAAAGGCCTATGGGAGGGTGACAAGTGTCCCTCCCATCTTTTTGACCAAGAAAGGACCCTATTTCAAGAGCCAAGTCTTGGAAGACTTGGCCATTTCACCTAACCCTCCCCAAGAAAATCCTTTCCCTTTCTCTCTAGATCTTTAAAGAAAACCTTGCCTTAGGAGAAATTGTTGGAGTGGCGCCAAGAAGGAAAAGTGCGGGTAAACTTGTGGGAAGCGCGGGTGGACGAGTTTGACGGAAAAGAAGTGGAAGAAAGGGGCTTTTTGTGGGCTTCTCCGAAGGTAAAAGTTTCCCCTTCTCTTGGATTTGAGTTAATACTTGTCATAGTAGTTTAGAAATGAGCCCGAGGCTGTGATATTTAAGTTTGAATTTAGAAATGAGCCTGAGGATGTTATATTTAAGTTTGAATTTAGAAATGAGCCTGAGGCTGTTATATTTAAGTTTGATTTGATTTGGATCTTGTTGTCTTGTTGAAAACCGAAATGGGCATGTTAGCCTTAAGATTGTAACTTCAATTGGATTTCTAATTTGGTCGTCACATGTTGTAGAGGGGGAAATTGTAGTTGTTGAAGATGTCTAGGGCTAGATATCATGTTAGACCTAATAACTTGGATTGAGAAGATAATTTAATTGATTGTCGATACATTTTCTTTTATTAACGCTACAACGGCTTGTTCGATACTTATTCTTATTCATGCAGTAACTTAGCAAAGTCAACTCGACTCCAAATACTTCCTAACGACTCTTACCAACTGTTACACCCCGTAATTTCAGGACATGTTTTAAGAACGTAAGTAAGAACTCACAAGTGTTAAGATTTGAGACTTGTAAAAATTTTTATCGGAAATTATGGAATTGTCGGAAAATGTATTATTGTAACGAATGGGAGGGCGACACGTGTCACCCCCCTTATGTGATGCCTTGGTCGAAATGTGCAAGGGCAAGAGGGTCATTGGACCTTTGTTGCAAGACAAGTCTTGCAACTTGTGTAGCATGAGAATGTTGACTAAGTCAAGGTCAATTAGTCTTGATTTTTATGTAAGACTTCATCCTAGCCACCCATATGGTTGTATCTTAACCCTCCATGACCCTTTATATTACTACTAGTAGCACTACTAGTGCCAACACTTAGCTAAAATTCACAACAAATTGGATGATCATAGAGCAAAGCTCTTGGGTTCTATAGCAAGAAAAAAAGAAAAATCTTTGTTCCTTGTCCATTTGATCCCACACTTTAAACCAAGGTTCTTAGGTGTATTGTAAACACATCTCAATAGAAAAATCTTGGAAAAGATTGTTTACTGTTGTCGCATAACGAAAACCTAATGGTTTTTCTAGGTTTTGTTTGGAGATTTGAAGGATAATTGTTGGTGTTGTTCTAAGGGTCTCAACAAGCGGATTGAAGTGTCTTGGAGGCTATAAGCTACTAAGGAAGCGACTTGGATTGAAGTTGGATTAAGAATCATTGAGGTATAATCTTGTTCTTTGAAAGTATTACAAGATTATTTATATTGTTGTTAGCTTTGTATGTTGCGAGCATGAAGTTGTTATATTGAAGTTATAAGGATTATGGATTTATTATAGCCTTGGAAATCGAAATGTAATGTACGTCATGACTAAGTTGAATTACAATTTAATCGTTGTTAGAACCGTCGCATGTCATTGACTTAAAGATTATGGTTATTATAATCAAATGCGACTTGATATCATGTTATGCTACAAATTTGGATTGAAATGGAAATTGGACAAAAGTTGGTATTGATTAACTCAAGGTGGCCGAATTTGGACTTGTAGTTTGCATTAGTTTGGTTAGTCATTTGTATTGGACTACCTTCTATATAATTGTGAGCCAATTGGGGCTGTTTGGTTATTGTATTTTCGGCCTTGAAAAAGGTGGCAATGTAAGTAAAAACAAAGGAGGTGCTGTCCGATTTTCCGTGGAATATAGAGACTTAACACTTATAATATTCTACGATTAAAGTAAGGCTTTAATAGACGTATTGTGAATATTATAGGTTGACATACTACGGGCGGGACTTTGTACTTGGCAAGTGGTTTGACCCGGCGAGGTATGTGGAACTTTCTTATCTCTTGAGCATGATTAAGTTGTAAATGTATAGTACGGTAGACGTACAAGATTTTGACAATCTAGTCTATTTGATATCCTTGGCTTATTTTAAAGAATGTCCAAGTTGTTTGAGTTAGGGAATTAACTCACTTGTTTAAATATTAAGGATATCTTGGTTTTCAAAAGTTAAGAGACTTTAAGTATGTTGAAAGTATTTTGATACTTGTTTTGTTGGAAAGTTTAAGTCTCTTGGTTAAAAAGAAGTATGTAAGTTGCTAATGTATAAAGCTAGTATAACGGCTTTATGGGAAGTTGGTTGTAATAGCTTTATGGAAAGTTAATAAGAGAATGGTTTACTCTAAGTAATTTAAGTATGTTAAGAGACTTGAAGAGTTTTAAAGTATTGTGATACTTGTTTCGTTTTAAACGTATAAGTCCCTTGGATAGGAAATTGTACTTGACTAAGGTATAAAGTGAATATAACGACTTTATGGGGAGTTGGTTATATTGGCTTTATGGAAAGATAAATGGCTTGATTTAATGGAAGACAATTCGATTTTAAGGCATCAATTGCCTAAAGATTTATAAGAAAAAGAGTCACTTGATTTAGAAACCTAACTTTATTTCTAAGAGTATTGTGACTTGTCTTGAAAAGAAATTGTAACTTGATACTACGGTTATTAGTGTCTTGGAAGCTTTATAATGAAATGAGTCTTTTAAAAAAAGAATAGAAGTCACGTAGTACTTTGGGTTAAATTCTGATTTTATAAAAGACTGATAGTGCCTTAGGTAAACTAAAATGAGAGTGTATATATGTATAACAAGAATAATAAGAAGTTAGGATTTCTTAACTTGCTTATGTATTGTATGATAAGCGGTAGTGCTTATGTTATGTGTGATAGCGGTTGTGCTAGTAATATATTATTCGTTGGTCATTCCCGGGTTTGTGGCATTGCATATTTCGTGGATTTTCTACCCACGATGCGAGGAATACCTCATGCGAGTCCGTAGGGCTTATGCGGGTGAAATAGTCCCGTGCGCGGGTCCGACCTATGCGAGAATACCTCAGGCGAGTCCGTAAGGGCTTATGCGGGTGAAATAGTCCCATGCGAGGAATACCTCACGCGGGTCCACTGGATCTATGCGGGTGAAATAGTCCCGGGAATAGGATTGCTTAATGACACTGCGGGCGGGTGGTCCTGCTTTGAGCGTGAGCTTTCCTACTTTATATTGTAAGTATACCCCTATTTACTCTCATTGTTAGTAAGGCACGGTGTACTGTTAATTGAGTTATCATACATGTCTCCAGTTTTATTTTAGACTTATAATTTCATTCATGCTTTCGATTTCACATATTTGGTACATGTTGTATCGACCTCCTTCTGGGCCGTGCGTTCATCCGCAGTAAAGTCTGAGTTCTTGATCCTCGCTCTTAGGATCACTGTTCGATTGTTGAGAAGCTCCTTCATTTGGAGGCTTATCCTCGGTATTGTCGGTTATTGCACATTCGAGGTATGGCGGGGCCCGTCACTTGAGTTGTTATTCTTAGAGTGTAGTCACATTGTGGATTGGGTTGTAAAGAAATAAAAAAATGTCTTTATTATTTACGGATTGAGTATGTTTTTTTACGGAAGGTGGCATCGGTGGCTTTGTTGTTGTTTATTGTCTAAGTTATATGTATGTTCATTGCTATTCTCTGATTTATACTGCGCGGTGCCCGGTAGGGCACGATCGCGAGCCCGGGTCGGGTCGTGACAAAAGTGGTATCGAGCGATTAGTCCTCGGAAAGTTTCTGACCGTGTCTAGTAGGGTCTTGATTATCGGTGTGTTGTGCACCACATCTATAATCGGGAGGTCGCGGGACATTTAGGATTGGTTTCCATTCTTCTCACTCTAAGATCGTGCGATAGCGCTGTATGGTTAATTCGTCTCCCTAACGAGGTTATGTTGTTTGCGATTCTGAGAAAGCGTGATGACCGGGAAAGATTATGCGGATTGCGTATCGGGTTGGTAATGTTTGTAGTATAGTTGGTATTGGGACGCACAACTATACGGATTTATGTATGGGGTCACGTATGTGTTGCCTAGGATGATTTTAGATTTCGATTTGGTAAGGACTAAATAAATAGGAAAAGTATGAAACAGATTTAATGAACTCTCATCAAGGTTTTACGTGCTAATTTGAGATAATTAGGTGATGATGAGCTATGTGAGAATGTAATGGACCCTCGAGGGTGATTAAGGGACTTAAAGTAAGACTATGTTAATAGATTGAGCTACGTAGAAGGATTTCGAGAATGGTGCGGGTGAGATCCGTATGGAGTAAGTATGGTTGTTGTGGACAAGACAACCCGATTATGGTATTACGAGAAGTTTTGTACGATTACGTGGGGTGATAAGTTAGGGTGGGAGCATGGAAATTGCGAGCACGAGAATGTGATAACCGTCGAGACCTTAGGTATATAAGGCCTTCGGGTAGTAAAGTTAAGTCGGACCAAGGGTAAGAGTTAAAATGCGACCCGGTGAAAAGAGAGCAACCAAGTGTAAAGAAATAAAGCATGAATCCATGAGAACCTCTCGAGGTGACTACACTCGTGAAGTGTTGGGTGGTAAAGCGAGTAGATAAAAATTGCGATAACGATAAAGTCGTTGGACCCAGTGAGTATTATGGCGACATTGAGGTCATTATGAGTTCGGGCTAGTTGGCCTCTTGTTATGCCAACGTTGGCGCGAAGGAGATAAGTTCTCTTCCCACGTAAAAGGACGGTTTGTGTATTATGGGGTTGCGTGTACCCATGTTGTTAGGCGAAGGATATAAGATGGTAAGGTCTTGATATCGTCGTGCCATAGGTTCTGATTGTGGATAAGTAGAAAAAGTGTTGGGTTGGAGTAATAAAAACGACGCATTTAATTGGTCGAAGTATCGTAAAGATATAAATGTAAGTTGCACGAGTCATGATTACCCCAGACGAGTGTAAAGGCCATTAGTTGATAATGGCGGTAAGAACATTTCAAGAAAATGTGGTAACACCTAGTTATAGGCTCTACAACCGGGAAAGGAAAACCAGGGTTACTACTTGTGAGATCAAGAAACCTCCCCAAAAATGTGATTGTGATGAAGTCTTGCCGTGAGGCAAGCAAAGGAATCAAATCTAAGTTTAGTGACCAAGTTTGGTTGCAACAGAGAAAGGGAAGCAGAACCATAAGTGAGATTAAGGATACCCGAATATTTCGAGAATGAGAAAGGATTTGATTATCGAAAGATAAGTTGACCACGACTCTGATTCTAACCTCGCGTGAGACTAGAGGGTTAGGTTATTATGATAACACGTTGGGTGTTGGGCTAGGTTGTGTCTTGTATGACGATGAGGATAGAGCCTATGTTTTCCGGTAGTTAGGGAAGCGGGAGAAGAAATTGCGCCACTCACGATTTAGGTCGGCGGCGATTAAATCATGCCTGGAAGATTTGGGGCATGGCGTATATCTGCACTTCATGTGGATAATTATGCGGACCACAAAAGCCTCGGTATGTCTGCGGAGGCGATAGAATTTGCGACACCGATGGTGGTTAGAGTTACTCGAGGATTGTGATATTGGTATCCTACACCATCCGGGAAAGCCAAGACGATTCTGAGATACTCTTTGTGGTGGACCTAAGGGTAGTCCGCGGATGGGCAGCAGATAGGCGAGGATATGGTCCGTGAGATCCTTGATTCACAGCCTAGGGTTCGATTATTTGTTTCAAGGTTAATGAAGTCTAGATCCGAGAGGTTGCGAGTCTTCCGTTGTTGGGGAGGTAAGGAGGCGGCAGTATGAGGATCCGGTTATGATCTGATATCGAGATACGACTCTCAGAGAGAAGAGCTGTTTGAGTAGCACCGGATAAGTCTTTGTGAGATGAGATAGATTGCGTGTACCGGTCTTTGCGGGACTAGTCAGTAGGTTTTAGGGGAGGCACGCAGTGCTTATTGCTCTAATTGTTTGGGGCCGACTAAGTCGTGTCGTGACCTCAGATGTATGTATGGGTAAGATGACCGGAAAAGAGACATAGCGGAGTTTACTACTTAGTGTCCGAGTTAGTAGCAGGTCATGGTTGTGTACCAGAAGCCCAGTGGGCTATTGCAGGCAATTGAAATCCCAACCTAGATATGAGAGGTAATTATTATGGATCTTGTTACAGGGTGGCATCGTACTCGGAGGAAGTGCGACTCCACGGGGTCATGGTAATTAAATTTTGGCGAAACCAGTAGTGTTCTTTCGGATTGGGACCACTTACTCGGCTGAGGATTATGCTAGCTTGTATAGCAGGGGTATTGTGAGACTGCACGGGGTCCCTATGTTTATGATGTCAGACCGATAAGCTCGATTAAAGGTAACTTCTGGAGGTTTTTCAGAAGGGTTTTAGGGACACATGTGAGTCTCAGTGTTGCATTACACCCTCAGACCGACGGACAGGCAGAGCGTACTATCCAGGCACTTGAGGATAGGTTGCGGGCCTGTGTTCTTGATTTCAGATAGTCGGGAGGGTTATTGCCTCTCGTTGTGTTATAGACACCCTTCTAGTATTCAGATGGCCCTGTAGGAGGCCTTGTATGTAAGAAAGTGTAGATCGCCGGTTGGATACTTCGACATAGGCGAGGTTGATTATTTGAGCGAACTTGATTCAACGGCCGTGGATAAGCGAAGCTTATCGAGGAAGATTACTAATGCTTCGAGTCGTGAAGCTTTATCGCGATAACCAATGTTGACACGTGGGGTTCATTTGACATTTTGTATGAGTATTGTTACGTGGCCTCGTGTGGTATTATTGGTATGTAGGGGTTGTAAAAGGAGACTATGTCGCTATCTTAAGTTTGACTCCCGAGAGAACATTCGGGGACGAATGTTTCTAAGGGGGGAAGAATGTTACACCCCGTAATTTCAGGACATGTTTTAAGAACGTAAGTAAGAACTCACAAGTGTTAAGATTTGAGACTTGTAAAAAATTTTATCGGAAATTATGGAATTGTCGGAAAATGTATTATTGTAACGAATGGGAGGGCGACACGTGTCACCCCCTTATGTGATGCCTTGGTCGAAATGTGCAAGGGCAAGAGTGTCACGACCGAACGGGCCGTGTTGGTGCCTTACCCGGCACCCAGTAGCCATACATCGAGTAATCGTGGAAATAAAACAAGACATGAAAATATTATGAAGTAATAAACAGTAATCTGTGAAAACTTGCCTTTGGCATATAGGCCTGTCCGCCATTGTTGTCGTATCATTCTTAGAGGTGCATAGTACTTGTTATACCGTATTTCCGGGTATGCGTGGGGCGTGCGTGAAAATTTGAACTTGAGAATAGGCTTGGCGAATTATTTTGTGCACAACACGGTTAGAGTCGTTTTTAAACGAAAGCGTTTCCACGACTTTCGTAGGAAAATTCGGCTATGTCATTTTTAATTTTTGCGGATTTTTCCGAGGCGAAGCGTGTTGGACCAACGAGAGCGCCACTTGGCACCTCCCATTGGTGGGCGTGAGGCGGACATGGGGACGAATTGGAGAGTGTAGTTGGTAGGATATTTTGTGTGTTGATTGATAAAGTGGGACCCACACACTTGTCCCAATCTTGGCCTTACACTTGCTATGAACTTGGCATGATCTTGGCCATTGGTTGGCCTTGGCTTGTCCTATAAATACCCCCCCTAAGTTTGAAGACTTCTTCATCCATTCCTAAAAATTTCTAAGTGTTAAAATCCTCCCCCCCTGTGTGTGGGGTCTCGTCCTCCCCTTGTGAGGCCCCCAGCAGAGCTTTTCCCCTTGGCGAGAGTACCCACTAGTGGGGTAGGCCGAGGGGTATACACCCCCCCTTGTGGTGTTGTCTCGTATAAATACCCCCCTCTTGGTAGAAATACTCTCAAAAGTATTGTTACCCAAATTACCTTAGCCGTATACCTTGTAGTATTCTAAGGTTATACCTATACAAAAAGCCCCGAAATACTATTATATTTCCCGTCAGTCACAAAACCGAAACCCTAAGGAAAATCTCCATAGTTAGTTGGAGTATTATGTAGAAGTTGGTTAGAACTTCTAAGGGTGGTTTGGAGCGGGTTGGAGCGCGCGGAGTTGGAGCTAAACGTTGCCCAGGAATCGACATTATACTTGGATAATTATGGGCTTATCGAGGTAAATATCTTGTCCCCCTATTGTAATTAGGAAATTACATGTTGTAGGAATATATAGTTGAAGTATACTATATATAGAACTAAACATAGTTTTGTGGCAATGTCCTTGGACTTAAGCCTGAATTTAAAAAAGAGAACTGAACTGTAATTACGTGGGACTGTATTACAGTAGACTTGTGTAGTTTGACGGGTAGGGAAGGGCTGCCCAATTTCCCGTAGGATCTTGTATCTAGATTTATTCTACCGAGTAGTCTAGACTTTGATAGACTTGTATAACCTGTTTAGGTTGAAAGTTCTGCGAGTAGCATGTGCTACTTGAGAAGGTGGACCAGGCTAGCCGGGTCATAGCCGTGGAGCGATTTGCTAATAGTCGATAATCGTCGCGGTATGTGAACCTCTTCCTATCTCTTCTAGCATGATATGTGTATAACTATGTAGTGCGGTGAGCGTCGTGTGTTAATTGAGCGTAGTTATACGGCAATGTCTTTTGACTTAAGCCGAATAATAATAATCTTGAAGTAGTTCAAGAGAATTAGAAGCTGTTTTTAAAAAAGAAGAGTAATACTTGGTTTTAAAATCTTAAGAGTTATACTAGCTTTATGGGAAGTTAGGTATAATGGCTTAAGAGAGATAAAACGAATGATTTATTTATTTTAGAAGTTAAGAGACTTGATCTTGTAAGATAAGAGACTTAACTTAAATGAATTATATGAATTTTGTGTGAAACCTCATTCGTGAGTAATGAGTACTTGGTTTTTAAAAGGGACAATGTTTCTTGATTTGAAATCGAGAGATGTGTATCGACAAACCATCTGCAGCGTTAATAAAGGGAAATGTTTTGATTAATGAAGTATTATTAAAACCAGTAGAAACTTCCATCTGCATAGAAGCTAAGATGAGACAAAATGATATTTCCTAGATCATGGCTGCTGTAATAAGATTGTTATAAACAAGAATAACCTACTCACATATAAGGCTTATGTTTCTCAGGTTGTTTAAAAGAGAATTATATTCTTAAATGAATAAGGCTATGAACTACGAAACCTTTCTAAAATAAGAAACGTGAACATTTGAAATTAGGCAAACTTGAGCGTTTGGAAAATAATGTTGTTACTTGATTTTACAAAGGTAAGTGTTTTGGTTTACTAAAAAGAACAGTCACTCTATTTTTATACTACGGGTATTGTGTGACTTATGTGAAAGAAACAGATCTTTTAAAGATTTAATGTATGAAGTACTTTGGGGATAGATACCCGAACTTGTTAGTAGAAAGTACCTTGTGTGTATAACTTGATTGTATTGGTTTGTGATAGCCTTGTAATACTTTCTTGTTGATTTGATAAGTAAACATGCTAGGATGCTACGTGTGTTAGTATCTTGTGATGTTTTGTGTAAAGGGATTTTCCCTCGTTTGCGCTTAAAATTGTTTAACGATCAGCCGTTATGTTGGTATTATACCACACCTTGACTTATTCGGAGGTTAAGGCGCCTACGATGCGGGGTAGACTCGGTAGTGCATGTGACCTATGATTCGAGGATACCTCATGCGGGTCCCGAGGCCTATGCGAGCTACGAGTTCGAGTTAGTTTGCGTCCTTTATGGGCATGCGGTCTATGTGGCCATGCGGACTGCGAAGTCCAGGCGGATGCCGGGGAGTAGCTACCCTCGATGCGGGGAATACCTCATGCGGGCCATTGGGGTGGCCTATGCGGAGCTGCGGGAAGTTCCAGGCTAGATGCGCACATTAGATGCTGCGCGCGAGTGGCGGCTTTGATCATGTGGCCATGCAGACAGATTTCATGATCTGATTTATGACCTTGTTGAGTACGGTGGGTTTTAGTAGTCGGCTATGCCTTCATACACCGTCACGATTTTATTATGACACAGTGGGACTGGTGTTCATGTGTATCTCTTAGTGCTTTTATATATCATGGCTGGCGGTGAGGAAGGTATTCCACGGGCATGATTGATGTTGTGGGCGTGAGACCCGTATTTATGTATTTGAGTGATGACTTGAGCGTGAGTCCACGGCGATATATTTGCTTATTTATTGTGAGCGTAGTTTGGTTATCATACATGTCTCTGCTTTATATAGACTACTATGATTTCATTTCTGATTTATTTTGATTTCACATACTCGTTTTTGTTATCTTGACCTCGCCGAAGTGCGTTCATCTGCGCGAGTAAAGGTACACGATCGTTGATCCTCGCTCTTAGGAGTCCAGTTCAGCGTTTGGGAAAGCTCCGTTTCTCGGAGGCTTATCTTGGTATAGTCCCTGTTGTTGTAGGTGCTTACATTCGAGGTATGGCGAGCCACATCCGTCGTTATTGTCATATCATTCGTAAGTGCAGCAATCTTGTTGTGGGCGGGGTTTGTAAAAAGTTAAAGCTGTTCATTTTGAAAGAGTTGTTATTTATATTTATGCGAAAGGCAACTTTTCTTCGAAACATGTGTTTCCTTTGCATTATTTCATATTGTGTTTTATGTTCCGATTACTCGATGTTGTATCACTAGGGTGCACAGGGTAAGGCACGATCCGCGAGCGAGTTGGTCGTGACAAAAGTTATATCGAGCGATTAATCCTCGGAAAGTGTCTGACCAAGTATCGATGAAGTCTTGATTATCGGTGTGTTGTGCACCACCAATGTCGAGGAGGCTATAGGATATTTAGGATTGGTTTCTATTCTTCTCACTCTGAGATCGTGCCTTAGAGATGTGTTGTAAGTTAGACCTCTAACGTATTTCTTTCCACTGGTTATGCCTCGCGTGAGGCAACCGGACCCAGGAGGGCAAAGCGGCCGAGGCTGCGAGTTGAAGTCTGAGAGGGTTCGTGGGCACAGGCCCAATCTTTACCTAGGGTAGTGCTTCATTTGGAGAGTTCTGCGACGTCACTAGCCCAGAGAGTTTAGCAGCGGCGGCGATTCCTCTGCGGCCATGATATTTGAACGCCGGTTCACGGCCAGGAACTAGCTATGGATTTGGCTACGAGAGAGCATACCGATGTACGCGAGTCTTGATGACTACCTAAGAGAGGTTGTGCAAGAGTAATTCTTGATTAAGCGAGCATGGCACGTATGCGGGCTTATGCGCGTGGCCGAAAGCGTAGAGATCGGCGGGTTTAACGAAGGGCGACGAGAGAATTCGGGCGAGGTCCTTTGGTAACTTTGAGGCAAGTCACCTCGCGTGATTAGATTATGCACACCCGCGGTGCGAGAGGTCCTCGCGGATTCGGGGCGTTCGGGGTATGCGAGGAGTTAGTCGAACTCGGGGCTTCCTGTTCACGATGTAATGACGTCATCCGGGAATGTCGTCTTTTAGTTGGTACTTGTTATACCTATGCCGTCAGTCGATGTCGAAAGAGTGTCTAGTAGGAGGACTTAGCCTTCGGGATCGGTGGGTAGTTCGTCATCTTCCTAGCTATCGCCTGAGGCGAGTTTGATTAAACGACAAAGGGAGTGAAGCGATGGGTCGGGCATATCCTTAACCTGCAGAGATCGGTGTGTGATAAGATGAGTATATCATAAGTGCAATGTTACGATAACATGAGTGTAAATTGTGATTAGAAATCTTGGTTAGTTAACAAGTAAGATTTGGGGATAGAAAAGTGTGAGCCTTAGAGTTTTATACGTAGAGACCTTAGAGGTAAGGCCGTCTCGAGTAAAGGCGTATGTTTATGTTTGACCCTTATAGGAGTGCATAGTGCGTGAGCTATGTTGTGGGATAAGTCACGAGTAGTGTGGAATGAAAGAGGGTAGTTGAGCTAAGAAGGCGCTAGGTTTCGTAACATGATTAGTGAGAGTTTTCCTTGGGAGCTAGTATTTTGCGGCGTTTGGGTCGGGTTGAGGCCACGTGGCGGGTCAACCCGCGGCCTGTATGGTGGTGGGGTCAGTTTGTGGTGATCCCGCCTTATGATAGGATCACGAGGGTGTTAGGCCCAAGTTTAGTTAACCAGCGTACGAGTCGTGGATGCGTTCGACCAGTAGTCGGGCCGAGGAGGTCAGCCCGTCTTGTCTTCTAGCAGAGATCGTGTACTCAGTAGTGTTGATTATATCAGAAAGGTTGTAAGGATGCACGGGGTGCCTACCTTCACCTTATGACAGACAGTGGAGCCAGTGCAATGTTTCTTTTTCGAAAGTTTTACGAGGCGAGATTGAGAACTCGGGTGAGCCTCGGTGATCGCGTCACGATCGGTACCATTTGTTGGGTCGCCGGAGTGACACTAGAACCTCGCGGCAAAGTGACAAAAGTGGTATCCAGTGTTTGGATTTCAGGGGTAGTTGTGGGGTTTGTTGTCTCCTGTGGTGGGAGTGTTTAAGCTACCATTTCAGTGTCCGGTTGTCGCCTTATGAAGCCTTGTAGGGGCGGAAGTGTAAGTTCTTGGTCGATTGGTTCGATGTTGGCAAGGTTCGGATAGTTGGTTGAGCTTGTTCCAACGGTGTGGATAGGTGAAGCTTATCTAGAGGAGGTTTTTGGCGGCTCGGAGAAATCGTGCGGATTATCGGCAGCGGCTTAGAGTTGAGTTGGTCGGTCTTGAAGGTACCACGGATAGGGTGTGGCGAGTTTTGGAAAGCAGAGAAACTTAGCGAGTTACTTTGGGCCTTTTGAGTTCATGTGAAGAGTAGGCCAGGTTGCCTATATGTTAGCATTTGCCGTCCGACTTAGGAGGCGATCGTCCGATCTTCGTATTGTTATGTTGGGAAAGTATCGAAGATCCATCGAGTGTTCGATTAATGTTGACCACGTTAGAGATAGTAACCCGAGTTTTGGAAGCTGGCGGTAGCAATGTGGTAAAAGTTAGTGTCTGAGGAAGATGCGACACGTAAGGGAAGAAGCGAGCATATATGGCGAGCTTAGATGCGAATGAAGTATATTTTAGACCCCGGAGAGTGGTGTTTATGGTGATGTTAGAGGTGTTTCCTCGTGGGCTTGGATGTAAGTATTTTGCGCAGTTGTTTCTGTGGCCATTTGTGGCAGGATTGTTCTCGTAAGTATAGTAGTGAAGACTATCTTGGCCTTGCGTTTGTTTTGAGACTTAGAAGGAACATTCGGACGAATGCTTCTAAGGAGGAGAATATTATACCAGTATTTCCGGGTATATGCGTGGGGCGTGCGTAGAAAATTTGAACTTGAGAATAGGCTTGGCGAATTATTTTTGTGCACAACACGGTTAGAGTCGTTTTTGAAAGCGTTTCCACGACTTTCGTAGGGAAAATTCCGGCTATGTCATTTTTAATTTTTGCGGATTTTTCCAGAGGCGAAGCGTGTTGGACCAACGAGAGAGCGCCATGGCACCTCCCATTAGCGGGCGTGAGGAGGACATGGGGCGGAATTGGAGAGTGTAGTTGGTAGGATATTTTGTGTGTTGATTGATAAAGTGGGACCACGCACTTGTCCCAATCTTGGCCTTACACTTGCTATGCTTGGCGTGATCTTGGCCATTGGTTGGCCTTGGCTTGTCCTATAAATACCCCCCCTAAGTTTGAAGACTTCTTCATCCATTCCTAAAAATTCCTAAGTGTTAAAATCCTCCCCCCCTTTGTGTGGTGTCTCGTCCTCCACTTGTGAGGCCCAGCAGAGCTTTCCCCCGCGGCGAAGTACCCACAGTAGGTAAGCCAGGTATACACCACGTGGTGTTGTCTCGTATAAATAAATACCCACTCTTGGTAGAAATACTCTCAAAAGTATTGTTACTATACCCAATTACCTTAGCCGTATACCTTGTAGTATTCTAAGGTTATACCTATCTGAAAAGCCCGAAATACTATTATACTTCCGTCGGTCACAAAACCGAAACCACAGGAAAATCTCCATAGTTAGTTGGAGTATTATGTAGAAGTTGGTTAGAACTTCTAAGGGTGGTTTGGAGGCGGGTTGGAAGCGGAGTTGGAGCTAAGCGTTGCCGAGGAATCGACATTATACTTGGATAATTATGGGCTTATCGAGGTAAATATCTTGTCCCCCTATTGTAATTGGAAATTACATGTTGTAGGAATATATAGTTGAAGTATACTATATATAGAACTAAATATAGTTTTGTGGCAATGTCCTTGGACTTAAGCCTGAATTTAAAGAAGAGAAGCGACTGTAATTCGTGGGGTGTATTCTGATAGACTTGTGTAGTTGTGGGTAGGAAGAGCTGCCCAATTTCCGTAGGATCTTGTATCTAGATTTATTCTACCGAGTAGTCTAGACTTTGATAGACTTGTATAACTGTATAGGTTGAATGTTCTGCGAGTGGCATGTGCTACTTGAGAAGGTGGACGAGCTAAGCGGGTTATAGCCGTGGAAGCGATTTGCTAATAGTCGATAATCGTCGCGAGGTATGTGAACCTCTTCCTATCTCTTCTAGCATGATATGTGTATAACTATGTAGTGCGGTAGGCGTCGTGTGTTAATTGAGCGTAGTTATACGGAAATGTCTTTTGACTTAAGCGAATAATAATAATCTTGAAGTAGTTCAAGAGAATTAAGCTGTTTTTAAAAGAAGAGTAATACTTGGTTTTAAAATCTTAAGAGTTATACTAGCTTTATGGGAAGTTAGGTATAATGGCTTAAGAGAGATAAAACGAATGATTTATTTATTTTAGAAGTTAAGAGACTTGATCTTGTAAGATAAAAGACTTAACTTAAATGAATTATATGAATTTTGTGTGAAACCTCATTCGTGAGTAATGAGTACTTGGTTTTTAAAAGGGACAATGTTTTACTGATTTCGGAAATCAGAGATGTGTATCGACAAACCACTACAGCGTTAATAAAGGGAAATGTTTTGATTAATGAAGTATTATTAAAACCAGTAGAAACTTCCATCTGCATAGAAGCTAAGATGAGACAAAATGATATTTCCTAGATCATGGTTGCTGTAATAAGATTGTTATAAACAAGAATAACCTACTCACATATAAGGCTTATGTTTCTCAGGTTGTTTAAAAGAGAATTATATTCTTAAATGAATAAGGCTATGAACTACGAAACCTTTCTAAAATAAGAAACGTGAACATTTGAAATTAGGCAAACTTGAGCGTTTGGAAAATAATGTTGTTACTTGATTTTAAAAAGGTAAGTGTTTTGGTTTACTAAAAAGAACAGTCACTCTATTTTTATACTACGGGTATTGTGTGACTTATGTGAAAAAGCAGATCTTTTAAAGATTTAATGTATGAAGTACTTTGGGGATAGATGCAGAACTTGTTAGTAGAAAGTACCTTGTGTGTATAACTTGATTGTATTGGTTTGTGATAGCCTTGTAATACTTTCTTGTTGATTTGATAAGTAAACATGCTAGGATGCTACGTGTGTTAGTATCTTGTGATGTTTTGTGTAAAGGGATTTTCCCTCGTTTGCGCTTAAAATTGTTTAACGATCAGCCGTTATGTTGGTATTATACCACTCACCTTGACTTATTCCGGAGGTTAAGCTGCCCTCTGATGCGGGGTAGACTCAGGCGGGTCTGTGTGACCTATGATTCGAGGATACCTCATGCGGGTCCCAGGGGCCTATGCGGAGCTACGAGTTCGAGTTAGTTTCGTCCTTTATGGGCATGCGGTCTATGTGGCTATGCGGACTGCGAAGTCCAGGCGGATGCCGGGGAGTAGCTACCCTCGATGCGGGGAATACCTCATGCGGGCCATTGGGGTGGCCTATGCGGAGCTGCGGGAGGTTCCAGGGCTAGACGCGCACATTAGATCTGCGAGCGAGTGGCGGCTTTGATCATGTGACCATGCAGACAGATTTCATGATCTGATTTATGACCTTGTTAGTACGGTGGGTTTTAGTAGTCGGCTATGCCTTCACTTACCCGTCACGATTTTATTATGACACGGTGGGACTGGTGTTCATGTATCTCTTGGTGCTTTTATATATCATAGGCAGGCGGTGAGGAAGGTATTCCACGGGCATGATTGATGTTGTGGGCGTGAGACCCGTATTTATGTATTTGAGTGATGACTTGGCGTGAGTCCACGGCGATATATTGCTTATTTATTGTGAACGATGGTTTGGTTATCATACATGTCTCTGCTTTATATAGACTACTATGATTTCATTTACTGATTTATTTTGATTTCACATACTCGGTACTGTTATCTTGACCTCCTTGGGGTTGCGTTCATGCGCAGTAAAGGTACACGATCGTTGATCCTCGCTCTTGGGTCACAGATTGACGTTTGGGAAAGCTCCGTTTCTCGGAGGCTTATCTTGGTATAGTCCTGTTGTTGTAGGTGCTTACATTCGGGGTATGACGGAACCACATCGTCGTTGTTGTCATATCATTCGTAAGAGTGCAGTAATCTTGTTGTGGCGGAGGTTTGTAAAAGGATTAAAGCGTTCATTTTGAAAGAGTTGTTATTTATATTTATCTTAGAAAGGCAACTTTTCTTCGAAACATGTGTTTCCTTTGCATTATTTCATATTGTGTTTTATGTTGATTACTCGATGTTGTATCACTAGGGTGCAGGGTAGGCACGATCCACGGGCGAGTTCGGTCGTGTGATCTTGTTAATGGCGAAATTGTAATAAGGATGTATTCGATTTTAAATTGATTTATATATATGCGAAAGGCAAGTTTTCCTGATTATTGTTTCTTACTTCATAATATTTTCATGTCTTGTTTTATGTTTTTGATTACTCGATGTATGGCTACTTGGGTGCGGTAAGGC
The DNA here is from genome assembly GCA_029844215.1 of Przewalskia tangutica. Lineage (NCBI taxonomy): Eukaryota > Viridiplantae > Streptophyta > Magnoliopsida > Solanales > Solanaceae > Przewalskia > Przewalskia tangutica. The sequence continues at coordinate 61,486,781 of CM056729.1, read as the reverse complement.
ACGATCACGCCCGGGTTCGGTCGTGACAAAGTGGTATCGAAGCGATTAATCCTCGGAAAGTGTCTGACCGTATCGATGAAGTCTTGATTATCGGTGTGTGCACCACACCAATAATCGAGGCTATGGGATATTTAGGATTGGTTTCTATTCTTCTCACTCTGAGATCGTGCCTTAGAGCATGTTGTAAGTTGGACCTCTAAGCGTATTTCTTTCCCTTACCGTTATGCCTTGCGTAGGCAAACCCGCAGGAGGGCGAAGCGTGAGGCTGCGAGTAAATCTGAGGGTTACGAGGCGAGGCCCAATCATTACCTAGGGTAGTGTTTCATTCGGGAGTTGCGGCGTCACTAGCCCCAGCGAGTTTAGCACGGTGGCGGCGGTTCCTCTGCGGCCATGACATTTGAACGCCTTCGCGGCCAGGGCGAGAATATAGATTGCAAAGAAGCGACCACATTAGCTATGGATTTGGCTGCGGATAGTATACCGATGTCGCGAGTCTTGATGAATATCAACGAGAGGTTGTGCAAGTAGTTCTTGATCGGACTTGAGCATGGCACGTATGCGGGCTTATGCGCAGCAGGCCGAGAAACGTAGAGATCGACAGGTTAACCAAGGACAGCAGAAGAGGGCCAGAACAGCAAGGTCCTTTGGTAACTTTCGAGGCGAATCGCCTCAGCAGCAGACTGGATGCACATCCACCAGTGCAGAGAGGTCCTCCACGGGGTTCAGGACGTTCGGGGTAGGCAGGAGTTGGTCAGAGCTCCAGGGCTTCCGGTTCACAGCTACACGTAGGCTCCGGCCGGCGGATTGATTTTTCCTCGGTATTCAGGTGGCGGATGTCGTCGGGGATGTCGTCTTTTGTTGGTGCTCGTTTTACCAACGGCCGTCAGGGCCATGTGTCGAAAGGATGTCCTTGTAGGAAGGATGCAAGTGGGAGGACTCAGCCTTCAGAATCGATGGGTAGTTCGTCACCTTCCTTAGCTGTCACGACCCGACCAAGCCGCATGGCGGTGCCCTACCAGGCACGCTACGTATACATCGAGAGATATACTGTGAACATACATAAACTTAAACAATGAAATAAAATATAGGTCAGCCGATAAGGCTACCTCCCTGGATATAAACAAATCCAACAGCAGTTACCTCTAAATTTTTATAAAGTGACCCACAAGATATGACTACAGACCTCTAAGAGTTTACATAACAACCGTGGCGGACGGGGCCGCCATACCTGAATGTACAAAAGTCAGCGACTTGAGGAACTATACCAAAAACAAAGCCTCGAGAAATGGAGCTTTCGAACCGACGATGATCCAGCGAGTGCGGATCGACAAGCTATGTACCTCGACTGCGGCATGAGCGCGGCCACGGCGAAGGTCAGTACAAAATATGTACCAAATATGCAAAACTGTAAGTACTGTAATTTAAATCATAATAGTCAAAAATACAGGTGGAGACATATATGATAACCAAATTAACGATGGCGTGCCTTCTTGAAGTGGAAGTAATGAAAGTCGGTTTACCTTATCTGACTGTCTCAACATATGAACCATAGTCACGCGGGCTATGAACTGACCCTCGAATATCCAAGCGCGTGGGATTCCCATCGCCGACCGCCAGGTGTGAATCTAACTCTGTGGCGCGTGGCATCCTTCCTCACGTCGGCGTACACACAAATCTAACCATGTATATACCTATATCCTGCCGTGGGATCCGTCGTCGCCGGCGACCATAAAGTAAATACAACCATGTGACGCGCCCGTGGCATCCTACCTCACTGTCGGCGTACACATACACAATACATACATATATACATATATCATGCCCGTGGAATCCCTCATCTCGGGTACATGACTTCATGAGGTGTTCCTCGCGTGGGTAGCAAATCCACGAAACAGTGGTATAACGATCTTGGGGTTTACCCGCCATTTATACTCTTACCCTGAAGAAGGTGGTATAACGATCTTGGGGGTGTACCCCTCATTTATACTCTTACCCCTCAAACTACATGCCTCGGAATCCCTCATCGTAAGCATGTCCCCGGTGCATACCCGTGGAATCCCACATCACTGGCGGTATGTCCCGGTGAACTCATACTAAGACCATGGAAGCATACCCGTGGAATCCCACATCACTGTCGATACGTCCAAGTAAACTCATACTATGACCCGGGAAACATACCCGTGGAATCCCACATCACTGCCGGTACGTTCCGGTAGACTCATAAGGAGGTAATGGAGGCATACCCGTGGAATCCTCCCTCGCCGACAGTACGTCCAAGTAAACTCCCAATTTCTTTAGACTTTCATTAACATACAAAATGGATCTCATTTTATGACCTTAAGGCACTTTCTCTATCACTTAACAAGTCCTGGGAAACATTCAACCCAAAGTACTATGTATTTCTATTCTTTCCAAGATCCCTTTTCCACATAAGACCCCAAGATACTAACACCCGTAGTATCAAGGCTTATCTACATTTCAAACAAGTCACTATACTATTAGAAATATGCTTCGGCTTCTAACTCAAGTGACCCTCATTTTTAAACTTTAAGCAATTGATGCCTTTAAATCGAATTGCCTTTCTTAGTATCCATTCTTTTATCTAGGCTTACCTTATTCGAGAAAAACCATTTCTTTAAGCTTCCATAAAGTTATTATAACCAACTTCCCATAAAGCCGTTATACTAACTTTATGCTTTAGAACCAAGACATCCTTATCCTCCCATAAAGCCGTCATAACTAACTTCCCATAAAGCCGTTATAACTCTTTATGTCTTAGACCACTTTGCTCTCTCTATAACCAAGAGGCTTGTACTTCAATTCAAGTTACCCTACCTTCAAAATACTTCAAAAATCTTAACTTAGAAAACAAGTTTCTTAACTTAGGAGTCAGGTCTCTTATCTTTAGAATAGTTCAAGAATCAATACTTCCCGAATCTAGTATTCTATACTTGATCATGTCAAGAAATCCTTGTCTACCTTATTAGGATAAACCATTCTTATAACTCTTTCTTAAGGACACGTGAGTTAATTCTCTAACTCAACCAACTAGACATCCTTAAAACAAGTCAAATATGTCAAATGACTTCACTTCATTTAAAATCACGTCGTCACCGTACCATACGATTATAACTACTCATGCTCGAGAGATAGGAAGAGTTCTACATACCTCTTTTGCTTAATCCACTTGTCAAGTCCAATATGCCGTCCGTAGATGTCAACCTATAATGACCATAATACGTCTATTAGCTTTTAGCTTCAACGTAATATATTCTAATGAAAAGTCCCTTGTTCTACGGAAAATTTGGGCAAAGACTTCCTTTGTTTCTACTTACTATGCCACCTTTTCAAGGCCGAAATTCAATAACCAACGCCACATTTAAGGCTCAATTCATTCAGCAATTACAAGGGGATTACACGCCTACTAATACGTGTAAACTTCCGCCCCACAACAACACAAAATAAACCAATAATTTCCATGCCATTCTTGGCCAACAATATAACCAATACTAAACCCCTTTCAACTCTTTCCAATCCAAGTTCTTAAGTCTAACATGATATCTAGCCCTAGACATCTTCAACAATTTCAATCTCCCTTTACAACATGCGACGACCCAAATCTATTCAAATAAAATAAAGCCTCGGGCTCAACTCTATACTACTACAATAACACCTTTAGGCTCAATTCTAAATCACTAAAATATATGACCTGGGCTCACATCTATACTACTAAAATATAATGACCTTAGGCTCATAACAAAGAGAAGGGGAACTTTTACCTTAAGGAATAGCCCACAAAAGCCCCTTTTTCTTCCACCTCTTTCCGTCAAAATCACCCACCAGTGCTTCCCACAAGTTTACCCACACTTTTCCTTCTTGCCGCCGCTCCAACAATTTCCTCTTAGGCTAGGTTTTCTTCAAAAAAATCAAGAGAGAAGGGAGAGGATCTTTCTTGTGAGGCTTTCAAATGAAATGGCCAAGTCTTGGAAGACTTGGCCCTAAAATAGGACCACTTTCTGATAAAAAGGATGGGAGGGACACTTGTCACCCTCCCATAGGTTTAAAACAAAAATATCCCTGTTTTCGCGACATGCGCAAAATCCGGCGCGCCGCGCTGCCAGCCGCCATGCCGCCACCGCTGGCGCCAGCGCTGCGCCATATTCAGAAAATAATTTCCGCATTCCGCGCGCCCTGCGCATTCGGCCACGCGCTGCACTTCGAACCGAAACGCCCGCCTAGCTGCGCACCAAACTTGAAACTTCCATAACTTTTGAATCCGATGTCCTATCGACGAACGGTTTGTCGCGTTGGAAACTAGATTTAACGAACCACGCATTAGGCTCTTTAAACACCTCGAAATTCTTAACAACTGGGGTACAACACTCCAAGGTAAACTCAAAATCCGCCCAACACATGTTTGTCAACTTATCTTAACTCCTTGAATTTACGGGGTGTAACATTAGCTATGCGCCCTACGGGGCAGGTTTGATTAGAACGACTAAGGGGAGTGAAGCAGTATATACAGGTAGATCTTTAACCCTCTAGGGATTAGTATGTGTGATAAGGTGAGAATACCTTAAGTGTTATATTCTGATAGCATTGTGTAAATTGTGATTGGGAATCATGGTTGTTCAACCGAGTAAGATTTTTGGGGGATAGAGAAAGTATGAGCCTTAGAGTTTTATACGTAGAGACCTTAGAGGTAAGGCCATCTCGAGTAAAAGACGTATGTTTATGTTTGACCCTTATAGGAGTGCACAGTGCACGTGAGCTATGTTTGTGGGATAAGTCCCTGAGTAGTGTGAAATGAAAGAGGGTAGTTGAGCTAAGAAGACCGCTAGGTTTTCGTAACGTGATTAGTGAGAGTTTTCCTTCGGGGGGGCTGAGCGTATGAAGAGGCCAGAGCCTCTACCACGGGAACAGACCCGAACCGTGGCTCTCCGTATGGCACGTCCTGAGAAGGTTCATGCCTCAGGGATCGCATGCAGCCCGGTACCATTTGTTGGGTCGCCGGAGTGACACTAGAACCTCGCGGCAAAGTGACAAAAGTGGTATGTTTTGCGCGTCGGGTTGAGGCCATGTTGCGGGTCAACCCGCGGCATGTACGCGCGGGTCGATTGTGGTGGTCCCGCCGGGTGGTAGGGTCACGAGGGTGTTAGGCCCAAGTGTAGTTAACCAGCGTACGAGTTCGTGGATGCGTTTCAACCGAGGTCGGGCGATGGGGCGGCCGTGTTTTTCGGTCAGGACCGTTTACTCGGCAGTGTTGATTTTTCAGAAAGGTTGTAAGGCTGCACGGGGTGCCTACCTTCACCTTATGACTGGCAGTGAAGCCCAGGTTGTGGCTATTTTTCGTTTTCTAAAAGTCTTACCAGGCAGGGTTAGGAACTCAGTGAGACTCGAACCGCATTCGCCTCGGCGTTTGGAGTTCAGGGGTAGTTGTGAGGATTGTTGTCTCCTGTGGAGGGAGTGTTTAAGCTACCGTTTCAGTGTTCGGATGTCGCCTTATGAAGCCTTGTAGGGGCGGAAGTGTAAATTGCCGGTCGATTGGTTCGATGTTGGCAAGGTTCAGATAGTTGGTTCAGGCTTGTTCCAGCAGACTGTGGATAGGGTGAAGCTTATCTAGAAGAAGTTATTGGCAGCTCAGAGAAATCGTGCGGATTATCGGCGACGACGCTTAGAGTTCAGGTTGACGGTCGGTCTTCTTGAAGGTACCACCCCGGATAGGGTGTGACGAGTTTTGGAAAACAGAGGAAACTTAGCCCGAGTTACTTTGGGCCTTTTTGAGTTCATGTGAAGAGTAGGCCAGGTTGCCTATATGTTAGCATTTGTCGTCCGACTTAGGAGGCAGTACGTCCGGTCTTTCGTATGGTTATGTCCGGGAAAGTATCGGAGATCCATCCAGAGCGTTCCCAGTTAATGATGACCACGTTAGGGATAGTAACCCCGAGTTTTGGAAACGGTAGCAATATCAGAATTATGGTAAGAGTTCGAGTGTACGAGAAGGGTACGACGAGTAAAGGAAGAAGCGAGCATGTTTGACGAGCATAGGTGTGATCATTTCTTTTGTAAAGAGAAGGTGCGAAAGAAGTATATTTTAGACCCCGGAGAGATGTATTTGTGGTGATGTTAGAGGTGTTTCCTCGTGGACTTGGATGGAGGTATTTGCGCGGGTGTTTCTGTGGCCAGGTGTGGCAGGATTGTTCTCGTAAGTATAGTAGTGAAGACTATCTTCGCGCGCTTGTTTTGAGACTTAGAAGGAACATTCGACGAATGTTTCTAGCGAGGAGAATGTTATACCCGTATTTCCGAGTATGTACGTGGGGCGTGCGTGAAAAGTTTGGACTTTAAAGTGGCTTGGACGATTTATTTTTGTGCACAACACCCGGTTAGAGTCGTTTTTCGACGAAACGTTTTACACAACTCGCGTAGGGTAAATTACGGCTATGTCATTTCTAATTTTTGCGGATTTTTCCGAGAGACGAAACGTGTTGGACCAACGAGAGGGCGCCACTTGGCACCCTCTCATTGGCGGAAATCGCGCGCCTTTGACGACGGCCATTGTTTTGGTCAAGGGGTTGGTAGGATATTTTGGTGGTAGATGGATAAGGTGCACTTGGCATGATCTTGGCCCTACACTTGCCTTGCACTTGGCATGATCTTGGCCATTGGTTGGCCTTGGCTTGACCTATAAATACCTCTCCCTTTGTGAAGACTTCTTCATCCTAAAAATCTCTAAGTCTTGAAAATCCCTTCCCCCTCTCTTGTGGTGTTCTCCAACACCCCCCTCCCCCCTTTGAGAAGGCCCTTGGCCGAGAGCCCTCCCTCGTCGAGTACCCCAATGGGGTAGGCCGAGGTATACACCCCCTTTGTGGTGTTGTCTCGTATAAATACCCTCTTGGTAGAAATACTCTCAAAAGTATTACTATACCCAAATTACCTTAGCCGTATACCTTGTAGTATTCTAAGGTTATACCTATCTGAAAAGCCCAGTTATACTATTATACTTCCGTCACCACAAAACCGAACCCTAAGGAAAATCTCCATAGTTAGTTGGAGTATTATGTAAGTTGGTTAGAACTTCTAAGGGTGGTTTGGAGCGGGTTGGAGCGCACGGAGTCGAGCTAAACGTTGCCCAGATCGACATCTATACTTGGATAATTATGGGCTTATCGAGGTAAATATCTTGTCCCCCTATTGTAATTGGAAATTACATGTTGCTAGAATATATAGTTGTAGTATACTATATATAGAACTGAACCTAGTTTTGTGGCAATGTCTTTGGACTTAAGCTGAATTTAAAGAGAAGAGAATCAGAATTACGTGAGTGTATTACATGAACTTGTAAGTTTGTGGGTAGGAAGTAGTGCCAAATTTCCCGTAGGATCTTGTATCTAGATTTATTCTACCGAGTAGTCTAGACTTTGATAGACTTGTATAACCCGTATAGGTTGAATGTTCTGCGAGTAGCGTGTGCTACTTGAGAAGGTGGACCAAAGCAGGGTTATAGCCGTGGAGCGATTTGCTAATAGTCGATAATCGTCGTGAGGTATGTGAACCTCTTCCTATCTCTTCTAGCATGATATGTGTATAACTATGTAGTACGGTAGACGTACGTGTGTTAATTGAACGTAGTTGTACGGCAATGTCTTTTGACTTAAGCCCGAATAATAATAATCTTGAAGTAGTTCAAGAGAATTAAGAACTGTTTTTAAAAAGAGGAGTAATACTTGGTTTTAAAAATCTTAAGAGTTATACTAGCTTTATGGGAAGTTAGGTATAGTGGCTTAAGAGGGATAAAACGAATGATTTATTTATTTTAGAAGTTAAGAGACTTGATCTTGTAGGATAAGAGACTTAACTTAAATAAATTATATGAATTTTGTGTGAAACCTCATTCGTGAGTAATGAGTACTTGGTTTTAAAAGGGATAATGTTTCTTGATTTGAAATCGTAAATGTGTATCGACAAACCATGCGGCGTTAATAAAGGAAAATGTATTGAATAATTAAGTATTATTAAAACCGGTAGAGACTTCCATCCGCATAGAAGCTAAGATGAGACAAAATGATATTTCCTAGATCATGGTCAACGTAATAAGATTGTTATAAACAAGAATATCCTACTCACATATAAGGCTTATGTTCCTCCGATTGTTTAAAAGAGAATTACATTCTTAAATGAATAAGACTATGAACTACGAAACCTTTCAAAAGAAACTTGAGTAATTGAAATTAGGCAAACTTGAAACGTTTGGAAAAGAATGTGGTTACTTGATTTTACAAAGAGAAGTGTTTTGATTTACTTCAAAATATAATCACTCTATTTTCATATACTACGGGTATTGTGTGACTTTTGTGAAAGTAACGTATCTTTTAAAAGAGTTAATGTATGAAGTACTTTGGGGATAGAAACCCGATCTTGTTAATCATATAGTAGAAAGTGCCTTATGTGTATAACTTGATTGTGTTGGGTTGTGATAGCCTTGTAATACTTTCTTATTTATTTGATAAGTAAACATGCTAGGATGCTACGTGTGTTAGTATCTTGTGATGTTTGTGTAAAGGGGTTTCCCCTCGATTGCGCTTAAATAGTTTCACTATCAGCCGTTATGTTGGTATTGTACCACTCACCTTGACTTATTTCCGGAGGTTAAGCTGCCCTCCGATGCGGGGTAGACTCAGGCGGGTCTGTGTGACCTATGATTCGAGAATACCTCATGCGGGTCCCGGGGGCCTATGCGGAGCTACGAGTTCCGTTAGTATCGGCCTTTATGGTCACGCGGTCTATGTGGCCATGCGGATCGCGAGTCGAGCGGATGTCGGGAGTAGCTACCGACGCGGGTTATACCTCATGCGGGCATATGAGGTTGGCCTATGCGGAGCTGCGGAGAGTTCCAGGGCTAGACGCGCACATTAGATACTGCGGGCGAGTGGCCAGCTTTGATCATGTGACGGTCTAGACAGATCTCATGATACAGTTTATGACCTTGTTGGTACTGTGGGTTTTAGTAGTCGGCTATGCCTTCGTACTTACCCTGTACGGTTTTATTAGGACACAGGTGGGACCTGGTGTTCATGTGTATTCCTTGATGTTTTTATATCATAGACTGCCGGCAGTGAGGAAGGTATTCCACGGGCATGATTGATGTTGTGGGCGTGAGACCCATAGTTATATTTGAGTGATGACTTTGAGGGCGTGAGTCCCTGACTTGACATGACTTCTTATTTATTGTGAACTGTAGTTTGGTTATCATACATGTCTCCTGCTTTATATAGACTACTATGATTTCATTTACAGTATTTATTTTCAGTTTCACATACTCGGTACCTGTTATCGACCTCGCCTTGAAGCTGCGTTCATGCCGCAGTAAAGGTACACCATCATTGATCCTCGCTCTAGGGTCACTCATTCGTTGGGAAAGCTCCGTTTTCTCCGGAGGCTTATCAGTGGCATAGTCCCCTGTCGTTGTAGGTATTTACATTCAGGGGTATGGCGGGGCCCTGTCCCGCCATTGTTGTCGTATCATTCTTAGAGGTCTGTAGTACTGTTGTGGGCAGAATTGTAATAAGGATGTAACTGTTCAGTTTTAAATTGATTTATATATATGCCGAAAGGCAAGTTTTCACAGATTATTGTTATTCGGGCTTAAGTCAAAAGACATTGCCGTACAACTACGTTCAATTAACACACGTACGTCTACCGTACTACATAGTTATACACATATCATGCTAGAAGAGATAGGAAGAGGTTCACATACCTCGCGACGATTATCGACTATTAGCAAATCGCTCAACGGCTATAACCCGGCTAGCCTGGTCCACCTTCTCAAGTAGCACATGCTACTCGCAGAACATTCAACCTATACAGGTTATACAAGTCTATCAAAGTCTAGACTACTCGGTAGAATAAATCTAGATACAAGATCCTACGGGAAATTGGGCAGCCCTTCCCTACCCACAAACTTACACAAGTCTCATCAGAATACACCCTACGTAATTACATTCAGCTCTCTTCTTTAAATTGGGCTTAAGTCCAAAGACATTGCCACAAAACTAGGTTGATTCTATATATAGTATACTACAACTATATATTCTAGCAACATGTAATTTCCAATTACAATAGGGGGACAAGATATTTACCTCGATAAGCCCATAATTATCCAAGTATAGATGTCGATCCTGGGCAACGTTTAGCTCCAACTCTGCGCTCCAACCCGCTCCAAACCACCCTTAGAAGTTCTAACCAACTTCTACATAATACTCCAACTAACTATGGAGATTTTCCTTAGGTTGCTTGTACCGACGGAAGTATAATAGTATAACTGGGCTTTTCAGATAGGTATAACCTTAGAATACTACAAGGTATACGACTAAGGTAATTTGGGTATAGTAACAATACTTTTGAGAGTATTTCTACCAAGAGGGGGGTATTTATACGAGACAACACCACAGGGGGGGTGTATACCCTCGCCTACCCCACTGTGGGGTACTCGCCGAGGGAGGGCTCTCGGCCAAGGGCCTTCTCAAAGGGGGGAGGGGGGTGTTGGACGAACACCACAAGAGAGGGGGAAGGGATTTTCAAGACTTAGAGATTTTTAGGATGAAGAAGTCTTCACAAAGGGAGGGGTATTTATAGGTCAAGCCAAGGCCAACCAATGGCCAAGATCATGCCAAGTGCAAGGCAAGTGTAGGGCCAAGATCATGCCAAGTGCACCATATCCATCTACCACCAAAATATCCTACCAACCCCTTGACCAAAACAATGGCCAAATCGTCCAAAGGGACGCCCACAATTTCCGCCAATGAGAGGGTGCCAAGTGGCGCCCTCTCGTTGGTCCAACACGTTTCGTCTCTCGGAAAAATCCGCAAAAATTAGAAATGACATAGCCGTAATTTACCCTACGCGAGTTGTGTAAAACGTTTCGTCTAAAAACGACTCTAACCGGGTGTTGTGCACAAAAATAAATCGTCCAAGCCACTTTAAAGTCCAAACTTTTCTACGTACGTCCTTACGTACATACTCTGGAAATACGGGGTATAACAAAGAGGGTCATTGGACCTTTGTTGCAAGACAAGTCTTGCAACTTGTGTAGCATGAGAATGTTGACTAAGTCAAGGTCAATTAGTCTTGATTTTTATGTAAGACTTCATCCTAGCCACCCATATGGTTGTATCTTAACCCTCCATGACCCTTTATATTACTACTAGTAGCACTACTAGTGCCAACACTTAGCTAAAATTCACAACAAATTGGATGATCATAGAGCAAAGCTCTCGGGTTCTATAGCAAGAAAAAAAGAAAAATCTTTGTTCCTTGTCCATTTGATCCCACACTTTAAACCAAGGTTCTTAGGTGTATTGTAAACACATCTCAATAGAAAAATCTTGGAAAAAGATTGTTTACGGGTTAGTCGCAAACGAAAACCTAATGGTTTTTCTAGGTTTTGTTTGGAAATTTGAAGGATAATTGTTGGTGTTGTTCTAAGGGTCTCAACAAGCGGATTGAAGTGTCTTGGAGAGGCTATAAGCTACTAAGGAGCGACTTCGGATTGAAGTTGGATTAAGAATCATTGAGGTATAATCTTGTTCTTTGAAAGTATTACAAGATTATTTATATTGTTGTTGTTAGCTTTGTATGTTGCGAGCATGAAGTTGTTATATTGAAGTTATAGGGATTATGGATTTATTATAGCCTTGGAAATACGAAATGTAATGTAAGCCATGACTAAGTTGAATTACAATTTAATCGTTGTTAGAACCGTCGCATGTCATTGACTTAAAGATTATGGTTATTATAATCAAATGAGACTTGATATCATGTTATGCTACAAATTTGGATTGAAATGGAAATTGGACAAAAGTTGGTATTGATTAACTCAAGGTGGCCGAATTTGGACTTGTAGTTTGCATTAGTTTGGTTAGTCATTTGTATTGGACTACCTTCTATATAATTGTGAGCCAATTGGGGCTGTTTGATTATTGTATTTTCGGCCTTGAAAAAGGTGGCAAAGTAAGTAAAAACAAAGGAGGTGCTGTCCGATTTTCCGTGGAATATAGAGACTTAACACTTATAATATTCTACGATTAAAGTAAGGCTTTAATAGACGTATTGTGAATATTATAGGTTGACATACTACGGGCGGGACTTTGTACTTGGCAAGTGGTTTGACCCGGCGAGGTATGTGGAACTTTCTTATCTCTTGAGCATGATTAAGTTGTAAATGTATAGTACGGTAGACATACAAGATTTTGACAATCTAGTCTATTTGATATCCTTGGCTTATTTTAAAGAATGTCCAAGTTGTTTGAGTTAGGGAATTAACTCACTTGTTTAAATATTAAGGATATCTTGGTTTTCAAAAGTTAAGAGACTTTAAGTATGTTGAAAGTATTTTGATACTTGTTTTGTTGGAAAGTTTTAAGTCTCTTGGTTAAAAAGAAGTATGTAAGTTGCTAATGTATAAAGCTAGTATAACGGCTTTATGGGAAGTTGGTTATAATAGCTTTATGGAAAGTTAATAAGAGAATGGTTTACTCTAAGTAATTTAAGTATGTTAAGGGACTTGAAGAGTTTTAAAGTATTGTGATACTTGTTTCGTTTTAAACGTATAAGTCCCTTGGATAGGAAATTGTACTTGACTAAGGTATAAAGTGAATATAACGACTTTATGGGGAGTTGGTTATATTGGCTTTATGGAAAGATAAATGGCTTGATTTAATGGAAGGCAATTCGATTTTAAGGCATCAATTGCCTAAAGTTTTATAAGAAAAGGAGTCACTTGATTTAGAAACCTAACTTTATTTCTAAGAGTATTGTGACTTGTCTTGAAAAGAAATTGTAACTTGATACTACGGTTATTAGTGTCTTGGAAGCTTTATAATGAAATGAGTCTTTTAAAAAAAGAATAGAAGTACGTAGTACTTTGGGTTAAATTCCCGGATTTTATAAAAGACCTGATAGCGCCTTAGGTAAACTAAAATGAGAGTGTATATATGTATAACAAGAATAATAAGAAGTTAGGGGATTTCTTAACTTGCTTATGTATTGTATGATAAGCCGGTAGTGCTTATGTTATGTGTGATAGCCGGATTTGTGCTAGTAATATATTATTCGTTGCGGGGTCATTCCCCGGGTTTGTGGCATTGCATATTTCCGTGGATTTGCTACCCACGATGCGAGGAATACCTCATGCGAGTCCGTAGGGCTTATGCGGGTGAAATAGTCCCACGCGGCGGGTCCGACCTATCACGAGGAATACCTCATGCGAGTCCGTAAGGGCTTATGCGATAGAAATAGTCCCATGCGAGGAATACCTCACGCGGGTCCACTGGATCTATGCGGGTGAAATAGTCCCGGGAATAGGATTGCTTAATGACACTGCGGGCGGGTGGTCCTGCTTTGAGCGTGAGCTTTCCTACTTTATATTGTAAGTATACCCCTATTTACTCTCATTGTTAGTAAGGCACAGTGTACTGTTAATTGAGTTATCATACATGTCTCCAGTTTTATTTTAGACTTATGATTTCATTACGCATTTCGTTTCACATATTTGGTACATGTTATCGACCTCCTTTGGAGAGGCTGCGTTACGCCGCAGTAGAGTACAGTTGTTGATCCTCGCTCTTAGGATCACTGTTCACCGGTGAGAAGCTCCTTCATTTCGAGGCTTATCCTGTATTGCCGGCTATTGCACATTCAGGGTATGGCGGGCCCCGCCGCCGAGTTGTTATTCTTAGAGGTCTGTAGTCACATTGTGGATTGGGTTGTAAAGAAAATAAAAAAAAATGTACTGTTCTAATTCTGGATTGCGTATGTTTTTTTACGGAAGACGCCTTATCACCGGCTTTGTTGTTTACTGTCTAAGTTATATGTATGTTCCGCTGCTATTCTCTGATTTATACCTGACAGGGGTGCCCAGGTAGGGCACCAGTCGCGGGCCCGGGGTCGGGTCGTGACACCAACATCCCCTATAAGACTTGGTAAGAACTTAGGATAACTTAGACGTAGCTTTTACATAAAGTGAATCAACATACATACCTCTTAACTTCTAAGAGTAGAAGGGATCATGAAATAACACCACATGTATATTTCATACATAGAATCATGCCAAAAGAAGGAAGAGGTTCACATACCTCGCGACGATTATCGACAAGTAGCAAAATGCTCCAAAGTACCTTAACTTTGATAGCTATTCCATCCTTTAAGTAGAATACGCTATACGTAGTACTTCAACCTAAAGTGACAATAGCACTTCTATCAACTACAAGCTATCAAGTGTAGGACTTATACCAAATAATGGCCCTCTAATTCTATGGAAATGTTATACCCCGTAGTTGCAGGGTATGTATGTGAGGACGTACGTACGAGAGTACGGCAGAAAATTTTGAAAAGAAAGAAAGATGTGAGTTTTCGACGGAAAAGTTTCCGGTTATTTGTGAAGAAAAAGGTTCGTTAATGGGAATTGGATTCCCAGATTTGGTATTTGGACTTCATAGATTATATTAGAATTTTGAGATTTTATTTTCGGAAATGGTCACGTGGGGCCCACGGGAGAAATTTACGGTTTTGTGGGGCCCGCTTTGTTTTTGAGATTTCCGGTATTTTGGATATTTTAGGAAGATGTTTTATTTTGGGCCATTAGGAGGGTGACACGTGTCACCCCCGCCTAGGTGGCTTGGCCGAATTGACATTTGTGCACAACACCCGGTTAGAGTCGTTTTTCGACGAAACGTTTTACATAACTTGCGAGGGGAAAATTCCGGCTATGTCGTTTTGTATTTTTGCGGATTTTTCCGAGCGGCGAAACATTTTGGACCAACGGGAGGGTGACATGTGTCACCCTCACATTGGAAGCAAGTGGGCGGTTTGGCCTTGGACGTTTAGGGTGTCAAGTGGGAAGATATTTTTGGTAGATATTTGTGAGGGTTTTAAGGAGTAGGGACTAGGGTGCACTTGGCTTGATCTTGGCCTTACACTTGCCTTGCACATGGCTTAATCTTGGCCATTGGTTGGCCTTTGGTTTTGCTATAAATACCCCTCCCTTGTGAAGACTTATTCATTCACTCCTCACTTTGTCTAAGTCTTGAAATCCCTCCTCCTCTAGTAGCTCTCGTCCTAAGCCTCTCCCTCCCTCCTCCTTTGGCCTTTGGCCGAGAAGGTTCCCCTGTGGTGCTAGTGGGGTACCCCTAGCCTAGTTGTTTTCGTATAATACCCCTTGTTGTGGTATAGAAATACTCCCTAGTATTGTTATAATGCCCAAAATACCTTAGCCTTGTACCTTGTAGTATTCCAAAGATACCTCTTTCGTAGAGTCCTAAATACTACCTTTTGTCCTTTTAGTCTCAAACCGAAACCCTAAGGAAATCTTCATAGTTGGTCAAGTATTTGAGTAGAAGTTAGTTAGAACTTCTAAGGGTTGTTTGGAGTGGTTTGGAGCGCACGGAGGAGCTAAACCTTGCTCGTGATCGACATTATAACTTGATAATTTTGGGCTTATCGAGGTAATTATCTTGTCCCTCTATTGTAATTGGAAATTACATGTTTGTTAAAATATATAGTTGAAGTATACTATATATGGAACTATACTTAGTATTCGGCAATGTCGTTTGACTTAAGCCTGAAGAATAAAGAATCGAATCAATATTTACATAGATCAGATTGCAAGAGACTTGTGTAGAATTGTACACTAGGTTAGGCGTATAAACCCCTGGTTGGCGTAGCCGCCGATAGAGAGAGAGATTTACGCTGTATGGGGAGAGTCCGAATTTTCTATAGAAAGATAGAAAACTTGTGTTTTGGGGTTAATAGACGTTTGTGACCTTTATAGGTGAAAGTACTAAGAGTAGCGTATTCTACTCGAGAGTGGAAAGCGGCTAGTGCGTTGTAGTACTTGGAGCATTTTGCTTATTGTCGATAAATCGTCGCGAGGTATGTGAACCTCTTCCTATCTTTTCTAGCATGATTGTTGTGAACTATGTAGACGGTAGCGACAGTGCTAAGTGATTTGGTTGGTTTAAAACATAGGGTGTTATAATAGCTTTATGGGAAGTTAGTTATAACGACCTTATGTAAGTGAAAATGGTTTACTAATGTTAGAAGTTAAGAGACTTGATCTTATAAGATAAGAGACTTAACTTATTTGTTTTAATGTGGATGTTTGTGTGAAACCTCATTCGTGAGTAATGAGTACTTGGTTTTTAAAGGGATAATGTTTTACTGATTTCGGGAATCAGAATGTGTATCGACAGACCATTGCAGCATTAATAAAGGAAAATGTATTGAATAATGATGTGTTGTATTAAAACCAGTAGAAACCTCCATCTGCATAGAAGCTAAGATGAGACAAAATGATATTACATTTTCTAGATCATGGCTGCTGTAATAAGATCATTATAAACAAAGAATAAACTACTCACATATATGACATATGTTACTCAATTGTTTTAAAAGAGATTAAGACTATGAGTTATGAAACCTTTCTAAAATAAGTGACTTGAGCATTTGAAAATGAGAAGCTTGAGTAATTGAAACTAGGCAAACTGGAACTTAGGAAAAGAATGTTGTTACTTGATTTTGAAAAGGAATGTGGGTTGGTCATTCTAATACTACGGGTATCGGGTGACTTTGATAAAAGTAATGGATCTCTTTTACAATTTAACGTACGTAGTACTTTAGGGCTAAAACCCGGACTTTGGTATAAAATGAAAGTACTTTGTGTTGTTGTGAAACTTGCCTATGCTTGTTGTTGTGAAGCTTGGCTATGCTTATTGTGATAACCTCTGTTGTGCAAAGCGTTGTATTTCTGTGTTACCGCGTCTCTCGATGGAGGGTCGGTTGACTTGTTGAGAACTTACTTGGACGTGCGGCGATGTGGAGAAATTCCGCACGTTCTCGCTGATAGTATTATTGTTGTTAATCGCTGGACATACCGACCACGATCGTAGCGCTGCGGGTATGCTTCCATTTGGTTAAGGTCTTGTGGTTAATCGCTTTGGATATCACCGCGATCGTGGCGCTGCGGGTATGTTTCCATTTTGATTATCGCCTTGTGATTTCCTTTTGGACATACTGACACGATTCGTAGCGCACGGGTATGCGTCAATTTGGAATGCCGTCCTAGTGTTTCCCTCTGGACATACTGACACGATGCGTAGCGCACGGGTATTCTTCCATTTGGATTCTTTGTCTTGTTGTTGAGGTCACATGGACATGCCTACACCGATGCAGAATTCGGGGCATGTGGCCGTGGGACATTGGTATTATTGTTGCATCATGGACATGTCTACACCGTCAAGATTCGGCATGCGCCATAATGCGAACTCGATTGATGTTGTGGCGTGAGACCCATAGCGTTATATTGGAGTGATGATTTTATGTTGTGAATCGTAGTTTGGTTATCATACATGTCTCCCGCTTTATATAGACTAGTATGATTTCATTCTGATATTATGCGATTTCACATACTTGGTACTGTTATCGACCTCCTTGGGCTGCGTTCACTGCCGCAGTAGGTACATCGGTCGTGGATCCTCGCTCATAGGATCACAGTTCAGCGCATTTGAAGCTCCGTTTCTCCGGAGGCTTATCTTTTGGTAGGTGTTCCCTGAGTTGTAGGTTCTTGTACATTCGTGGTATGGCGAGCCCATCCGTCATAGTCATTAATGTATCTTAGAGTGCAGTAATCGCTGTGGGCGTGGTTGTAAAAGGATTAAAGCTGCTCGTGTTTTATGTATATCTGAAAGGCAATCGCTTTGGTTGGCCTGTTTATTTATTACATCTCTTGTTAAATGACTCATGTTTTATGTTCCGCTGATTTTCTCTGATGTATGTATCACTAGGGTGCCCGGGGTAAGGCACCAAGATGCCCCTACCGGGCAGTCGTTCAGAAAATCGGGCGACTTCCTTTGTTTCTACTTACTTTTCCACCTTTTCCAAGGACCGTATTCATCAACCAACAAGCCAATTTAAGGCACAACCAACAGTTAGCCAAAGGGGATTACACGCCTAATCGACGGTAAAATTCTGCCCACGCTTATACAAAATACCACAAATCAGCCCATAAAAACGATCGCAATCCAACCATAACGAGGTAAAATGTGAGGCCTTTTAACGTCTTTCCACACCCTTATTTCCTTAGGACTTTCATTAGCAACTACTACACTTAAACATTCATAACAACTAAATTTCTAGCATTTAATACCTCAAAACAGTCCACTAAACGACACAACGACGCCTAACGATTTTGGGCGCTTTCACAACAACTACAACCCGATAACTCGTTCCTTAATCCATTTTATTCCAATTCGAGTTCCAAAACTTCTACATAAGTTATAACAACTTATTAACAACAATATTAATCCATTATAACATGCAATAGGTGAAGATAACAACGACAATAACCAACGAATTCCATTTGCACCAAATCTGTCCCAAATCGGTTTTAGCCCCAAAAATGGCTCAAACACTTTTTATTCTTCATTATTTTCTAACACATTTCATCCATATATAATAACAATAAGTAATATCCAATTACGTTAAAAGAAGAAGGACTTTTACCTCATTTTTTTGCCCAAAAACGCCCCAAACAGTCCGGTCTTTATTGGTGTGCAGTTTTCGTTTCGCTCCACTTCTTCAAGTTCCAATCTCATATATGTACCCCCTACAACCTTAGGAGCAACTTCTCTTTGAATATCACTTCCAAAAAGTCGACGGAACACCTAGGGTTTTGGCATCAACTTTCGGCCAAGACAAGTAAAAACGTGTAGAATATTAATCTAGGCTTAGCACTTGGTTTAAGGGCATAATCTTGGAGAAATAAATTGATCAACAATGGTTGTTCTTAGCCAAGGGGCTCTCGAAATTATGGAGCTAAAGGGGAGAAGATGAGAGCTTATTTTTTTTGTCTAAGTGTAAAGTGATCCAAGTCTTGCAAGACTTTGATATGTATAGCCAAGTGGAGTGGGACCCATGTCCACTTGTCCCCTCTCAAAATATCTAATTTGTTGTCATCTTAGAAAGACAAGTGGAGGGGTGCCACGTGTCGCCCTCCGATTGGTCCAAAATATTATAATTTTTCGAAGGTCCCCGCGAAATTGTGAAATTCTCGGCAGACCCCATATCATCAATTCCAACACCTTATAATCAAATACTAAGTCCATAAATCCAATTAGAAGTATTATACTCCAAGTTAATAATTTTTCCGTCGTCACATTTTTTTCCCCAAATTTTCCTTAAGAAAATGTAATTATTCTTTCCTTCCAAAATTCAAATCTTAAATCCTTTATCACGTTCTCAATTAGTAGCCCTGGTATTACGAGGTGTAACACGTAGTACGTTGGGTTAAATTCCCGGATTTTATATGACATTATCGCGTCCCAGGAATGGGCCGGGCAATATATCTTTATGGGCAGACTATATGACATTATCGCGTCCCAGGAATGTGTCCGCAAGATACCTTTACGGGCGCACTATATGACATTATCGCGTCGTGAATCGGCGGGCGGTATACCTATATGGCGCACTATATGACATTATCGCGTCCGAGAATGGGTCGGGCGATACCTCTGGGCGCACTATATGACATTATCGCGTCCCAGGAATGGGCCGGGCAGTATACCTCTATGGGCAGACTTATGTGACTTTATCGCGTCCCTGATTGGGCCGGGCAGTATAGGCGCCCCTCCATAAAGGGCCGGATTTATGTTAGGTAAGGTAAGTAAGTTATATGGTAATGAACTTGATTATTTTCCTAAGTATGTACCTAAGAAAGTGACTATAACTTTTATTGAAATTGGGAACAGATAATAAGGTACGATTAAGTTCACGAGATGGTAATGACATGGTAGGATCAGGTATTTACCCTTTTTATACTTACCTCTCTCATCCTTTTATACAGAAATGATTGTTTACTGTACCTTATTTCCGTTCCATATTCGGTAATTCCTCTCATGCTTCCGTAACTGCCGGGAAGCATAGGCTATAACCTTGCCGTGCTGCATCAAAACACACCCTAGCCCTATACCCGAGGCATCACAATAGATCACGTACCCGTCTAACCCCTCAGGAAGAGTAAGAACTGGAGCTGTAGTCAACCTTTCCTTCAAGAATGGAAACCCTTCTGCAAGCCTCCGTGTTACACCCGTAAGTTCGTGACATGTATAAGTGAAGGCGTAAGAACACAAGACTTGGAAATTTGTGCGAAAGGAAGAATTGTTTTTCGACGGAAATGTTCGACGTCGGAAAGGAAAAATGTTCGTTGTTGAGAATTGGATTCTCAAAATGTATTATTTGAGGAGTATGGAACCTATTAGCATTATGGAAATTTATTTTTCGATTTGGTCACGTGGGGCCCACCCGAGAATTTTACATTTGTGGGGCCCACGAGGTTCTGAAATTTTATGGGACGAATGAGAGGCGACACGTGGCACCCCACATGGCTTGGTCAAAATTTATGCAAGGGTAAAATGGTCATTGACCATGGTAGAAGATAAGTCTTCCAAAGCTTGATATTGTTGACAAGTCAACTTGTCCACCTAGGCGATCCAGTGAAACTCATCCTAACCTCACATTTGTTTAAGTCTTAGCCATCCATTGTGTTATAAGTATACTACTAGTAGCAAGACAAGGTCTTGAAGACTTAGAAAAATTTCACAACACTTTGTGCACACACATATGCTCTCGCTTTGTCTCAAATCCCACAAGAAAATTTTGCAATTTTGATCCATTAGCCACAAGACTTTAACCCAATGTCCCTTAGGGTATTGTAAGGATATCTCAATAGAAAGATTTCGGAAAAAACGCATTTTCACGTTAGTGGCAAGGCGGAAACTTTGGGAGTTCTTCAACTTTGAAGTTGGAACTTGAAGATGGGTTCTTCATAGGCCTCTAAGGAGTGCTTGGAGCGGATTGGAACTTAAAGAAAGGAGCTAAGAATTGCTAAGGCGCGACTTTGATTCTTGGAAATTTTAAGGGCTTGGAAAGGTATAAATTTCGTCGTTTTAGCAATTAAGTTTACTTATTGTTGTAGCTATGGTTATTAGCAAGCATGAGATGTATATTATGTAGTTGGATTAGTGTATTGGCTATTGGAACCCTAAATCTGAAAACTAGCATGTTAGCCTTAAGACTAAAATTCAAGTTGATTATTCGTTTAAGTAAATCGTGTGGTGTAGGAAGGAAATTGTAGTTGTTGAAGTGGTTTATAACTATATAACATGTTAGACCTAAGAACTTGAAATTGGAAAGGATTGGAAAATACGTAGTGTTATTGGTTATATGTTGGCCGAGAATGGCTAGTGAAGTATTATACTATTTGGTATGAATTGTGGGGCGGAATTTTACACGTATTGTAAGGCGTGTAATCACCTTTGTTTGGTTGTTGTTTGGAGCCTTAAATGTGGCTTGTTGGTTATTGTATTCGGCCTTGAAAAAGGTGGCAAAGTGAGTAGAAACAAAGGAAGTCTTTGCCGATTTTCCGTAGAATTAGAGACCATATACTTAGTATTATTCTACGTTAGAGACTAGAAGATTGATAGTCTTGTTGTGACCATTATAGGTTGAAACTTCTCGTGCAGCGTATTCGGCTTAGCTTGAGGAATTAGCGAAAGGTATGTGAACTATCTCTCTTCTAGCATGATTAGAAAGATAAAGAAAATGTTCTACTCTTAAATGATCCATTCCTTGGTTGTACTTGGATTGCCTAGTATAGAATTTGTTCTATGTACTTCCTTGATTGTACTTTGATGTTTAAATTGTAAGTCGTATAATCCATTGCCTTAGTGGAGTTTGGATTCTTAAGAGTGAAAGTATTTTGCTTAAAGTACATAGTCTTGAAAAGGAAGTGGTTTCCAAACCTTTTGGCTAGTGCCTTAGTTCCAAAACCTAATGGTCGTTTTAAATGACTTTAGGGGAGTCAAAGGAGTGATTTACTTAATTGTTTTAAAAGAGGAGAAATGACATGATTTAAGAGAAGTAACTTGTCTTAAAGGGGTGAGTTACTTGAGGTTTAAAAGTAGAAGAAACTTGTTTTCTATATATTAAGAGACTTGAAGTGTTTTGAAAGTTAAGAACTTGATTTGTAAGTATGTGATACTTGGTTTTTAATAGTATAAGTCTCTTGTTTATAAAAGGAATGGATATGTCTAAAATCATAAAGGGTTATAACGACTTTATGGGAAGTTGGTTATAACGGCTTTATGGAAGGTTTAAAAAGTTGTCTATTTTGAGTATTAGGCATAAGTTGCGTAGATTGTGAAAATTTGGAGTTACTTGATTTCAAGCTTTGAAATGAGTTTTTAAAAGTGTAGTAACTTACTTTGAAAAATAGACACGCCTTGATACTACGGGTGTTAGTATCGTGGGGCTTTACATAGAAGGGAGTCTTTTATAAAAGAATGTACGTACGTAGTACTTTGGCTTGTTAATTGAGAATAATTCTAAGTGTGCCTTGATAAGTACGTTGGCTTGATTAATTGAGAATTAGTCTAAGGGTGCCTTGATAAGTACTTTGGCTTGATTAATTGAGAATTATTCCATGTGATGCCTTGATAAGTACTTTGGCTTGTTAATTGAGAATAATTCTAAGTGTGCCTTGATAAGTACTTTGGCTTGATTAATTGAGAATTATTCCATGTGATGCCTTGATAAGTATTTTGGCTTGTTAATTGAGAATTATTCTATTTGTGCCTTGATAAGCACTTTGGCTTGATTAATTGAGAATTAGTCTAAGGGTGCCTTGATAAGTACTTTGGCTTGCTAAATGAGAATTATTCTATGTGTGCCTTGATAAGTACTTTGGCTTGTTTAGTTGAGAATTGCCTATGTGTGCTGGAAATAGCCGGTTGTGTGCTATTGGTATATCAGTCGTTTCGGGGTCATTCCCCGGGTTTGTGGCATTTGGATATTCCGTGGAATTGCTACCCACGATGCGAGGAATACCTCATGCGGGTCCGTAAGGACTTATGCGGGTGAAATAGTCCCACGCGGCGGTCCACCTATGCGAGGAATACCTCACGCGAGTCGTCGGGCTTACGCGGTGAAATAGTCCCATGCGAGGATACCTCACGCGTCCACGCGCCTATCGCGGTGAAATAGTCCCGAGTAGGATGGCTAAATGATCTGCGCGCGGATGGTCTGTTTTGATCATGAGCTTCCTATTTTATATTGTAAGGATACTACCGCTTACACTCATTGTTAGTAAGGCACAATGTGTTGTAATTTGATTATCATATATGTCCCGAATTTGTTTATGTTACCCTATGGTCATGCTTTTACGATGTGGGATTCCGGCACGAGACCACGTGGTATTTAGGACACGGTGGGACTTGGTGTTCATGTATCCTTATTGGTGTTATTACATCATGGACTGGCGGTGAGGAAGGATTCCACGGCATGATTGATATTATGGGCGTGAGACCCATAGTTATATTTGAGTAGTGACTTTGAGGGCTGCGTCACGACTTGATATGTTGTTTATGTATCAGGTATCGTAGGTTGGCTATCATACATGTCTCCCGCTTTGTTTAGATTATGATTTCATTCACAGTACTTATTGTTCACATACTTGGTACATTCTTCGTCTTGACCTCCTTGAGTGCGTTAAATGCCGCAGTTTAGGTACTTGATTTGGTGATCGGCAGGTGTAGGACCCTGCTCAGAGTTTTTGGATAGCTCCCTCTGTTCAGGAGTTATCATTTTGTTATAGTTCCTTCAGTACAGGCTTTTGGTACAGCTATGGGTACGGCGGGGCCTTGTCCCGTCATATTTCAGTAAAACTCTTAGAGATCTGTATTCATATGTGGGATTGGACTCATGTACAGTGTAGTGTCTTTTATTATGTATATTATATGGCAGCCTTGTCGGCTTTGCCTTGCACGTACGTTGGTTTTAAAAAAAAAAAAAGGTGTTATTTAATTTCCGCAGTTACTTGTGTTGTTAAGGTAGAAGGGTGCCCAGGTAGGGCACCAGTCACGGGCCCGGGGTTTGGGGTGTGACAGAGTGGTATCGTGAGCGATCGGTCCTGGAATGTCTACGCACCGTGTCTAGTAGAGTCTTGATTATAGGTGTGTTGCGCGCCACACCCATAAACAGAGGCTCTACGGGACATTTAGGAGTTGGTTTCTATTCTTCTCACTCTAAGATCATGCCCAGAGTGTGTTAGTAAGATAATTCCTCTCACGTATTGTTGTGTTACGATTATGCCTCGAGGAGGGCAACAAACGCCTGAAGGGCAAAGGAGTAGCGAGAGCTACTAGTCGGACTCGAGAGAGTTGATAGGCTTATGCCCGTGGCATACCGGATGTGGTTCCACAATGCGAGTTCTTCTTCGCAGTTTTGAGGCCCCAAAGACACGAGCCTCCATTTCTCGATTAGGGAAGACTTTAGGATCATGAAGGAAGCCATTATGTTATCGACCAAGACAAGCGGTGCTACGCTTCCTCAACAGAGGTTATTCGGCGATGCAGAGCAGTGTACGAGGGTAGAGGCGGCACGAGATCTGCGTAAGAGGCTAGGCCGGTTGGTTATCCGTAAGTTTTGGACGAGTGCCTCGGCCAGTGAGATATTCGTCCCACCTACCCGGTACATACCCCGCAGCTCACAGTGGTAGATTTGAGCCACGAGGTATTTAGGAGCGGTCCAAGCTCCGAGGATCGAGGTTCTCGAGAGGCAGGATTTTCTCGATCGAGGCCACTTATTCCTCGGTGTTCGGATGTGGTAAGCGTCATTCGGGGAAATGCCGCTATGGCACAGGTGTTTGTTATTATTGTGGCCGTCCGGGCTATATTCTGAGGGTATGTCCTTTTAGAAAGAGTACCGGTGAGGTGGCTCAGTCTATCAGGACGGTAGTTGGTTCCCTTTCCTCCACAATGCGTCCCGGTCGCAGGTGTTGGATGTTAGCGATCGTGGTAGAGGTCAGGGTGGAGTTTATAGTTCTGGCGGTCCTTCGAACCGCATAGATGACGTGACTACTGGGCAGGATCAGGAGGCGACATCGCACGGGGTTACAGGTATATTTCGATTCTTTTGAATCATACGTGCATTGTTAGATTCAGATTTTACCCTAGCGTATATGTTTTCCCTTTGTTGCTAGAGTTGTAAAGTGATATTACCCCAGAGGTAGGGATACTTTGATTAGTAAAGTGAGAAGTTAAGAATATTGACAAGAATGATAAATGAGCTGAGACTAGAGTTGTGTAGAGTTCACACATAGAAATTGCCCATGACGATGTAAGGCCAGATAGGGAAGAATGTCTGATGAAATACTTTGGCTTATGTGACGAACCTCTAAGTGAATAGGGGATAGGGTAAGGAGTACCTTGAGATAAGAGAGAGATTTATTCCAGACTAAGAATGAGAAGTTAAGTGTGACGATGAGTCGGGTTATGGACTCATTTCGGTCACCAGAGCGTGGAATGGGGTGATGTCAGTTAGAAATTGTCCCGCTTTGTGATAGGGTCACGAGGGTGCTAGGCCAAGTCTAGTTGATCGTTGTACGAGTTCGTGGATGCGTTCCACCGGAACTAGGTCGTAAGGACCGAGAAGAGCCTTAACGGGAATGTAAGTAACAATATGGCCAAGTTGGTTAGTAACTCCAAGGATTGGGGAACAGAAACAAAATTTGAGGATTTTGTACGTGTACTAGATGAGTTTGAAAGTACGAGAAAGAATGACAAGTAAGGAAAGAAAGGAACCTCTAAGGATCCCGTGTTTGGGCAAGACTGTAACCTTCGAGTTTTGTGGGAAGGAACCACGGACGGAAGGTCCATAGTTAGGTTTACGTATGTTATGTGGTGGCCATGTGTGGCATCGTTGGTCTTGTGCATTTGATTGATAGGCATAGTATAGAGTTTATGCCGGAGTTGTATAGCTTGATAACCGACTAAGAACATTCGGGGACGAATGTTTCTAAGGGGGGAAGAATGTTACACCCCGTAAGTTCAGGACATGTATAATTGAAGGTACGTAAGGAACACAAGACTTGGAAATTTGTACGAAAGGAAGAATTGTTTTTCCGACGGGAAATGTTCCGAACGTCGGAAAGGAAAAATGTTCGTTGTTGAGAATTGGATTCTCAAAATGTATTATTTGAAGAGTATGGAACCTATTAGCATTATGGAAATTTATTTTTACGGATTTGGTCACGTGGGGCCCACCCGAGGAATTTTACGTTTTGTGGGGCCCACGAGGGTTACGGAATTTTATGGACGAATCAGAGGGCGACACGTGGCACCCCCACATGGCTTGGTCGAAATTTATGCAAGGGTAAAATGGTCATTGACCATGGTAGAAGATAAGTCTTCCAAAGCTTGATATTGTTGACAAGTCAACTTGTCCACCTAGGCTTGATCCAAGTGAAACTCATCCTAACCTCACATTTGTTTAAGTCTTAGCCATCCATTGTGTTATAAGTATACTACTAGTAGCAAGACAAGGTCTTGAAGACTTAGAAAAATTTCACAACACTTTGTGCACACACATAAGCTCTCGGCTTTGTCTCAAATCCCACAAGAAAATTTTGCAATTTTGATCCATTAGCCACAAGACTTTAACCCAATGTCCCTTAGGGTATTGTAAGGATATCTCAATAGAAAGATTTGGAAAACGCATTTTCACGTTAGTCATGGAAACTTTGGGAGTTCTTCAACTTTGAAGTTGGAACTTGAAGATGGGTTCTTCATAAGCCTCTAGGAGTGCTTGGGCGGATTGGAACTTAAGGAAAGGAGCTAAGAATTGCTAAGGCGACTTTGATTCTTGGAAATTTTAAGGGCTTGGAAAGGTATAAATTTATCGTTTTAGCAATTAAGTTTACTTATTGTTGTAGCTATGGTTATTAGCAAGCATGAGATGTATATTATGTAGTTGGATTAGTGTATTGGCTATTGGAACCTAAATCAGAAAACTAGCATGTTAGCCTTAAGACTAAAATTCAAGTTGATTATTCGTTTAAGTAAATCGCATGTGGTGTAGGAAGGAAATTGTAGTTGTTGAAGTGGTTTATAACTATATAACATGTTAGACCTAAGAACTTGAAATTGGAAAAGGATTGGAAAAGACGTAGTGTTATTGGTTATATGTTGGCGAGAATGGCTAGTGAAGTATTATACTATTTGGTATGAATTGTGGGGAATTTTACGTATTGTAAGGCGTGTAATCACCTTTGTTTGGTTGTTGTTTGGAGCCTTAAATGTGGCTTGTTGGTTATTGTATTCGGCCTTGAAAAGGTGGCAAAGTGAGTAGAAACAAAGGAAGTCTTTGCCTGATTTTCCGTAGAATTAGAGACCGTATACTTAGTATTATTCTACGTTAGAGACTAGAAGATTGATAGTCTTGTTGTGACCATTATAGGTTGAAACTTCTACGCATGCAGCGTATTCGGCTTAACTTGAGGAATTAGCGAAAAGGTATGTGAACTATCTCCTCTTCTAGCATGATTAGAAAGATAAAGAAAGTCGTTCTCTCTTAAATGATCCATTCCTTGGTTGTACTTGGATTGCCTAGTATAGAATTTGTTCTATGTACTTCCTTGATTGTACTTTGATGTTTAAATTGTAAGTCGTATAATCCATTGCCTTAGTGGAGTTTGGATTCTTAAGAGTGAAAGTATTTTGCTTAAAGTACATAGTCTTGAAAAGGAAGTGGTTTCCAAACCTTTTGGCTAGTGCCTTAGTTCCAAAACCTAATGGTCGTTTTAAATGACTTTAGGGGAGTCAAAGGAGTGATTTACTTAATTGTTTTAAAAGAGGAGAAATGACATGATTTAAGAGAAGTAACTTGTCTTAAAGGGTGAGTTACTTGAGGTTTAAAAGTAAGAAACTTGTTTTCTATATATTAAGAGACTTGAAGTGTTTTGAAAGTTAAGAACTTGATTTGTAAGTATGTGATACTTGGTTTTAATAGTATAAGTCTCTTGTTTATAAAAGGAATGGATATGTCTAAAATCATAAAGGGTTATAACGGCTGTATGGGAAGTTGGTTATAACGGCTTTATGGAAGGTTTAAAAAGTTGTCTATTTTGAGTATTAGGCATAAGTTGCCTAGATTGTGAAAATTTGGAGTTACTTTTTTATTTTAGGTAAATGCAAATATTATTACTAATAACGAAAAGGAAGTGGTTCTGATCGTCGTTGAGGTATCTCAAGCCTCAACGTAATGCAAACAAGAAGAGATAGAGGAGGGTGGTCACTCAAAAGGTGCACTACAAGAGGATAAAATCATGAGAACTCTATAAGATGTTGTTTTGATTCTTGCAATGACCTCTTACTGGCAAGCTTGTGCCTTCAAAGAGCATTGTGTTTCTTGCCCTCCAAATCTCATAAACCATTATGCAAAAAGTAAGCAAAATAGCTTTGGCTCGGATGCTTGTCCCGCGGTGTTCTTTCTTAATCCATTTAAGGGAGCTTTCAACAGCTGTCATCTCTCTTCTAATACCCAACCAATCTTTTATGCTCTTCCAAATCATGTGTGTAAAGGCGATCAAAGAAGAGGTGTTCCTTTGTTTCATTAGCTTGCTTAGAATCCAAGATTTATCCTCCAAGTTGAGAAATGATAGAGTATCCTTTGTAGCTAACGCTTCCGCAATTTAGCCACATAGTAAAAGAGAATTTGGGAGGAATGAATCCTTTCCAAATTTGTGACATCCAAGGCTTTTTAGCTTGCGAGTCGCAAGATATCATATCTGAGCTTGAATCAAATATACCGTTGGCACAACATTTTGTAAAGCCGTCAATAGCATCACCATGGCTACCAAAGATAGAAACAAATTTGTCGCGAATCCCACAAATCTTTTTGAATAAAGGAGTCCCTAGGGCGCACCTCATAGTCCCAAATTGTAATATCTCTCAAATAGTGGCTATTGATCCATTGGACCCATGAGAATCGGCTTAGTGTGAGTTTGCCAAATCGTCTGGATAGCAGGCATGATTCCATTCCTTAATGTTCAAGACCCAAGCCACCTTCATTGAGGCGTGCAAATGATATCCCAAGAAACTCTTGGTGGTTTCCCCATAAGAATTGAATACAAGCGGACCTTACCTTGTTGATAATAGTGGCGGGATAGGAAGTGCGGAACCAAAAGCTCTCAACCCTTGGACGACCGACCTGATTAGTTCCAGCTTACCACCATAAGAAAGGGTGTGGTGCCCCCATTTCTGAATGTAATTCGAAATAGCACTAGTGAATCGGGCAAATTGATCCACCGAGACTGAAATTGGGGACAAAGGGATCCCCAGTCATCGCAGGAAAGCTACCAATGGCGAAACCCACTCGTCAATATCAAGTCCCGAATCGTAGAATGCATTCCGCTAAGTAGACAGAGGATTTAGCGGGGTTAAGAGTTAATCCGAGGCAGCCTCCAACTCTTCCGCACAATCCATAAGAATCCCAATGAAGATATATCTCCTTTGGCAAAAGCATGAGGTCATCCGCGAATGCAAGATGAGTAATGCCCAATTTCTTACACTTTGGAAAATATGAGAAAGCTCTTGCCTCAGCCTTCATTTTAAGCAGCCTTGAGAGGTATTCCATGCACAAGATAAAGAGAGTAGGGACATAGGATCACCTTGTCTTAGGCGCTTTCCTTTGAAGTATCCATGTAGCTCACCATTGATAGAAAAGGGAGAAGAAGGTTGAGCTAACACATTCCATGATCCATCTTGTAAATCATGCTGAAATTTTAGACTTCTTAGTACCAATTCGAGGAAGCTCCAAGAGATCAGATCGAATGCTTTACGAAGGTCCACTATAAGCATACATCTTGGTGAGACTCGGCTCTATTAAATCCTCTCACAAGCTCTTGTGCCACATATACGTTGTCCATCATGTTTCTTCCTTTCACAAAGCCCCTTTGGATTTGTCAATGAGAGAAGGAAGGATCAATGCCATTCTGTTAGCTAGAATCTTTGTGATGATCTTATAGATCACATTAGTCAATCCGATGGGCCTGAAATCATTTACCTTGGGATCATGGTCAGTTTTTGGTAGCAGGTAATGATGGTATGATTAACTCGCTTCAAAGAACTCCGAAGAGAAGAACTCTTGGACACATCTTACAACATCATGGCCACATCTTTCCATCTATTCTTGAAGAAAGCGGTAGATAACCATCCGGTCAGTGCCTTGTCATTGCCTATATCGAGAGTGCTTCCCAAATCTCCTTTGGGGTGATGAAATGCAAAAGTCGTAAACTCTCTTCTTCACTCAGCTTTGGGCCATAGTTGAACACATCCGGATCAAAGTTGGTAGTGGGTCGGGAAGTACCTAATAGATCTTTGTAAAACTCAACAAGCAACTTCCTGACTTCTTCTGGTGATGTAGTGATAGTACCATTAGCTTTAACAAGAAAGTTAATGGAGTTCGACATTACTCCTTTTGATCAAACTATGAAAGTATTTGGAACATCTATCACTTCCAATCAAGTGCTTCGTCTTGACTTCGCCTTATGAAGTGTCTTTCACTTCCATGAGGTGTTTTCTCTAGATCTTGAGGACTTAACCTTGGCTTTAAGCTCCTCATCAAAGGGATTTTCCATGTGTGCATTGATAGCCTCCTTGAACTCTATGTTTGCCTCTTTTGCTCTTTGTTCGATACCTCCAAAGTCACTTATGTTCAAAGCCCTTAAATGTTGCTTCAGGCTTTCAATTTGGAGGCAAGGGCGAATTGAGCGATTACCCATATGTCTTGTCTCCAACATGAAGTCATAATGTTCTCAAAGGCTGGGTGAAAGCCACATATTCATGAACTTGAAAGGCGTTTCCCAACATTATAGGATGCAATAATCGTGGCTATCACAGACAGTGGTCCGAGACAGCTCCATAGGCATGAAATTGGCCTTGCATTCTAAGGTCAAATCACTCCAATTTTGATTCATCAACACTCTATCAAGCTTAGACCAAATCGAACCATTCATCCAAGTGTAGAAGGAAGGATGAAGGGAGCGTCTTCTAGTCCATGAGAATTCACGAAATCTCCAAGATCCCTAAGTGCATAAGGCGTGAGAGGAGGACCCCACCTTATCATTAGGGTTGCATGAAGTGTTGAAATCTCCCATAATCATCCAAGGCTTATTGATGCCAACGCCCAGTGAGAAAGGTGATGCCAAAGCATCCTTCTATCCGAGATGCTATAAGCGGGTACACAAATGTGGCAGGAAGGACACTTGTGTTATATTGCAACTTGCTGGACATGGATATCTTTGAGAGTCCATACCAAGCACTTCGCAACAAACCTGGATGGATCCCAAAGTAATAGCATTCTACCGCCTCCAATGAATTCCAAATTTGAGCAAAACTTCCATTCTTTGAATCTTTGAGTAGAGAAAGACTCGTCCTTGGTTGAGATAGCTTAGTTTCCAATAGACAAATCATTGCCGCATCATGCTGTTTTGTGATACTACACACTAGAGCTTGCGTGGCAGCCTATCCCTTTGTCCTCAAAGACCACGGACATTCCAACAAAGTATTTTCATAAGGAAACAAAGGAGGTTTTATTAGCACCTCCGCTTAAGCCGCTTTCCCACCGCTGTCCCATTCTTTTTGGACAAAACCTCTTGCCATCCATCATCTTTGTTCTGCTGGAAGCCATAACTTGTGTACCAACCAAGCTATGTTCCCACGTTCAAAGTTAACGTTACTTGACACTGGTGAGCCTTTCCGTAGCACCGCTGAATGTAACTTCATCCAATGAAGGTGGCGGGTTCATAGGCATCTCGTAATCAGAATGTTTTGACTCACCCCTCATCATAACATGTTGTGTACTGCCATTGTGAGAATTAGGCAGTGAGGACTTTGCTAGATAATACAGAAAACATTGTGGGCCAGAATGACCCAAAACCGGAGGAACAGCGGCATTTGATACTTCTCCCAAGCTTAGGTACGGGAGGTGTTGTGTGCACGTTTCTTCAATGTCCATCAAGTTATCGGCATCTACGGGATGTTGAGAAGTTGGTGGATGAGGGGGAGGTTGGTTCCACCGTGCACTTTGTTGACCTTCAAATGAATAGAATCATCCCTGTTGTTAGGGGGGACCTCAGTATTGCATGTTATTGGAGCTTCTTCAATGTTGACATCATCCCTCAGCTTCCTACACTTCAAGTGGTTGTGTCCAAAAGCCGCACAATGATAGCAAAAGTCCGGGTAATTCTCATAGTTTACCCTTTGAGTATACTTTCTGTTATCGGGGAGATTGACGACAAAATCCATTATCGGCTCCTTGCTAACATCCACTTCCACTAGAACTCTTGCATAGTTCATTTTAGACCTTTCCTTAGTATATTGGTCAGTGTAAAGAGGTTTTCCTACACGTGAAGCAATCTTACTAAGGCGTTACCTCCAAATAGACAGGAGAATGTCCGGGAAAGTGACCCAAATAGGAATGTCCATAAACAAATCATCCGTTATAAGAACTCCTTTATTGATAGCCTTGAGCATCATGGTTTTCCCGTAGACCATATAAGGGCCTCCGTGAAGTACATTAGTGCGCTCTTCCTCCGTCATGAATTTGAACACATCCGACCTTTGCCATATGGTATAATACGACATTTAACTCCCATCCTTTCACAATCGTATTCAATGCTTCTCTTCCGAAAGGAC
Source organism: Przewalskia tangutica (assembly GCA_029844215.1). Classification (NCBI taxonomy): domain Eukaryota; kingdom Viridiplantae; phylum Streptophyta; class Magnoliopsida; order Solanales; family Solanaceae; genus Przewalskia; species Przewalskia tangutica. Next base: position 61,454,199 of record CM056729.1, on the reverse strand, counting down.
CAGTGAAACAACCTATTAGGCAATAGCCCCAAGTTTCTATGAAAGGAACTTCATCCTCAAGATCTATATTTACTTCCTCCTTGTTGTTCAATAAATTGTAACTTCATACCTTTTGCCTCAATCCTAGTTCCCATGAAGACTCAAAGATAAGTCTTTTTAGGAGGGAAGGGACCTTTGCCATGGTTTGGGGGAAGATTGTTGTGAGTTGTGGCCGTGGTAGGGAAATGATGTGGTTTAGAAGGTGCATTAGTGTGTAAATCATTGGGAGGTATATCTGGAGGTATAGGCCGAGGGGGAAGGGTAGACGGGAGTGAGCTTGGGCATGATAGAAGAGATGATTTGCGTGCCATTTGGGAGGGTAGGGAATTTGTGTTGGTTTTCAGAAGGAATAGAAGGAAGAGGAGATAGAAGGGGTGTGGTGTTGTGAAATTCAGGAAGTAGTGAAGTGGTATTAGATGAGAGAGGGGGGAAGTTTAGGACTCTACTCGAATCCGAGGAAGTGTTAAAGACGAAAGGAGTGTTGTGATTCTTGAGATTGGCTCCACTTAGCAAACTAGCTAAAGTAGGGAAGGCTTCATTGGTGACACTTAAAGAAATCTGGGGTTGTTGACTTGAATCACGAGAAGGCACTTTGAATGCCGTCTCATTCAATGTTGACCCCTCGGCTCTTGCATCATTGATGGTTATGGAGTTCCTAGGCTCCTTGGACATAGAAATAGCTTTGTTTCTCACAATTGACTTGGCTCTTCGTGTAACGTGAGTAGTCAATGCCCCTAGATTGTCCCCCTGATTCGTCTTGGAACCAAGACCATCATAAAGTCCCGGAGTTATTAGAGAGTCATTGATACCCGCCACATTCAATGCCGACCCCTCGGCTCTCGTGGAGTTCCTAGGCTCCTTGGACAAAGAAATAGCTTTGTTTCTCACAATTGACTTGGCTCTTCGTGTAACGTGAGTAGTCAATGCCCCTAGATTATCCCCCTGATCCGTCTTGGAACTAATACCATCATAAAGAACCGGAGTAATGAGAGAGTCGTTGGTACCCGCCTCATAAATGTGCGACGCCTCGGCACCCTCAATCAAAACGTTGGAACCCACCATTGACTTAGCTCCTTGTAAAACGGGGGTAGTTAATGTCCCTAGGTTATCCCCCTGCCCCGCCTTGGAAATCAGACCATCATTAAGGCCCGAAGTTGGGAGTGTAAACTTGATACCCGCGGCATTAAAGTTTGACGCCTCGGCTCCTTCAATTGTGACGTTCGAAACCTTGGGGCTAGAAACCCCTTCGTATTCCACATCTGATCTTGATCCTTGCATAGAGTGCATATTCCTAGTATCATTGTTATCCTCGTGACCCGCCTTAGCCTTCTGACCCAAGACCCGACCCGTAATTGGAGTAGTCCCATCGTTTCCCGGGGCATTGAAGTTTGCTCTCTTGACATCCGCGTTGAACTTCTTGGGGATAGAAGTACCATCAATGCTTTCAACTGACTTCGAATCAAACAAGACATGATTACTCTTGGACCCATGAACCCCTGCACGACCCGCCAAGAACCTTTGACCCACGCCCTGACCCGGTTTAGACCCGAGAATGCCATCGTGTCTTGCTTCACCAATTGCAATGTCTGGCCCAGATTTCAACCCTTTTCCAGCAAACCTGAGAGAATTTCCAGGTAGTGTCGGGGTACTAATCTTTGGAGTATCGTCTAGTTCTTCGAAATGAACCCTTTACCAACAAATTGGCGTGGAATGATCGACCACCATAGTAGCATTAGGGGCGTCAATGGTCCTGCCGGAAGTTTTGCCTTCAAACTCACTAATATCCAAGCTTTCAATTTCGATATTTTTGCCCCATTCATGTATCCTTTGTAGCATAGAATCATCTACTACATTTTCTAAAGGAAAGCGCAGTCCAGAGTAACATGAACCAACACGTAAGGTCCGAGATTGCGGAATAAGATTTTCCTCGGCAATTGTTGGACTCTTGCCATTCTTTTTTCTTCTTTGTTCTAGCTTTAATTAACGCTGAACCTCCTGAATCATTGCTAGACGCGTGTAACGTTTAGACTTTGTCATATTGTGGACAATAACAATCAAACCATAATGAGTCAAACGAAAAAACTAAGGGGGGGGGGGGGGGAAGAAGAAGAAGAAACCTAAGGAGCAACTAAGGGAAACGTTGAGAGCGTTTTCTTAGTGAGAGAAACTTCTCTCTAACTCCTGAAAGTTGGAGAGTTTTAAATTTGGAGTTACTTGATTTCAAGCTTTGAAATGAGTTTTTAAAAGTGTAGTAACTTACTTTGAAAAATAGACACGCCTTGATACTACGGGTGTTAGTATCGTGGGGCTTTACATAGAAGGGAGTCTTTTATAAAAGAATGTACGTACGTAGTACTTTGGCTTGTTAATTGAGAATAATTCTAAGTGTGCCTTGATAAGTACTTTGGCTTGATTAATTGAGAATTAGTCTAAGGGTGCCTTGATAAGTACTTTGGCTTGATTAATTGTCACAACCCGAACCCGGGCCTGTGACTGGTGCCTTACCCCGGGCACCCTAGTGATACAACATCAGAGAAAACCAGCGGAAATAAAAACTTAAACATGCAAAATAGACATGGATCATGATGGAATGAAAATAGGCCAACCAAAACGGTTGCCTTTCAACATATATATATAAAAACATTTGAACAGTTACAATCCTTACAACCCCGCCACAACAATTACTGCACCTCTAAGATTTATACAACAACTATGACGGAGGCCCCGCCATACCCTGAACGCATAAGAACTTACGGACTGTGGTAACATACCAAAGATAAGCCTCCAAGGAACGGAGCTTCCCAATACGCTGAAAAGGTGATCCTAAACGCGGATCGGCGGTAGATGTACTTCTACTGCGGCATGACGCGGCCCGAAGGAGGTCGACAACAGTACCAAGTATGTGAAATCAGTAAAATCAGAATGAAATCATAATAGTCTATAAAAAGCGGGAGACATGTATGATAACCAACTACGATTCATAACATAAAGCGATCTGTCAGTCGGGACTCACGCCTCAAGTCATCCTCGTGCCCGTGGAACTCCTTCCTCACTGCCGGCAGTCTAGGTACAAATCAGGTGATACGTACAACATGTCTCGACCCATCTCATGGACCAAGTATAGAAACGTGTGGAATACATTCCCGGGTGAACCGGTAGTCGAGAGAAATACATTCCCGGATGAACCGGTAGTCGAGTGAAATACATTCCCGGATGAACCGGTAGTCGAGTGAAGTACATTCCGGATGAACCGTAGTCAAGTGAAATACATTCCGGATGAACCTAGTCAAGTGAAATACATTCCCGGATGAACCGGTAGTCAAGTGTAATAAAGTAACGGATGAACCGGTAGTCGAGTGAAATACATTCCCGGATGAACCGGTAGTCGAGTAGAACACAGTACTTGCACAACAAAGGCTATAAGCATAGGCAAGTTTCACAACAACATGCATAGACAAGTTACACAACAACAAACATAGGCAAGTTATACACAACTCAAGGTACTTTCATTTTATGTCAAGTCCGGGTTTTAACCCTAAAGTACTACATACGTTAAATTCCTTTTAAAGAGATCCATTCCTTTTATAAAAGTCACCCGATACCCGTAGTATAAAAATAGAGTGACTTACATCTTTTAAGCAAAACAACTTCTCTTATTAAAGCCAAGTTTCCATATTTAAAACCAATGATAAAAACCCTTCTTTTGTTTTCATAAAGTCGTTATAACCAACTTCCCATAAAGCTGTTATAACACTTTAAGTTTTAAACCATTTTAAGACAACACAATGCCTTTCTTTTCCCTAAAGTTCCAGTTTGCCTAATTTTCATTACTCAAGTCTCTTTTTAGAAAAGTTTCATAGTTCAATGTCTTAATCCCTTTTTAAAACTATTGAGTAACATATGCCTTATATGAGTGTAGGTTATTCTTATTCATAATCAATCTTATTAAGCAGCCAAGATCTAGGAAATGTAATATCATTTTGTCTTATCTTAGCTTCTATGCAGATGGAGGTTTCTACTGCTTTTAATAATACTTCATTATTTAATACATTTTCCTTTATTAACGCTGCAGTGGTTTGGCGACACACATTCTGATTTCCGAAATCAGTAAAACATTATTCCTTTTAAAAACCACGTACTCATTACTCACGAATGAGGTTTCACACAAAACTCAATTTAAGTCATTTAAGTTAAGTCTCTTATCTTATAAGATCAAGTCTCTTAACTTCTAAAATCAGTAGACCATTTACCTCTCTTAAGACGTTATACCTAACTCCCCATAAAGCTAGTATAACTCTTTTTAAAACCAAGTGTTACTCTTCTTTCAAAAATGGTTTCTTAACATTTGAAATACATTCAAGGTTCTTATTATTCAGGCTTAAGTCAAAGACATTGCCGTACAACTACGTTCAATTAGCACACGTACGTCTACCGTACTATATATTATTGTCAGCTTAAGTCAAAAGACATTGCCGTACTATATATATCTTCCTTTAAAAATATCATGCTCAAGAGTATAGGAAGAATCACATACCTCGCAACGATTATCGACTATAAGCAAAACGTTCCACGGCTATAACCCGGCTAGCCTTGTCCACCTTCTAAGTAGCACATGCTACTTGCAAAACATTCAACCAATAAAGGTTATCGATCTCATGTCTGATCCTATGTAAGTACAGTTTAACTTCTACTTATATTCTTCTGAAGTGATTTCAGTTCAACCCTTTTCTGTAATATCCTTCTATTACAGTTCAATTCTCTTCTTATGAATCTTATATTCATTTCTATACTACTACAATATATAATTTCCAATTACACTAGAAGGACAGTAGTATTTACCTCGATAAGCCCAAAATTATCCGAGTTTAATGTCGCTCCTGAGAAATGTTTAGCTCTACTCGAGTGCTCCAAACCGCTCCAAACAACCCTTAGAAGTTCTACGCACTTCTACTTAACACTTCAACCGACTATGAAGGTTTTCCTTAGGGTTTCGTTTTTGTGGTGAGGAAGTATAATAGTATTTTAGGCTTTTGTATACGTGTGACCTTGGGAATACTACAAGGTATTTGGGCAAGGTATTTGGGCATTATAACAATACTAGAGAGTATTTCTATACCACAAAAAGGGTATTATACGAAAACCACTAGGCTAGTGGGGTAGGCTCTCGGCCAAGCTTCTCAATGGGTGGGGGGGTAGGCTTGGACGAACTCAAGCTTCAAAAAGGAGAGGGAGGGATTTTTCAACACTTAGAAAATATTTGGATGAAGAAGTTCATCAAGTTAGGGGGGTATTTATAGGTGAAGAAATGGCCAACCAATGGCCAAGATCCATCCAAGTGTTAGGCAAGTGTAGGGTCAAGATGAAGCCATGTGTTTGTGGGTCCCACTTGCTCATCAACTACACAAAATATCCTACCTAACCCTTGACCACAATTTTTGCACAAAAAACGTGCCAATCTTGCTAGCCTTTGCCGTCCACTTCCTTCCAATGTGAGGGTGACACATGTCACCCTCCCGTTGGTCCAAAATGTTTCGTCTCTCGGAAAAATCCGCAAAAAATATAAATGACATAGCCGGAATTTTCTCTACAAAAGCTGTGGAAACGTTTTGCCGGAAAACGACTCTTTTCGGCACTTGTGCACAATTTCGAACCTATGCCTACTTTAAGGCTCAAATTTATATACGTACGCCCTCACGTACATACTCTGGAAATACGGGGTATAACATTAATTGAGAATTATTCCATGTGATGCCTTGATAAGTACTTTGGCTTGTTAATTGAGAATAATTCTAAGTGTGCCTTGATAAGTACTTTGGCTTGATTAATTGAGAATTATTCCATGTGATGCCTTGATAAGTATTTTGGCTTGTTAATTGAGAATTATTCTATTTGTGCGTTGATAAGCACTTTGGCTTGATTAATTGAGAATTAGTCTAAGGGTGCCTTGATAAGTACTTTGGCTTGCTAAATGAGAATTATTCTATGTGTGCCTTGATAAGTACTTTGGCTTGTTTAGTTGAGAATTGCCTATGTGTCTTTGAAAATAGCGGTTGTGTGCTATTGGTATATCGATCGTTTGGGTCATTCCCGGGTTTGTGGCATTTGGATATTCCGTGGAATTGCTACCCACGATCGAGGAATACCTCGTGCGGTCCGTAAGGACTTATGCGGTGAAATAGTCCCGTGCGGGCGGTCCGACCTATGCGAGGAATATCTCATGCGAGTCCGTCGGGGCTTATGCGGGTGAAATAGTCCCATGCGAGGATACCTCACGGGTCCACGCGCCTACGCGGTGAAATAGTCCCGCGAGTAGGATGGCTAAATGATCCGCGGGCGGATGGTCTGCTTTGATCATGAGCTTCCTATTTTATATTGTAAGGATACTACTGTTTACTCTCATTGTTAGTAAGGCACAATGTGTTGTAATTTGATTATCATATATGTCCCCGAATTTGTTTATGTTACCCTATGGTCATGCTTTTACGATGTGGGATTCCGGGGCATGAGACCACGTGGTATTTAGGACACAGGTGGGACTTGGTGTTCATGTATCCTTATTGGTGTTATTACATCATGGACTGCCGGCAGTGAGGAAGGATTCCACGGGAATGATTGATATTATGGGCGTGAGACCCATAGTTATATTTGAGTAGTTACTTTGAGGGCCTGCGTCCCTGACTTGATATGACTGTTTATGTATTGTGTATTGTAGGTTGGCTATCATACATGTCTCCTGCTTTGTTTAGACTGTTATGATTTCATTACAGTACTTCATCGCTCACATACTTGGTACATTCTTCGATCGACCTCGCCCGGGGCTGCGTTCATGCCGCGAGTTTAGGTAGCTTGATTTGGTGATCGGCAGTGTAGGACCTGCCGTAGTTTTTGGATAGCTCCTCTGTTGAGTTATCATTTTGGTATAGTTCCTTGATGCAGGCTTTTGGTACGATTATGGGTACGCGGGCCTTGTCCGTCATATTTGATAAAACTCTTAGAGGTGCAGATTCATATGTGGGATTGGACTCATGTATGCGGTAGTGTCTTTTATTATGTATATTATATGGCGGCCTTGTCGGCTTTGCCTTGCACGTCGTTGGTTTTAAAAAAATGAGGTGTTATTTAATTTCGCGATTACTTGTGTTGTTAAGGTAGAAGGGTGCCCGGGTAGGGCACCGATCCACGCCCGGTTTGGGGTGTGACACTCTGTCCCATCGAACTTGGCCGCTTCCGAGTCGGCTAGTCAATCGCGGTCTTAAATCAAAGCAAACTGCTCTACAAACCTACGATAATAACCTGCCAGCCCTAAGAAGTTGCGCACCTCAGTCGGAGTAGTAGGTCTCGGCCAGGACTTGACTGCCTCAATCTTTGCCGTATCCACCCGAACACCATCAGCCCCAATAATATGCCCTAGGAATGCCACTGAGGCCAACCAAAACTCACACTTGGAGAACTTGGCGAATAACTGCCGGCTCCGGAGGACCCAATACCGTCGCTCGAGTGATCTCGCTGCTCTGTCCGCGAATAAACCAGGATGTCATCAATGAATACTATCACAAATGTATCCAAAAATGGCTTGAACACCCGGTTCATCAAATCCATAAATACCGCTGGAGCGTTGGTCAAACCGAAAGACATAACCCTGAACTCATAGTGCCCATCTAGGGTCCTGAATGCGATCTTTGGGATGTCGCCTCTCGAACTCGAACTGATGATAACTGCATCGCAGTCTATCTTGAGAAACACCTCGCACCTCGCAATCGTCAAACAAATCATCAATCATGGGAGGGTACCTATTCTTAATGGTTACCTTATTCAACACCGTAATCAACACACGCATGCAGCGTCCCATCCTTCTTCTTCACGAACAACACCGGCGCTCCCCAGGGAGATACACTAGGCCTGATAAAGCCTTTTTCCAGCAAATCTTTCAGCTGGTCCTTCAGCTCCCTCAACTCAGCAGGTGCCATTCTGTATGGCGGAATGGAAATAGGTCGAGTGTCTGGCAACGTGTCAATACAAAACTCAATCTCCCTCTCAGGAGGGATACCCGGAAGATCATCTGGGAACACATCTGGAAACTCCCTAACCACTGGTACTGACTGAAGAACCGGCACCTCAGCCTCTGTATCAAATACCCGAACCAGATGATAGATGTACCCTTTCTGCACCATCTTCCTAGCCTTGAGGTAAGAAATAAACCTACCCCTCGGCGACGCTGTGTTGCCCTTCCACTCGATAACTGGCTCGCCAGGAAACTGGAACCGAACCAACCTGTCCCTACAGTCAACGTTGGCATAACAAGAAGCCAACCAGTCCATACCCATAATGACATCAAAATCTGTCATCTCCAGCTCTATCAAGTCTGCAAGGGTCTGACGACTGTAAATATAAACCGGACAACCTCTGTACACCCGCTCAGCTAACACCGAATCTCCCATTGGCGTAGCTACCTCAAAAGGCTCTATCGACTCCGGCTCTATCCCGATTCTACCCGCAATAAGAGGGGACACATAGGACAAGGTAGAACCTGGATCTATCAAAGCATAAACGCGTCACGATGAAATCAATAATGTACAGTGGCGGCGTCGGAAGCCTCCTGATCCTGGCGGCTGGCTAGAGAATATATGCGGTTCTGTGGACCGCTAGAACTGGAACCACCACCACGACCTCTACCGCGGCCTGCCGGTCCGTGAGTACCCTGCCCTCCGGGGCGCATAACCACAGAAGGAGAGGAAGACCCAGCAACTGATCCTGTCGGCTGCACTGTACCACCCATGCTGCCTCTCGACGGACAATCTCTCTTCAAATGGCCTGCCACACGAGTAACAAGATCCGGCTCTGCGACACTCGCTCGTGAAACCTACCGCATCGAGCACCGAGGTGTGGGTGGTCCCGATCGGTGACGGTTCTGCCTCGAAATCCTCAAGTCCGGAGCCACGACTGCTCGAATGACTGGTGATCAGACCTCTTGCCAGAAAACCGTGAAGGAGCACTCAGGCTTGGTGGAAAGTGGACTGGTTCGGCCGAGGCTGTCCGCCTAGAAAAGCGCCTGAGACCACGATGTCACGGCCTCTTGGGCTGGCCTGAGTCAATCTGGTCCTTCCTCTCTCTATCCTCTATCCCCTGCGCATCGGCCTGCATCCGGGCGATGTCCATACCGGGATGAAGAGCCACACCCAAGCATGCGGTAATCATATAACGGTCAAGCCCCATCACATAACGATGAACCCTATCCGCCATGTATCCTTCTGATAGTATCGCGTATGCGGCCGAGTCAAACTCCAAGCTATACTCCCTGATAGTCTGTTATACCCCGTATTTCCAGAGTATGTACGTGAGGGCGTACGTACAAAAGTTTAAGCCTTAAGTTAGGCAAGGGGCGAAATTTGTGCACAACTAGCAAAACGAATCGTTTTTCCGGCAAACGCGTTTCGGACTTTGCGAAGGGAAAAATACGGTTGCAACATTTATAATTTTTGCGGATTTTTCCGAGAGATGAAATATTTTGGACCAACGAGAGGGTGACAAGTGTCACCGTCAAGTGGGCGGAAGTTGGGACGAAAACATCTACACGTTTTGCCTTTCTTTTTTTGTCAAGGAGTTGGTAGGATATTTTATGTAGTTGATGAGCAAGTGGGACCTGAAACAAATGTCCAAATCTTCACCCTACACTTGCCCAACACTTGGCTTAATCTTGGCCATTGAATGTCCTATAAATACCCCTCTAATGCGAGACTATTTCTTCATCCTCACTTGAAATTCCAAGTCTAAAAACCCTCTCCCCTTAGTGTAGTTTTTCGTCAAGGCTCCTCCCCTTTGAGAGGCCTTGGCCAAACTTTCCCCCTTTGCCTAGTTGTTTTCGTAAAATACCCCCTTGGTAGAAAAAGTATTCTCAAGTATTGTTACTATTCCAAAATACCTTGGCCCAAATACCTTGTAGTATTCCAAGGTTACCCTTATACTAAAAGCCCAGAAATACTATTATACTTCCTTTAGCCACTAAACGAAACCCTAAGGAAATCTTCATAGCAAGTTGAAGTATTAAGAAGAAGTTGTGTAGAACTTCTAAGGGTTGTTTGGAGGCGGGTTGAGCGCCAGTAGGAGCTAAACGTTCTCGGGATCGACATTTAACTTGGATAATTTTGGGCTTATCGAGGTAAATACTCTTGTCCTTCTATTGTAATTGGAAATTACATCTAGTAGTATAGAAATAAGTATAAGGCGTATAGAAGGATGGTATAAGAGAAGAGAATTGAATTGAAATCACATCGGAAGAATATTAAAGAAAGAAGATTGAACTACTTACATGCGAGATTTGTATTCTGATGACTTGTGTAGATTGGCGGGTAGGGAAGTCTTGCCCAATTTTCCGTAGAATAAAGGAATCGTATCTAGAATTATTCTGCAGTAGTCTAGATGTTGATAGACTTATATGGCCGTTATAGGTTGAAATCTTTGCGAGTAGCGTATTCTACTCGAGAAGGGTGGAAGAGGCTAAGGTTCTGATACTTTGGAGCTATTTGCTAATAGTCGATAATCGTCGCGAGGTATGTGATTCTTCCTATCCTCTTGAGCATGATATTTTAAAAGAATATATATAGTACGGTGAGGCGTCGTGTGTTAACCGAACGTGGTTTTACTTGATGTCTTTTGACTTGAGTTTTAAATAATAAGAATCTTGAAGTATTTCAAAAGAATTAAGAATCGTTTTGAAAGAAGAGTAATACACGGTTTTAAAAGCCTAAGAGTTATACTAGCTTTATGGGAAGTTAGGTATAACGACTTAAGAGAAATAAAAAGAATGGTTTATTGATTTTAGAAGTTAAGAGACTTAATCTTAAAAGATAAGAGACTTGACTTAATTGAATTGATATGAAAGTTGTTAAGAAGTGTGAAACCTCATTCGTGAGTAATGAGTACTTGGTTTTTAAAGAATAATGTTTTACTGATTTCGGAAATGAGAATAAGTATCGAACGAACCACTGCAGCGTTAATAAAGGAAAATGTATTGACAAATAAGTAATTATATTAAAACCAGTAGAAACCTCCATCTGCATAGAAGCTAAGATAAGACAAGATTGTATTACATTTCCTAGATCATGGCTGCTTTAATAAGATTGTTATAAACAAGAATAACCTACTCACACATAAGGCATATGTTGCTCAAATTGTTTTAAAAGAGAATTACGTTATTAAATGATTAAGACTATGAACTATGAAATCTTTCGAAAATAAGAGACGTGAATATTTGAAATTAGGCAAACTTGAACTTTGGAAAAGAATGTTGTAACTTGATTTTAAAAGGAGAAGTGTTTTGGTTTAAAAAGGAAAGTATGGAAGTTGTTTTGGTTTACTTAAAAATGTTAGTCACTCTATTTTTATAATACAGGCATCGGGTGACCTTTGTAAAAGAAATGGATCTTTTAAAAAAAGAATTTAACGTACGTAGTACTTTGGGGTTAAAACCTGGACTTTGGCATAATATGAAAGTACCTTGAGTTGTGTGTAACTTGCCTATGTTTGCGTGTGATAGCCTTGTCGTGCTGGTATTGTATTTCTATACCACCGCGTCTCTCAGGAAGTCGGCTGATTTGTTATGATATTACTTGGGCGTCTGCGCGGTGATGGAGAATTCCACGTACGCCTCGCTGATAGTGTTATTCCATGGACTAGCTCTCCATGAGGTTTTTACTGATTCGGCCTTGGTATCTGGTGGTTGGCTTTCGTACTTGCCCCGTCTCGTGTCAGAGTCGTCCTTGGTACACAGTAGTTAGCCTTCGCACTTGCCCGTTCGGTTTAGTGGCGGTCTCGTGATCTGACGCGGTATCGGTAGTTAGCCCTCGTACTTGCCGATCGACTCGTGACACGGCGCCGTATCCGTAGTTGGCTTTCGTACTTGCCCCGTATCAGCTTCGTGGCGGAGTCTCGTGATACGGCCTTGGTATCTGGTAGTTAGCCCTCGTACTTGCCCCGGTCAGCTACGTGACACGGCCTTGGTATCTGGTAGTCGGCTTTCGTACTTGCCCCGTATCAGCTCCGTGGTTTGGTTGTATAGTATTGTTAGTACGACTTTGGTATCTGGTAGTTAGCCTTTGTACTTGCCCCGTGCGGTTTTATGACTCAGGTAGGACTTGGTGTTCATGTGTACCCTTGGTGTTATTATAGACTGCCGGCAGTGAGGAAGGTATTCCACGCAGGCGTGATTGATGTTGAGGCGTGAGACCCATAGTTATATTTGAGTGATGACTTTGAGGCGTGAGTCCACGACTTACATGTCGCTTATTTATTATGGATCAGAGTTGGTTATCATACATGTCTCTGCTTTATATAGACTACTATGATTTTATTTACGGTATTTTCGTTTCACATACTTGGTACTGTTGTTATCGACCTCCTTGGCTGCGTTCATCTGCGCGGTAGGTACACGATCGTTGATCCTCGCCATAGGATCACAATTCAACAGATTGGGAATCTCCGTTTCTCCGAGGCTTATCTTTTGGTATAGTCCCTGTCACTGTAGGTACTTGTACATTCGGGGTATGGCGGGAGCCACGTCGTCATGTTGTATAAAAACTCTTAGAGTGCAGTAAATCTTGTTGTGGCGGGGTTTGTAAGGATATGTATGCTCAAGTTTTAGTATATATGCAAAAAGGTAACCGGTTGGTTGGCTTTGTTTTATTCATATCTCTTGTTTAATGTTTAAAGTTTTTATTTCACGATTTTCTCGATGTTGTATCACTAGGGTGCCCGGTAGGCACGATCCACGCCCGGATCGGTCGTGACAAAAGTGGTATCGAGCGATTAATCCTCGGAAAGTGTCTACGCATCGTGTCTAGTAGAGTCTTGATTATCGGTGTGTTGTGCACCACATCTATAATCGAGGTCGCAGGACATTTAGGATTGATTTCCATTCTTCTCATTACGAGATCGTGCCTTAGAGCGTGTTATAAGTTGGACCCTCTCGACGATTTCGTTTTACCAATTATGCCTCCGCCAAGCAGCAACCGGGCCCGAATGGGCAAGCGGGAAAGCGCTAGTAGGATACTGAGAGAATGCGGCGCAGCCCGATCATTACCCGAGATAGTGCTTGACGGCGAGTTTTGCGGCGCCACCTCGATGAGTTTAGAGCGCAGCGGTGGGCTGCCGAGACCACAATACACGAGCCTCGGTCCACGGCACAGAGCGAAGAGATGATTACAAGGAGATGTCCCGATTATTGGCGTGATAGTGGCAAGGCACGAGATAAGCCGGATCGCGATGATTACTGCGGTAGTACGTAATTCACCAGAGCGAATAGTTTGAGACTGCGGGACTTTCGAGTTGCGCCACTTGATGTTTTATGGATCGAGGCTCGAGGATGATCGCAGGAGTTCATCGAGCGATTCTACGGATCATGAGAGTGATCAAGGCTTGGAGACCGAGTCGATGGTCTTAGATTCACATCGGCTGCGTGATACCGCGATCGGCCGTTTGATTTGTGAGCTGTCGGGAGCATGCGCCTCGGCTATTGGGACGAGTTCTCGAGGCATTTCTTGCACATTTCTTGCCTCCACGCAAGGAGGGCTTGGGCGACAGATTTTTGGTGTTGAGCGAGGCGGCGTGCGGTTGGGAGTACAACGTGGAGTTCGACTCATTGGCTCGGTATGTCCCGCGTTAGTAGCGATATGGAGGACGAGTGCACCGCCACGCCACCGGCTCGATGACTACTTGGCGAGGCTTGTTGGTGTAGCTCTTGGCCAGCATGGACATTGCCCGCACGCAGCTTATGCACCAGGTGTGAGTGCGGAGAGGTCGACGGAATGACGAAGATCAGCGAAGAGGCGAGCAGCGGTCCTTTGATAACTTTCGAGGCGGACCGCCGGCCGAACTAGTTATGTACCTCCGCCCGATGCAGTGGTCCTCCACGGCTTCGGGACGCCGGGATATTCAGGAGCGGTCGGGTTCCCGTGTTTCAGATTTTGAGGAGTAAGTGCTCGCCGGATGAGGTCGCCCTTGTCTCAGTGTGGCCGTTGTGGAAAACTTCATAAGGGAGAGTGTCGTACTAATTTGGGAGATTGTTATTCTTGCGGCCAACAGGGCCATCTGGCGAGAGACTGTCCGACCAGGGGTAGCACTGGTGGGATAGCACAGACTACGAGATCAGTTGCGGGTTCTTCACCTTCCATAGCTAGGCAGGATGCTCATACACCGGCAGGCCACGGCAGAGGTCGCGGTAGAAGTTCCCAGTTTTAGCGGTCCTTTGAGCCGCCTATCTTTTCAGGTATATCCTTAACCCTCTAGAGATCAGCATGCGTGTTATGATGATTATATGTTGAGTACTATGTACAGATATCATTGTGTATATTGTGGTTTAGAGACATGGTTAGTTGAAAGAATAAGTATGGGGACAGGGAAGGTATGAACCTTAGAATATTACACGTTGAGACCTTAGGTGTAAGGCCGTCTTGAATAAAAGATTTTACGGTTAGTCCTTGTCAAAATACTTGGTATGCGTATAAATGTATTGTGGGATATTTCCGTGGGTTGTGTAAGATGAAAGTGGTAGCTTTCTGGACTTGTATAGGTAAGATTTTCCGAATCGGGGGAACAAGTGTTTAGAGCGATAGCGGGTCGGGTTGAAGACCAATCGCGGGTCAACCCGCGGCCTGTAATGTGGTGGGGTCAGTTCGAGGTGGTCCCTCTAGGTGGTAGGGTCACGAGGGTGCCAGGCCCAAGTTTAGATGACCATCGTATGAGTTCGTGGATTTGTTTGACCAGAAGCGGATCGTGAAGGCCGGGAATGGCCTTAAAGAAGATCGAGGCTAGTAAGATGACCAAGTTTGGATGTAGCGACTCCAGAGATTTTGGAAACTGAAGCGATGACTGAAGTATGGTACGTATACTAGAAAGAGTTCAAGTGTTTGAGAAGAGTACGACGAGTGAGGAAAGAAGAGAACGTGTGTTAGCAGAATAACAGAGATCATTTTGTTGTGAAGTGAAGATGCGAAGGGAGTATCTTTTAGACTGGGGGTGGAAGCTTTTGTAATGCTAGAGGTGATTCCTTGTTGACTTGGGATAAGTATTTGCGTGTGTGTTATTTGGTGGCCAGGTGTGGCATTGGCAACTTGTTATGAGGAACTTTACCGTTATCCGTCTTGAGAAGGAACATTCAGGATGAATGTTTCTAAGGAGGGGAGAATGTTATACCCCGTATTTCCAGAGTATGTACGTGAGGGCGTACGTACAAAAGTTTAAGCCTTAAGTTAGGCAAGGGGCGAAATTTGTGCACAACTAGCAAAAAGAATCGTTTTCCGACGAAACGTTTTCCGGACTTTGCGAAGGGAAAAATACGGTTGCAACATTTATAATTTCTGCGGATTTTTCCGAGAGATGAAATATTTTGGACCAACGAGAGGGTGACAAGTGTCACCCTCAAGTGGGCGGAAGTTGGGACGAAAACATCTGCACGTTTTGCCTTTCTTTTTTTGTCAAGGAGTTGGTAGGATATTTTATGTAGTTGATGAGCAAGTGGGACCCACAAACACATGTCCAAATCTTCACCCTACACTTGCCCACCACTTGGCTTAATCTTGGCCATTGAATGTCCTATAAATAGCCCTCTAATTAAAGACTATTTCTTCATCCTCACTTGAAATTCCAAGTCTAAAACCCTCTCCCCTTAGTGTAGTTTTTCGCCCAAGGCTCCTCCCCTTTGAGAGGCCTTGGCCAAACATTCCCCCTTTGCCTAGTTGTTTTCGTAAAATACCCCTTGGTAGAAAAATATTCTCCAAGTATTGTTACTATTCCAAAAATACCTTGGCCCAAATACCTTGTAGTATTCCAAGGTTACCCTTATACTAAAAGCCCAGAAATACTATTATACTTCCTTTAGCCACTAAACGAAACCCTAAGGAAATCTTCATAGCAAGTTGAAGTATTAAGAAGAAGTTGTGTAGAACTTCTAAGGGTTGTTTGGAGCGGGTTTGTCACGACCCGAACCCGGGCCCGTGACTGGTGCCTTACCCCGGGCACCCAAGTAGACATACATCAGAGTAATCAGCGGAACATAAAGACAATACATGAAACGATAATAAAACAGTGAAATAAGAAAGCAGCTAACCAAACGGTTACCTTCAAAGATATATATAAATAGCAACTTTTCAACATGAACGCTTTAATCCTTTTTTTACAAACCCCGCTACAACAAGATTACGCACTTAAGAATGACATGATAACAATGGCGGACGGGCCCCGCCAAACCCCTGAATGTAAACACTTACTACGACAGGACTATACCACTGATAAGCCTCCGGAGAAACGGAGCTTCCCAACGCTGAAACTGTGACCCTACGAGCTAGGATCAACGACTGGTGTACCTCAACTGCGGCATGAACGCAGCCCGAGGAGGTCGCATAACAGTGCAGTATGCGGCGAAAATACATATCAGAAATGAAATCATAGCGATCATATAAAGCAGAGACATGTATGATAACCAAACTATAGTTTCTGACAAAGCGATCATGTCAAGTCGTGACTCACGCCTCAGTCATCACTCAAGTACAACAACGGGTCTCGTGCCCACAACATCAATCATGCGTGGGATACCTTCCTCACGGCAGCCTATGATATAAAAGCACCAAGGAACACACCGAACACCAGTCCCACTGTGTCATAAACTGCACGGTAAGTACGAAGGCATAGCCGACTACTAAAACCCACGCATCAACAAGGTCATGAATCAGATCATAAGATCTGTCTAGACCGTCACATGATCAAAGCTGGCCACTTGCCCGCAGTATCAATGTACGCGTCTAACCCTGGAACTCTCGTAGCTCCGCATAGGCCAATCTCATCGGCCCGCATGAGGCCTTCCCCGCATCGAGGGTAGCTACTCCCGGCGTCGCCCCGACTTCGCAGTCCGCGTGGACACGCGACCGCATGCCCATAAAGGACGACACTAACGGAACTCGTAGTTCCGCATAGGCCCCCGGGACCTGCATGAGGTATTCTCGAATCATAGGTCCATCGACCCGCCTGAGTCTACCCCGCATCGGAGGGCAGCTTAACCCCCGGAATCATCTCAAGAGATGAATGTCACAATATTATCATAACGACTGATAGTTAAATAGCACAATCAAGGGAAACCCCTTCACACAAACATCACAAGATACTAACACACGTAGCATCCCAACACGTTTACTTATCAACGCAATCAAGAAAGTATTACAAGGCTATCACAAACCAATACAATCAAGTTGTTCACACAAGGTACCTTCTACTATATGATTAACAAAAATCGGGTTTTTATCCCCAAAGTACTTCATACATCAACTCTTTAAAAGATACGTACTTTCATAATGTCACACAATACCCGTAGTATAAAATAGAGTGACTATCCTTTTAAAGTAAATCAATTACTCCTCTTTGTAAAATCAAGTAGCAACATTCTTTTCCAATGATCAAGTTTGCCTAATTTCCAATGTTCAAGTTTCTCATTTTAGAAAGGTTTCGTAGTTCATAGTCTTATTCATTTGAGAATATAATTCTCCTTAAAACTATCTGAGAAACATAAGTCTTATATGTGAGTAGGATATTCTTGTTTATAACAATCTTATTACAAAGAGCCCATGATCTAGGAAATATCATTTTGTCTCATCTTAGCTTCATGCAGATGGAAGTTTCTCTGGTTTTAATAATACTTAATTAGTCAAAACATTTCCTTTTATTAACGCCATGGTTTGTCGATACACATTCGATTTCCAAATCGATAAAACATTCTTAAGCCGTTATACCTAACTTCCCATAAAGCTAGTATAACTCTTAAGTTTTCAAAACCAAGTATTACTTCTTCTTTCAAAATGATTCAAAATCTTTTGAAATACTTCAAGTTCTTTATTAACACATAACAAGCGCTTATAGTTCAGATCGATTACCTTTTAAAAACCACATGTATGTTCTTACTAACATAAAGTCATTATAACTAACTTCCCATAAAGCCGTTATAACACTTTATGTTTTACACCAATCAAATACATTTAGCACGTATGCGTCATCGTACTACATAGTTCACACATAACATGCTAGAAGAGATAGGAAGAGGTTCACATACCTCGCAACGATTATCGACTAATAGCAAACGCCCAAGTACCTCAACCGCCGCTACTCCACTAAGCCAAGTAGATCGCGCCACGCATAGTACTTCCACCTATAAGGCCACAAGGCGCTTATTAACATAAGGTCTCTTCAGAGAACATTCTCTGACGAAAATTCGGCAAAGATCCTCACATGACAGCGTAAATCTCCTCTCTATCGAGTAGCTACCAAGCCAACCGGGGTTATACATCTAACCCTAACGGTACAATTCTACTCCACTGGTACTACTTCACAAGTCTACATGTCTGACCTAAGTAATTACAGTTCAGTAATCTTCTTCAAATTCAGGCTTAAGTCGCAAGACATTGCCGTAAGTATTATTCAGGCTTAAGTCAAAAGACATTGCCAATAACTACGTTCAGTTCTATATATAGTATACTTCAACTATATATTCTAACAATATGTAATTTCCAATTACAATAGAGGACAAGATATTTACCTCAATAAGCCCATAATTATCCAAGTATAAAGTCGATCTGGGCAATCGTTTAGCTCAACTCGGCGCTCCAACCTCTAAACCACCCTTAGAAGTTCTAACCAACTTCTACACAATACTCAACGGATTATGGAGATTTTCCTAGGGTTTCGGTTTGGTATTGACGGTAAGTATAATAGTATTTCTGGCTTTTCAGAAAGGTATACCCTTAGAAAACAACACGGTATACGCCTAAGGAAATTTGGGCATTAAAACAATACTTTCCACAGTATTCCTACCCCGCGGGGGGGGTATTTATACGAAAACACTAGGCTAGGGGGGGGGTACCCCACGGCCACACCACAAAGGGAAGAGGGGGAGGCTCTCGGCCACAAAGGCCTATCTAGGGAGGGGGGGCTCTTGGACGAGAGTAAAACAAGAGGAGAGGAGGGACTTTAACACTTAGGAAATATTTGGAATGGATGAAGAAGTTCATCAACCTTAGAGGGTATTTATAGCACAAGCCAAGGCAACCAATGGCCAAGATCTGTAAGTGCCTAGCAAGTGTAGGGCAAGATTCACCCATGTGTCCTTAACCAACTAACACAAAATATCCTACCAACTCCACCTCTTCATTTCGTCCAAACCGATCCTTCAAGTCACGCAATGGGAGGGTGCTGGCGCCTCTCGTTGGTCCAACACGCTTCGCCTCGGAAAAATCCAAAAATAAAATGACATAGCGGAAATTCCCTACGAAGGTGAAAACGTTTCGTCGAAAAACGACTCTAAACGGGTGTTGTGCACAAAGTCTAATTCGGCCAAGCCAAATCAAAAAGTTTCAAATTTTCTACGTACGTCCTTACGTACATACTCTGGAAATACGGGGTATAACATTCTCCCCTCCTTAGAAACATTCGTCCCGAATGTTCCTTCTAAGTCTTAAAACAAACGTGCGCCAGTATAGTCTTCACTACCATACTTACGAGAACAATCCTTGCCACACATGGCCATAGAAACAACCGCACAAATACCCACATCTAAGCCCACGAGGAAAACACCTCTAATCATCACCTATACTCGCCATACAGGCTCGCTTCTCTCTTTACTCGTCGTAGATACCATTTTGTCACTTTGTCGCGAGCCTTGCTCCGACGACCCAACAAATGGTACCGGGCTGCTTGCGATCCCTGAGGATGTCGTATACTCGAACTCTTTCCACATTTACGATCGCTTCGTTTCCAAAACCGGTTACTATCTCTAACGTGGTCATCATTAAGCGGGAACACTGATGGATTCTCTCGATACTTTCCGATCATAACAATACGAAGATCGGACGTCGCCTCTAAGTCGGACGGCAAATGCTAACATATAGGCAACCGCCTATTCTTCACATGAACTCAAAGGGCCCAAAGTAACTCGGGCTAAGTCCCTCTGTATTCCAAACTCGCCACACCCAACGGGGTGGTACTTTCAAGAAGACCGACCGTCGGCACAACTCTAGCGTCGTCGCGATTATCCGCACGATTCCTCCGAGCCGCGTAACCTCTTCTAGACAAGCTCACTATCCACGATCTGCTGGAACAAGCTGAACCAACTGCGAACCTTGCCAACATCGAACCAATCGACCGACAACTTACACTTCCGCCCTACAAGGCTGCGTAAGGCGATATCCGAACACCAAATGGTAGCTTAAACACTTCCTCCGGAGACAACAATCCCCGACTATACCAAATCCACGCGCGGCGGCGGCGAATGCGGTCGAGACTCACCGAGTTCTTAACCTGCACGGTAAACTTTTAGAGGGCCAAAATAGCTACAACACAGGCTTCACTGCGACATAAGGTGAAGGTAGGCACCCGTGCAGCCTACAACCTTTACGGTACAACATCGCCAAGTGAACGGTCTCGGCCAGAACACGATGGGCTGCCCCATCGCCCGACCAGGGTCGAACGCATCCACGAACTCATACGCTGGTTAACTAAACTTGGGCCTAACACCCTCGTGACCCTACCACAAGGCGGGACCACCACAAACTGACCCTACCACCAAAAAGCCGCGGGTTGACCCGCATCACGCCTCAATCCGACCGTCAACGAGCACAACACTAGTTCCGATCCGAAGCAGTCTCACTAATCACGTTACGAAAACCTAGCGGTCTTCTTAGCTCAACTACCCCCTTTCATTCAATACTACTAGGGACCTATCCCAAACATAACTCACGTGCACTATGCACTCCCGATAAGGATCAAACATAATGCCACACCTTTACCCGAGATGGCCTTACCTCTAAGGTCTTTACGTAAACATTCTAAGGCTCACACCTTCTCTATCCCCCAAAAACTTACTCGGTTAAACAACCATGATCTAATCACGACTAACACACTGCTATCAGAACATAGCACTTAAGGTATACTCACCTTATCACACATACTGATCTCTAGAGGGTTAAAGATATATCTATATCTACTGCTTCACTCCCCTTAGTCGTTCTAATCAAACTCGCTTGCGTAGGCGCAAAGGCGAGGAGATGACAAACTACCGCGATCACGAAGGCTAAGTCCTCCTACAAGGACACTCTTCGACACTGCACTGACGGTCATAGAGTACAACAAGTACCAACCTAAAAGATGACATTCCCGGGATGGCGTGCATCGCTGTGAACCGGAAGCCACGGAGTTCGACCAACTCTGCGTACTCGAACGTCCCGAACCCCGTGGAGGATCATTGCATCGGTGGAGGTGCAAATCTAATCTCTGGTGAGGCGACTACGCCTCGAAAGTTACCAAAGGACCTTGCCGCTCCGCCTCTTCTCGTCGCCCGTTAACCCGTCGATCTCTACACGTCTCGGCTGCCGCGCATAAGCCCGTACGTGCCATGCTCGAAGCCTAATCAAGAATTACTCTTGCACAACCTCTTTTAGATAGTCCTCAAGACTCGCGGTACATCGGTATACTCTCGGTAGCCAAATCTATAGCTAGTAACGAGGTTGTCCTTGGCAATCTATATTCTCTGTTCGTGTGGGCGAAGGTTCATATATCATGGCGCGATAGCCGCTGCCGTACTAAACTCTGTTGGGGCTAGTGACGTCGCAAAACTCCCGTTGAAGCACTACCCTAGGTAATGATTGGGCACTGTGCCCTCGCCACCTCTGAACTCTACTCGCGGCTCCGCCGTTTGCCTCTGGGCTCGGGTTGCCTGCGCGGAGGCATAGCGGTGGAAAGAAATACGTTAGAGGTCCAACTTACAACACGACTCTAAGGCACGATCTCGCAGTGAGAAGAATAGAAATCAATCCTAAAATATCCTATAGCCTCACGATTATTGGTGTGGTGCGCACACCGATAATCAAGACTTCTATCGATACGTAGACACTTTCCGAGGATTAATCGCTCTGATACCACTTTTGTCACGACCGAACCGGGCGTGTCGGTGCCTTACCGGGCACCCAGTAGACATACATCGAGTAATCGTGAACATAAAGACAATACATGAAACGGTGTAATAAAGCGATGAAATAAGACAAAGCAACTAAAAACGGTTACCTTCGGATATATATAAATAGCAACTTTTTCAACATGAGCAGTTTAATCCTTTTTTTACAAACCCCGCCACAAGATTACTGCACCTCTAAGAATGACATGACAACAATGGCGGGACGGGGCCGCAAACCCTCGAATGTAAACACTTACTACGCATGGGACTATACACCGATAAGCCTCCGAGAAACGGAGCTTCCCAAATGGCTGTGACCACGAGCTAGGATCAACGATCGTGTACCTCGACTCGCGGCATGAACGCGGCCCCGAAGAGTCGATCACAAAAGTTTAGTATGCGGCTGAAAATACATCGTAAATGAAATCATAGCGGTCATATAAAGCAGAGACATGTATGATAACCAAACTATAGTTTCTGACAAAGCGATCGTGTCGAGTCGGGACTCACGCCTCGAGTCATCACTCAAGTACAACAATGGGTCTCGGGCCCACAACATCAATCACGCGTGGGATACCTTCCTCGCCAGCTGGCGATCATGATATAAAAGCACCGGAACACACTGAACACGTGTCCGCTGTGTCATAATAAAGCATGCGGGGTAAATGCGAAGGCATGGCGACTACTAAAACCCACAGTACCAACAAGGTCATGAACTGTATCATAAGATCTGTCTAGACCGTCGCATGATCAAAGCCGCCACTTGCGCGATGTCGATGCAGCGTCTAACCTCGAACTCCGCACTCCGCATAGGCCAATCTCATCGCCCGCATGAGGCATTCCGCGTCGAGGGTAGCTACTCCCGGCATCGCCCCGACTTCGCGATCCGCGTAGCCACAAGGACCGCATGCCCATAAAGGACGACACTAACACGGAACTCGTAGTTCCGCATAGGCCGGGACTGCGTAGGTATTCTCGAATCATAGGTCCATCGACGCCGAAGTCTACCGCGTGGAGGCGACTTAACCGGAATCATCTCAAGAGATGAATGTCACAATATTATCATAACGATCGATAGTTAAATAGCACAATCAAGAAACCCTTCACACAAACATCACAAGATACTAACACACGTAGCGTCCCAACACGTTTACTTATCAACGCAATCAAGAAAGTATTACAAGGCTATCACAAACCAATACAATCAAGTTGTTCACACAAGGTACCTTCTACTAGATGATTAACAAAAATCGGGTTTTATCCCCAAAGTACTTCATACATCAACTCTTTAAAAGATCGTACTTTCATAATGTCACACAATACAGTAGTATAAAATAGAGTGACTATCCTTTTAAAGTAAATCAATTACTCCTCTTTGTAAAATCAAGTAGCAACATTCTTTTCGATGATCAAGTTTGCCTAATTTCCAATGTTCAAGTTTCTCATTTTAGAAAGGTTTCAGTAGTTCATAGTCTTATTCATTTGAGAATATAATTCTCCTTAAAACTATCCGAGAAACATAAGTCTTATATGTGAGTAGGATATTCTTGTTTATAACAATCTTATTACAAAGACCATGATCTAGGAAATATCATTTTGTCTCATCTTAGCTTCTATGCAGATGGAAGTTTCTCTTGGTTTTAATAATACTTAATTAGTCAAAACATTTCCTTTTATTAACGCTGCGATGGTTTGTCGATACACATTCGATTTCGAAATCGAAGAAACATTCTTAAGCGTTATACCTAACTTCCCATAAAGCTAGTATAACTCTTAAGTTTTCAAAACCAAGTATTACTTCTTCTTTCAAAATGATTCAAAAATCTTTTGAAATACTTCAAGTTCTTTATTAACACATAACAAGCGCTTATAGTTCGGATCGATTACCTTTTAAAAACCACATGTATGTTCTTACTAACATAAAGTCATATAACCAACTTCCCATAAAGCCGTTATAACACTTTATGTTTTACACCAATCAAATACATTTAGCCCATGTACGTCTACCGTACTACATAGTTCACACATAACATGCTAGAAGAGATAGGAAGAGGTTCACATACCTCGCGACGATTATCGACTAATAGCAAAACGCTCAGTACCTCAAACCGGCTACTCCTAAGCCAAGTAGATCGCGCCACGCATAGTACTTCCACCTATTCGGCCACCAGGCGCTTTTTAACCTAAGGTCTCTTCAGAGAACATTCTACAGAAAATTGGCGACTTCCCCAAACAGCGTAAATCTCCTCTCTATCGGTGGCTACCAAGCCAACCGGGGTTATCATCTAACCTAACGTGCAATTCTACTCCACGGTACTACTTCACAAGTTCATGTCAGCCCTAAGTAATTACGATTCGAGAATCTTCTTCAAATCCGGCTTAAGTCGCAAGACATCGCAGTAAGTATTATTCGAGCTTAAGTCAAAAGACATTGCCAATAACTACGTTGATTCTATATATAGTATACTTCAACTATATATTCTAACAATATGTAATTTCCAATTACAATAGAGGACAAGATATTTACCTCAATAAGCCCATAATTATCCAAGTATAAAGTCGATCCCGGCGATCGTTTAGCTCCAACTCCGAGCGCTCCAACCCGCTCTAAACCACCCTTAGAAGTTCTAACCAACTTCTACACAATACTCCAACGGACTATGGAGATTTTCCTAGGGTTTCGGTTTGGTGACTGACGGTAAGTATAATAGTATTTCTGGGCTTTTCGTAAAGGTATAACCTTAGAATACAACAAGGTATAAGGCTAAGGTAATTTGGGCATTATAACAATACTTTTGAGAGTATTTCTACCAAGAGGGGGGGGTATTTATACGAAAACACTAGGCTAGTGGAACCCCACGGCCACACCACAAAGGGGAGAGGGGGGAGGCTCTCGGCCACAAAGGCCTATCTAGGGAGGGGGGGCTCTTGGACGAGAGTCAAACAAGAGGGGAGAGGGAGGGACTTTAACACTTAGGAAATATTTGGAATGGATGAAGAAGTTCATCAACCTTAGAGGGGTATTTATAGCACAAGCCAAGGCCAACCAATGGCCAAGATCTAGCCAAGTGCCTAGCAAGTGTAGGGCCAAGATTCACCCATGTGTCCTTAACCAACTAACACACAAAATATCCTACCAACTCCACCTCTTCATTTCGTCCAAACCGATCCTTCAAGTCCGCCAATGGGAGGGTGCCAAGTGGCGCCCTCTCGTTGGTCCAACACGTTTCGTCTCTCGGAAAAATCCGCAAAAAATAAAAATGACATAGCCGGAAATTCCCCTACGAAAGCTGTGAAAACGTTTCGTCGAAAAACGACTCTAAACGGGTGTTGTGCACAAAGTCTAATTCGGCCAAGCCAAAACAAAAAGTTTCAAATTTTCTCGCACGCCCCACGTACATACTGCAAATACTGGTATAACAGGGTTGGAGCGCCCAGAGTAGGAGCTAAACGTTTCTCAGGATCGACATTTAACTTGGATAATTTTGGGCTTATCGAGGTAAATACTCTTGTCCTTCTATTGTAATTGGAAATTACATACTGTAGTAGTATAGAAATAAGTATAAGACGTATAGAAGGATGGTATAAGAGAAGAGAATTGAATTGAAATCACATCAGAAGAATATTAAAGAAAGAAGATTGAGGCGTACATAGGATTTGTATTTGATGAGACTTGTGTAGATTGGCGGGTAGGAAGTGTCACGACCCGTTCGGCCGTGATCGTGCTCAAGGCACCCAAGTAGTCAAATATCAGAGTAACCAGCGGAATATAAAACAAGACAGGGAACAGTTTATAAAATAAGACACAGTTTATGTGAACAAACGTCGCCTTTCGGCATATATATATAAACAAGGTTTAGCAGTTACATCCGACACTGTACAACATGACTACAGACCTCTGAAATATACAACTATGGCGGGCAGGCCCGCCATACCACTGATCATACAAACTATCTACAATACAGGAGATCATACCAAAAGTAGAGCCTCGGAGAAGATGGAGCTCACGACACTAATGCAAAGAGATCCTAAGGATGCGGATCTAGCACTGCTTGCCACTTACTGCAGATGAACGCAGGCAAGGAGGCGAGCGAAACATACCAAGTATGTGAAACTATAAAGAACTGAAATGAAATCAAAGTATTTAAAACCTTTTCACAAATACAATCGCTTCAATTGCACATAGTGCCACATCACAAACAACAACAAGATAATAGGAAAAGCGTAATGGTATATTCTAGGCGCGAATGATCGAAGCAAGGCCAATCGCCCATAGTATCATTCTGCGTGCCTAGTCTGGACTTCCGCGACCGCATAGGTCACACACAACCCGCGTAGGTATTCCTCGCATCCGGGGCAGCCAACCCCCCGCATCCCCCTAGGCTCCCGCAGCCCCCATAGCCTCAAAATACCGCATAGTCTCACAGACCGCGTAGGAATCCCCCGCATCAGGCTAAACACCCGGAATGATCAATCCTGGAGCATACCGCTGCTCCGCATAGTCTCACAGACCGCATAGGCCGTATAGACCCGCATCAAGGGGGGCAAGCCCTCGGTATAACAGTCAAGGGGGTAGGTGATACAATAATAAAGACAACGGACTTAAGGTTAGCAACGTAAGCACAGAATGACCCCCTTACAGATTTCAAGACACTAACACAGTAGCATCATAATATGTCTACTTATCAAACAAATCTTACTACACTTAACAATCAATACAAGGCTTTTATAAACAAACAAGTAAATTCCTTTTTATCTTTCTTAAGTTGTTATACCTAACTTCCCATAAAGCTAGTATAACTCTTAAGCTTTTGTTTTAAAAACCAAATATTTATCTTCTGTTAAAAATGATTCAGTATTCTTTTGAAATGCTTCCAGTTCTTTATTATTCAGGCTTAAGCCGTGAGGCATTGCCGTAAGTATTATTCAGGCTTAAGCCGTGAGGCATTGCCCTAAGTATTATTCAGGCTTAAGTCAAAGACATTGCCGTAGTTATTATTCAGTTAACACGACGCCTACCGTACTATATATTGTAAAATATCATGCTTAGGAAGAATCACATAGCTTCTCAGCGAAAACCACCTGCCAAGTTGAATATGTCGCAGAGAGTCAGCCTATAATAGTCACAGACATCTATCAAAGTCTAGACTACTCTGAAGGTCATTCTAAACAGGGGGTTCACAATTCTACGGATTGTCGGGCAGCACAACCCTACCCGGTGAGCTATATGAGTCTACTGTGAAAACAGTCCTATGTGAGTACAGTTCAATTATTCTTCTTTTAAACCCTTCTACTGTGATAATGTCAATTCTATTCTTTAATACTCTTCTAAGTATTTATACTTATTCTTATACTTCTACAGATATATACTCTCTAATTATAAAAGAAGGGTAAGTTTATTTACCTCAGTAAGCCCAATAATATCCTAGATAAAAGTCGCTACCGAGCAAGGTTTAGCTCCTAAGTTGTGCGCTCCGATAGCTCGAGAAACCTTAGAAGTTCTTCACAACTTCTACTAAGTACAAAGGGATTTGGGCTAGGTATTTTGGGCATTATAACAATACTAGAAGACAACTTTTCTACCAAGGTAGGGGTAGATTTCGGCTAGCTAGTGGGTAGGCCTCGCCAAGCTTCTCGAGGGAAGGGGGTGTTGGACGAATTGCTTACAAAGGGAGAGGAAGGATTTTAGACTTGGAAAGCTTTTGTGGATGAAGAACTCTTCATCTCAAGAGGTATTTATAGCTCAAGCCTTGGCCAACCAATGGCCAAGATGAAGACAAGTGCAAGGCAAGTGTAGGGTGAGGATTTAGGCAAGTGTCCTCGCCAACTTGCACACAAAATATCCTACCAACTCCAAGACAAAAGAAGCCAACCCAATCGGCCCTATTGTCGTGTCAAGTCCACCAATTGGAGGGCGACACTTGTCACCCTCCGTTGGTCAAAATGTTCGCCTCTGGAAAAATCCAAAAATACTAAATGACATAGTCGGAATTTTCCTACGAAAGTGGAAAGCGTTTCGTCGGAAAAGCGATTCTTCTAGTGTGTTGTGCACAAATAAAACGTCAAGGCTAACTTTAAGGCCAAACTTTTTGTGCGTATTCCCTTACGTACATACTGAAATACTGTATAACATTCTCCTCCTTAGAAACATTCGTCCCGAATGTTCCTTCTCAAGACGATTATCGGAAGCTTAAGCGGTTTGTAAGTGCCACATGGCCACAAAATAACACTTAGGCATAAATGATAATGGAAATTTACAAGTAGGAAAGTGAATTACCCGGAGGTGTGGGAATAGGTGAGGATACTTCGCCTCATGTCCTCCTCGGCTTCCCGTCATCTCCTCCCCGAGCTCGTTCGCCACAAGACTTTGTGGAAGCCACGCCCTTCGTCGCAGACGCCTAACTCGACGATCGACTATCGCTATGGAATCTCCTCATACGATAACCCCTCGGTCACTGGACATCGTCAATCGGTGTACCCTAGATGGATCCGATACATCTCCTCAAAGATAGATACGTGAAAAACCGGATGCGCGCCTCCGGATCGGACGGCAGATCCAACTCGTGAGCAACCTTGCCTACCTCGCGGACAATCTGAAACGGCCCAATGTACTTGGTGAGTTTCCCCTTCTTCGAATCTCATCACCGCCATGGGTGACACCTTCAGAAAACCCAATCATCAATCGCGAACTCGGATGCGACGGCGATGATCTGCATACGACATGCGACTCGAAATTTTGTTAATAGCCGCTCTCGGATAAGCTTCACCTTATCCGCTGCTGCGCAACTCTGGTCCCACTAGCTGCACCTCGCCCACATCGAACCAACCTATAGGCGATCTGCACTTCCTCCCATACAAGGCCTCATAAGGCGCCATCTGAATACTGGAGTGGTAGCTATTATTATACGCAAACTCAACTAGAGGTAAATGATCCTCCCAACTACCACTGAAGTCAATAACACAGGCTCGCAGCATATCCTCAAGAGTCTGGATAGTGCGCTCTGCCTGTCCGTCTGTCTGTGGATGAAATGCGAGACTCGTGCTCACTGCGTCCCTAAACCCCTTCGGAAGGACCTCCAGTTAGCGTGGCCGGCTCCTGCGCGGATATGATCGAAATAGGGACTCCATGCGATCGACGATCTCTCGGATGTAAAGTGCCGCATAATCCTCGGAGAAAGTCGCCCTAACGGGAAGAAAGTGGGCTGATTTCGTCGACTGCCGGCGATAACCCATATAGAATCATGTCTCCTCCGAGTGCGAGGCAATCCCGTGATGAAGTCCATGTTGATCACCTCCCACTTCCAAGTCGGGATCTCTATCGCAGTAATGCACCACCGGGCCTCGTGCTCTACCTTCACTCGGGCAACACGCACCGAAGCTACGAACTCGCAGCGTCCTCTTCAAACCATCCCACCAATACACGGATCTAAGGTCGTGGTACATCTTGGTCGACCCGGATGGATAGAGTAACGCGCTTGTGTGCTTCCCCAGAACCTCGCCGAAGTCACGAAACATCTGGAACACACAATCTGCCCTCAAACCTTAGCACCCATCGTGCTACCTCAAAGGACCCTTGCCCTCACGAAGAGGCAGATCACGATATCGAATCAGCGGATCTCGAGCTGTTGCCTCTTCACCTCGCCGACGATGGAAGACTCGGCAACCTCACGAACTCTAACCCCATCGCTATCGTAATCAATCAAGCGGACACCAAGGCTCGCTAATCGATGCAAATCACGAACCATGTCCCTCCTCTCTAGCTGCACATCCGATAGGCTCCCATCGACCTACGACTAAGAGCATCGCCTAACATTGGCCTTCCGGGTGGTACAGATATCAACATCGTAATCCTTAAGCAACTCTAACCACCGCGTCTGCAGCCGTAAGTTCGGCTCCTCTGGCCGAAGATATCTGGAGGCTCTTGTGGTGCGTATAAATATCCACGTGAACCCCATACAAATAGTGCCTCAGATCTTCAAAGCGTGAATCACACGGTGCGACTCTAAATCATGGGTGGGGTAGTTCCTCTCGTGTTTCTTGGTGTCGGGATGCGTATGCTATAACTCTGCCATCGCATCAGCACATCCCAACCCGATGCACGACGCATCACAATACACGACATAACCATCTGGACCTCCGGAAGAGTAAGAACGGGCGGTCGTCGGTCTCTCTTTCAAAGAATCGAAAACCCCGCTCACAAGCATCGATCCATCAAACTTGGTGCGCCACGAGTCGGCTAGTCAATGGTGCGAAGATAAAGCAAACTTCTCCACGAACCGCCGATAATAACTGCAAGGCCCGATCGCGAACCTCTGCCGGAGTAGTAGGTTCAGGCCAAGTCTGTGCCGATCTTGGCGTATCCACTCGAATGCCATCAGCCCGACAATATGCCCAAAAGCGCCATCAAGTCACCAAAACTCACATTTGGAAAACTTGGCGTACAATCTGCTGTCTGGAGAATCACAAAGTCGCCAAATGCTCCGCATGCTCGCTCCTGCGAGAATAAACCAAGATATCATCAATGAACACTATCACAAACGTGTCCAAAAATGGTTTGAACACTCGGTTCATCAAATCCATGAATCTGCCGAGCATTGGTCAACCCAAAAGACATGACCACGAACTCATAATGCGTGACGGTCGAATGCGATCTAGGGACATCCACCTCTCGACTACTTTGATGATAGCCCGACCGTAGATCAATCTTGGAGAAACACCTCGCGCCCTGAAACTGGTCGAACAAATCATCAATCACGGGAAGGGTATCATTCTTAATGGTCACCTTGTTGCTGTAGTCAACACACATACGCGGCGTCCGCCCTTCTTCTTCACGAACAATACCGCGCCCCCGGGGAGAAACACTAGTCGATAAAACCTTCTCCAAAGAAATCCTAAAGTGGTCCTTCAACTCTCTCAACTCGGCAGGTGCCATTCTGTATGGCGGAATGGAAATAGGCCGAGTGTCTGGCAATACATCTATACAAAACTCGATCTCCCTCTCAGGAGGGATACCCGGGAGGTCATCTGGAAACACGTCTGGGAACTCGCTGACCATCGGGGCGAAAATCTGCACGCGGCTTGATTATCAAACACGAACGAGATGGTAGATATACCCTTCCTGCACCATCTTCCTAGCCTTGAGGTAGGAAATAAACCTACCTTTCGGCGATACTGCTCCCTCCCACTCGCTAACCGGCTCTCAAGCTGAACCGTACTAATCTATCTCTGCAGTCTACATTGGCGTAGCAAGAAACTAGCCAATCCATCCCGTAATCACGTCAAGTCAATCATCTCCACTCTATCAAGTCGGCTGAGTCGACTACGAAATGGTCACAGGACAAGCTCTATATACCGCCGAGCTACCACGAATCACCCATTGGCGTAGCTACCTCGAAAGGGTCTATGGACTCGGGCTCTATCCCTATCCTACTAGCAACAAGGGAGATATATAGGGGCCAGTAGAACCGGATCTATCAAAGCGTATACATCAAACCCGAACCGATAAGGTACACGTGGCGACATCGGTGAGGCCTCACGATCTGTCGGTGGACAAAGCATAAATGCGGTTCGAGGACCGCTAGAATCGACCGCCACGACCTCTGCGCGACCGCTAGTCCGTGAGTACCTTGCCTCCGGGGCGAGTAACTGTCGGGGATGAAGAAGCGGCAACAGACCAGGATCAGGCCCTACCACCGCCGCCCGCCGACAAACTCGCGAATGACCTGCTGGCCACACGTGTAGCAAGCTCGAGTCTGGCTCGAATGGTATCTACCACAACGGGCACATCGGGCGGACCTCGAGCAGTTAGCACCCTGCTACCGAAATCCGAAGTCACAGGCCTGGCCGGCCCCGGCTCTGGCCACCGAAAATGTAGAGCGCTCTGCGGTGTGGTGCAAATCTGACTTCCTGGCGATGCCGCCGCGAGAACCACCAAAAGAACGGCCGTCTTGGCCTTCTTCTCGGCGATATCGCTCTGCCGGCGGTCTCTACGCTCGTGCATCCTAGTGCATGAGCCTGCATCCGGGTAATGTCCATGCCTGGCTGAAGGGACACACCCGCACAAGACTCGGCCATGTAATCATCGAGCCCAGTGACATAGCGATGCACCCGGTCCTCCATATCTGCTACCAGTGCAGGGACATATCGAGCCAAAGAATCAAACTCGACATTGTACTCCCTCACTGTGCGTCCTCCCTGTCTCAGCAACAAGAATCTATCAGCTCGTGCCTCTCATCCGCGGAGGCAAGAAGTGTGTGAGAAAAGCCTCGAAAAGTCATCCCATCTGCTGAGTGCATGCTCTCCCGAAAGCTCCCATGAATCAAACCAATCGACTGCGGTATCACGCAGCCGATGCGAACCGAATGTCACAGACTCAGTCTCTGAAGCCCTGATCACCCGCATAATCCTCTGCAGCTGACGGATGAACTCCTGCGGATCATCCTCCGGCCTCGACCCATAAAACTCTGGCGGGCTACAACTAAGGAAATCCCGTAGTCTCAAACTATACGCCTCGGGTGCCTACGGTGCGGCCCGAGGCTGGGCTGGGCCGCGCGTCCAGCCTCTCTCGTGTCGGGCCTGACTCTAGCCAATAGCTGGGCCATCTCCTTGTACCCTAACTCCTCCGCCCCAGGCTGTGGGACAGGAGGTGTGGGTACTGTGGTCTCTGCTGGGGCCAGCGGCGTCATAGAACTCGCCGTCTCTGGTATAGACTGGGCCTGAGCCCTCGTGACTCTGGGTGTCCTGCTAGCAGCTCCCTCGGCTGCCTTGCCCTTCTGGGCCCGGGTTGCCTTACGTGGAGGCATAAGCATACGAAAGGAATACGTTAGAGGTCCAACCTATA
Organism: Przewalskia tangutica; assembly: GCA_029844215.1. Classification (NCBI taxonomy): domain Eukaryota; kingdom Viridiplantae; phylum Streptophyta; class Magnoliopsida; order Solanales; family Solanaceae; genus Przewalskia; species Przewalskia tangutica. The sequence continues at coordinate 61,421,341 of CM056729.1, read as the reverse complement.
ACCACGGCTCTAAAGCACGATCTCGGAATGAGAAGAGCGGAAACCAATCCTAAATATCCTATAGCCTCACGATTATTGGTGTGGTGCACAACACCGATAATCAAGACTCTACTAGATACGATGCTCAGACACTTTCCAGGATTAAGCGCTCTGATACCACTTTTGTCACGACCGTTCGGGGCAGTGGATCGTGCCTTGGGGCACCAGTAGTCAAATATCGAGTAACGGCGGAATATAAAACAAGGCGAGGAAGCAGTTTATAAAATAAGACACGGTTTATGTGAACAAACGTCGCCTTTCGGCATATATATATAAACAAGGTTTAGCGATTACATCAGACGACATACAACATGACTACGTACCTCTAGGAAATATACAACTATGGCGGGACGGGGCCGCCATACCTGATGTACAAACTATCGACTATACAGCGAGATCATACACAAAAGTAGAGCCTCCGGAGAAGATTGAGCTCACGACACCAATGCAAAGAGATCCTAAGGATGCGGATCTAGCACTGCTTGCCTCTACCTGCGGCGTTAACGCGGCCCGAGGAGGTCGATGCAACAGTACCAAGTATGTGAAACTATAAAGAATCGAAATGAAATCAAAGTATTTAAAACCTTTTCACAAATACAATCGGTTCAATTGCACATAGTGCCACATCACAAACAACAACGATAATAGGAAAAGCGTAGCAGTGTCTATTCTAGGCGCGAATGATCGAAGCAAGGCCAATCGCCCATAGTATCGTTCCGCGTGCCTAGTCTCGACTTCCGCACCAGCATAGGTCACACACGCACGCATGAGGTATTCCTCGCATCGGGAAGCCAACCGGCGTCCGCCTAGGCTCCGCGGCGCGTAGCCTCAAAAGCGCGTAGTCTCAACGGACGCATAGAATCCCCGCGTCAGGCTAAACACCGGAATGATCAATCACGGAGCATACCGCTGCTCCGCATAGTCTCACAGACCGCATAGGCCGTATAGACCGCGTCAAGGGGCAAGCCCTCGATATAACAATCGAGGGTAGGTGATACAATAACGATGCAGCGGACTTACCGGTTAGCAACGTAAGCACGGAGAATGACCCCTTACACGGCATTTCAAGACACTAACACGGTAGCATCATAATATGTCTACTTATCAAACAAATCTTACTACACTTAGTAAATCAATACAAGGCTTTTATAAACAAACAAGTAAACAGTTCCTTTTATCTTTCTTAAGTTATTATACCTAACTTCCCATAAAGCTAGTATAACTCTTAAGCTTTTGTTTTAAAAACCAAATATTTCTCTTCTGTTAAAAATGATCGATATTCTTTTGAAATGCTTCGATTCTTTATTATTCGAGCTTAAGCGTGAGGCATTGCCGTAAGTATTATTCGAGCTTAAGCGTGAGGCATTACCTAAGTATTATTCGAGCTTAAGTCAAAGACATTGCCGTAGTTATTATTCGATTAACACGTATGCGTCTCGTACTATATATTGTAAAATATCATGCTTAGGAAGAATCACATACCTTCTCGTGAAAACCACCGCCAAGTTGAATATGTCGCGCGAGAGTCACTATAATAGTCACAGACATCTATCAAAGTCTAGACTACTCAAGGTCATTCTAAGCAGGGTTCACAATTCTATGGATTGTCGGGCAGACAACCCTACCGGTGAGCTATATGAGTCTCTGTGAAAACGATCCTATGTGAAGTCTGATTCAATTATTCTTCTTTAAACCCTTCTACTGTGATAACGATCGATTCTATTCTTTAATACTCTTCTAAGTATTTATACTTATTCTTATACTTCTACGGTATATATACTCTCTAATTATAAAAGAAGGGTAAGTTTATTTACCTCGGTAAGCCCAATAATATCCTAGATAAAAGTCGCGCCTGAGCAAGGTTTAGCTCTAAGTTATGCGCTCAGATAGCTCAGGAAACCTTAGAAGTTCTTCACAACTTCTACTAAGTACAAAGGGATTTGGGCTAGGGTATTTTGGGCATTATAACAATACTAGAAGACAACTTTTCTACCAAGGGAGGGGGTAGATTTCGGCTAGCTAGGGGGTAGGCCCTCCAAACTTCTCGAGGAAGGGGGTGTTGGACGAATTGCTTACAAAGGGAGAGGAAGGATTTTTAGACTTGGAAAGCTTTTGTGGATGAAGAACTCTTCATCTCAAGAGGGTATTTATAGCTCAAGCCTTGGCCAACCAATGGCAAGATGAAGACAAGTGCAAGGCAAGTGTAGGGTGAGGATTTAGGCAAGTGTCCTTGGCAACTTGCACACAAAATATCCTACCAACTCCAAGACAAAAGAAGCCAACCCAATCGGCCCTATTGCGTGTCAAGTCCACCAATTGGAGGTGACAAGTGTCGCCCTCCGTTGGTCAAAATGTTTCGTCTCTCGGAAAAATCCGCAAAAATACTAAATGACATAGTCGGAATTTTCCCTACGAAAGCAGTGGAAACGTTTAGTCGAAACGATTCTTCTAGTGTGTTGTGCACAAATAAAGCGTCCAAGGCTAACTTTAAGGCCAAACTTTTTATGCGTATTCCCTTACGCATATACTGAAATACGTATAACAGAAGTCTTGCCCAATTTTCCATAGAATAAAGGAATCAGATCTAGAATTATTCAGAGTAGTCTAGATGTTGATAGACTTATATGACCGTTATAGGTTGAAGTACTGCGAGTAGCGTATTCTACTCGAAGGGTGGAAGAGGCTAACAGGGTTACAGTACTTTGGAGCTATTTGCTAATAGTCGATAATCGTCGCGAGGTATGTGATTCTTCCTATCCTCTTGAGCATGATATTTTAAAAGAATATATATAGTACGGTGAGACGTGCGTGTGTTAATCGAGCGTGGTTTTACTTGATGTCTTTTGACTTGAGTTTTAAATAATAAGAATCTTGAAGTATTTCAAAAGAATTAAGAATCGTTTTTGAAAGAAGAGTAGTACCTGGTTTTAAAAGCCTAAGAGTTATACTAGCTTTATGGGAAGTTAGGTATAACGACTTAAGAGAAATAAAAAGAATGGTTTATTGATTTTAGAAGTTAAGAGACTTAATCTTAATAGATAAGAGACTTGACTTAATTGAATTGATATGAAAGTTGTTAAGAAGTGTGAAACCTCATTCGTGAGTAATGAGTACTTGGTTTTTAAAGAATAATGTTTTTGATTTCGAAATGAGAATAAGTATCGAGCGAACCACCGCAACGTTAATAAAGGAAAATGTATTGACAAATAAGTAATTATATTAAAACCAAGAAACCTCCATCTGCATGAAGCTAAGATAAGACAAGATTGTATTACATTTCCTAGATCATGGTCGCTTTAATAAGATTGTTATAAACAAGAATAACCTACTCACACATAAGGCATATGTTGCTCAAATTGTTTTAAAAGAGAATTACGTTATTAAATGATTAAGACTATGAACTATGAAATCTTTCGAAAATAAGAGACGTGAATATTTGAAATTAGGCAAACTTGAACTTTGGAAAAGAATGTTGTAACTTGATTTTAAAAGGAGAAGTGTTTTGGTTTAAAAAGGAAAGTATGGAAGTTGTTTTGGTTTACTTAAAAATGTTAGTCACTCTATTTTTATAATACAGGCATCGGGTGACCTTTGTAAAAGAAATGGATCTTTTAAAAAAAGAATTTAACGTACGTAGTACTTTGGGGTTAAAACCTGGACTTTGGCATAATATGAAAGTACCTTGAGTTGTGTGTAACTTGCCTATGTTTGCGTGTGATAGCCTTGTCGTGCTGGTATTGTATTTCTATACCACCGCGTCTCTCAATGGAGGGTCGGCTGATTTGTTATGATATTACTTGGACGTACCGGCAGTGATGGAGAATTCCACGGGTACGCTCCTGTTGATAGTGTTATTCCATGGACTAGCTCTCCATGAGGTTTTTACTGATTCGGCCTTGGTATCTGGTGGTTGGCTTTCGTACTTGCCCCGTCTCGTGGCTGATTCGGCCTTGGTACCTGGTAGTTAGCCTTCGCACTTGCCCCGTTCAGTTTAGTGGCGAAGTCTCGTGATACGACCTTGGTATCTGGTAGCCCTCAGATTTCCCGGTCGACTACGTGGACACGGCGCAGTATCTGTAGTTGGCTTTCGCCCAGACGCCTTCGAGTGGCGGAGTCTCGTGATACCTTGGTATCTGGTAGTTAGCCCTCTTACTTGCCCGCCAGCCACGTGACACGCCTTGGTATCCGTAGTTGGCTTTCGTGCTTGCCCCTGTATCAGTGGTTTGGTTGTATAGTATTGTTAGTACGGCTTTGGTATCCGTAGTTAGCCTTTGTACTTGCCGCACGGTTTATGACTCGTAGGACTTGGTGTTCATGTACCCTTGGTGTTATTATAGGCTATGGCGGTGAGGAAGGTATTCCACGGGCATGATTGATGTTGAGGCGTGAGACCCATAGTTATATTTGAGTGATGACTTTGGCGTGAGTCACGACTTACATGATCGCTTATTTATTATGGATCGTAGTTGGTTATCATACATGTCTCGCTTTATATAGACTACTATGATTTCATTTCTGATTTTTTTCACATACTTGGTACTGTTGTGCTTGACCTCGGGGCTGCGTTCATCTGCAGTAGAGTACACCGATCGTTGATCCTCGCCATAGGATCACGGTTGACGTATTGGGAATCTCCGTTTCTCGGAGGCTTATCTTTTGGTATAGTCCCCATCGTAGGTACTTGTACATTGGGGTATGGCGGGGCCACTGTCGTCATGTTGTATAAAAACTCTTAGAAGTGCAGTAATCTTTGTTGTGGCGGGGTTTGTAAGGATGTACTGTTCAAGTTTTAGTATATATGCAAAAAGGTAACCGGTTGGTTGGCTTTTATTCATATCTCTTGTTTAATGTTTAAAGTTTTTATTTCCGATTTTCTCGATGTTGTATCACCAGGGTGCGGGGTAAGGCACGATCACGCCGGATCGGGTCGTGACAAAAGTGGTATCGAGCGATTAATCCTCGGAAAGTGTCTGACGCAGTGTCTAGTAGAGTCTTGATTATCGGTGTGTTGTGCACTACATCTATAATCGAGAGGTGCGAGACATTTAGGATTGATTTCCATTCTTCTCATTGAGATCGTGCCTTAGGTCAGTGTTATAAGTTGGACCCTCCGACGCATTTCGTTTTACCAATTATGCCTCCGCGCCAGTAACCCGCCCAGATGGGCAAAGGAAGCGCTAGTAGGATACAGAGAGAGTGCGAGCGCAGCCCGATCATTACGAGATAGTGCTTGACGGCGAGTTTTGCGACGCCGGCCTCGATAGAGTTTAGAGCCGCAGCGATGCTGCCGAGACCACGATACGAGCCTCCAGGTCCACGGCTGGAGCGAAGAGATGAGTTACAAGGAGATGTCGATTATTGGCGGGATAGTGGCAAGGCACGAGGATAAGGCCTGGATCTGGCGATTCCGTGAGTACCGTAATTCACCCGAGCGGATAGTTTGAGATGCGGGACTTTCGAGTTGCAGCCAGATGTTTTATGGATCGAGGCACGAGGATGATCGCGAGGAGTTCATCGAGCGATTCTGGATCGCGAGTGATCAAGGCTTCGGAGACCGAGTCGGTGGTCTTAGGTTCCACGTCCGCGCGTGATCTGCGATCGTGGTTTGATTGTGAGCTGTCCGGGAGCATGCGCCTCGGCTATTTGGGACGAGTTCTCGGAGGCATTTCTTGCACATTTCTTGCCTCCATGAGACAAGAGCTTGGCCGATTACAGATATTTGGTGTTGGCGGAGCGGCGTGCGGTTGAGTACAATGTGGAGTTCGACTCATCGGCTCGGTATGTCCGCGTTAGTAGCGATATGGAGGGCGAGTGCACGCCACGTCACCGGGCTCGATGACTACTTGGAAGAGGCTTGTTGGTGTAGCTCTTGACGAGCATGGACATTCTTTATCACGACCGGGCCCGCGACTGGTGCCTTACCCGGGCACCCAAGTAGTCAAACAACATCAGAGAAAAATCAGCGGAAATTAAAACTCATACATGATAACCAATGAAAAGAGAAAACAGGTTAACCAAACGGTTACCTTTTCTGAAAATAACTAACACGAGCGATTACAATCCGCTTGCCCATCGATTACTACAGACCTCTAAGAATTTTTATAACATCTCTGACGGGACAGGGCCCCGCCATACCCCTGAATGTACAAAAAGTTCTACAACTTCAGGGAACCGTACCAAATGACAAAGTCTCCGAAGGAATGGAGCTTTCTGAGAGCGAGCGATCCAAAGTGCGGATCAACAAGCGATGTATCTCAACTGCGGCGTGACGCAGCCGAAGAAGTCGGTGCAACAGTGCAAGTATGCGAAGCAGAAAAATCGTAAATGAAATCATAATAGTCTATAAGGAAAGCAGAGACATGTATGATAACAAACTACAAGACACCACATATATCTGATTCGGTCAAATCAAATCACATCAAGTCGAGGACTCGCGCGAAAGATCATTACTCAAAGTGGACGCGCATACTCGTAGGCTACCCAACGTCGGTATGTCGACCCAATAACAAGATAGTACTCATCGTGGACGCGTACTCGTGGGCTACCCAACGTGTCGGTATGTCCCAACCAATAACAAGATAATACTCACTGTGGACGCACCCGTGGGCTACCCAACGTGTCGGTATGTCCATCAATTACCAGATAATACTCACTGTGGACGATACTGTGGGCTACCCAACGTGTCGATGTGTCCATCAATTACCCGGATAATACTCACTGTGGGCGCACTGTGGGCTACCCAACGTGTCGGTATGTCCAAACCGATCTACAAGATAACACTCCTAATGGAAGCATACCTGGGCTACCCAACGTGTCGATATGTCCATCATACCACCCGATATCCGCCTCGTCGAGAGACTCGGTAGCACAAAGTCAAACACTTGCGACAACAAAACTATCACCACAAGCGGAGTTACACAACTCAAAGTACCTTCGTTAAGTCAACAAGCGGGTTCCAACCCCAAATACTACATTCTTTCCTACCTTCAAAGACCTCTCTTTACGTAGAAACCATACGATACTATCACACATAGTATCACACATTCATGTTTAAAACACGTTCAAACACAATTAACATAACGTCAAGTATACTTTTTAAAAGTCCAAGTAATTAACTCCTTTAAGGTCAAGTATTCCTACCTTTTAAAACCAAGTCATTTACTTTTCCCTTAAGAAAAGTTCGATATTTGAAAACAAGTGATTTATACTTTCACACTCAAGTTACTTCTCTTTTCCAAAATCCAGTACATTATCCTTTGCAATCCATTAAGTTCATTCTTTGGAATTTTAAGAAAAGTCAGAACTTGTTATCAATGATTCTCATTTAAGCAGCCATGATCTAGGAAATGTAATATCATTTTGTCTTATCTTAGTTTCTATGCGGATGGAGGTTTCTCTTGGTTTTAATATAATCAATTAGTCGAAACCATTTCCTTTATTAATGACTGCAGTGGTGTGTTCGATACTTGTTCCCACTTTCGAAATCCATTTCACATTCTTATGCCGTTATACCTAACTTCCCATAAAGCTAGTATAACTCTTAAGTTTTCAAAAACCAAGTATTACTTATTACTCACGAATGAGGTTTTACAACTTTTGAATACATTACAAAACTTTCACAAATCTAAGTTAAGTCTCTTATCTTACAAGATCAAGTCTCTTAACTTCCACCAATCAACAACCGTTCTTTTACTCACATAAAGTTGTTATAACTAACTTCCCATAAAGCCGTTATATGCCCTTTATGTTTTAAACCAACCAATTACCACATAAACATTTATGAGACCAAGAGGGCTCATTAACTTTAAGCAGAGTGCCCATTACTAACGGATAAGACTTACTACTCTTACATAATGAAGCCCTTTTACACTTCATAACAAGTCAAGACACAATTTGGAAAATCAATTTCCTTTAACACCGCGTCGTCAACGCACTATATATTTCACAAATAGTCATCTTGAAGAGGATAGGAAGAATCACATACCTCGCGGACGATTGCGACAAAAAGCAAAAGCGCCCGGTGTTGAACCCTTCATAGGATACGCTACTCGTGGCGCCTCAATCTATAAGGGTCATAAGACATCTATTAACTTCTAGTTCGAGCGTAGAATAAGCTAAAAGCAAAGCCCCACAGGTTCTACTAACTTACTACCTTTTATCCAAGGTCGAAAACGAGAACCCATTCTAAACCCTTTTCAATTCTCTTTCAATTCAAGTTTTAGGTTAACATGATGTCTAACCTAAACATCTTCAACTACCACAATTTCCTTCTATATAACATGCAACGACTAACTTTGTCACCAAAAGGTAGTTACAATCTTAAGGCTAACATGCCACTTCGGTTTTCCACATGACAACAAGATCCAAATCCATGCAACTCAACTACAACAGCCTCAGGCTCACAATTCTATACAAACTTAACTATAACAGCCTCGGGCTCACAATCTATACAAACTTAAATATAACAGCCTCAGGCTCACAGATCTATACTACTATCACAAGTACTAACTCAAATCGAGAAGGAAACTCTTACCTTTTGGAAAGTCCACAAAAGCCCTTTCCTGCGCTTAACCGTCAACTCATCCACCAGCGCTTCCCACAAGTTTACCCACACTTTCCTTCTTGCCGCCGCTCCAACAATCTCTCCTAAGGCAAGGTTTTTCTTCAAAAACTAGAGAGAAGGGGAGAGGGTTTTCTCTTGGGAGGGTTTGATAAGAAATGGCCAAGTCTTCCAAGACTTGGCCTAAAGTATGCCTCTTTTATTTGGTCAAAGGATGGGAGGGACACTTGTCACCCTCCCATAGGCTCTTTTATAAAATATCCACGATTTTTAGCCTTTTCCATGAAAATCCGCCTTGGCGCGCCAGCCGCGCTCCATGGCGCTATACTCAGAAATTAATTGCTAACCGCGCGCCACGCTTTCGGCGCGTGCGGCGCCAACACCGCGGACTCGGTCAATCAGCGCGCGGCCTGCTTCCGGCCGTGCTGAACCCGAACTGAAATCAACGCTTTGCTTATTTGCGCCAAACTTGAAACTTCCATAACTTTTGACTCCGATGTCCCATCGACGAATGGTTCGTTGCGTTGGGACCTAGATTCAACTGACTACACACTAGGCCTTTTAAACACCTTACAATCCTTGACAACTGGGTCCAACACTCCAAAGTAAACTCAAAATTCTTCCAACACATGTTTGTCAACTAATCTATCTTCTAGAATTCACGGGGTGTAACATTCTTCCCCTCTTAGAAACATTCGTCCGAATGTTCATACGAGTCTCCAAAACACCTGCGCCGGTATAGTCTTCACTACTATACCTACCAAAACTCAATTATGCCTCTCATGGCCATAATATAAAAATCACGCCAACTCCAAGTTCCCGCTAACGAGGAAATCACCTCTAACGTGCAAAACACCACTATTTTCTCCTCCCCTGGTCTAAAGGATACTCTCCTTTCTCGGCGTACCTTCCTTGTACACTCACACCCCGTTTCTAGTACACGTTCCGCAATTCAGTCACTACTTCCGTTTCTACCACCTTGGAGTCACTACCTCCAACTCGGCCATCTTACTAATCCACGTCATGGAAGCTACCACTTCCATCACAAACTACCCATGGAATCATCACACAAAACTCCATGAATATCATACACTCCGACAAAGATTACGATGAAGTCTCCTACCCAAGACGGCCTTACATCTAAGGCCTCAACTGTTATAATTTCTAAGGTTCAAAATTTTTCTCATCCCCAAACTTACCCTCTTTATTAACCATGCATCCAAAACACATTATATACACAAAGCTACCCGAACATAGCACTCAACACATCACCACAACATCAAAGCATACAATACTCTAGAGGGTTAAGAACATACCTGTAACTATTGCTTCACCTCCCTTCTTGTCGCTCTACTCATGTTCTTTCCCGGCACGACGCACAAAAGGAGGAGGTGAGTCGTCCACTGATCCCGAAGGCTGAATCTCAACCTCCGCGCTATCTCTGGTGGGACAATTCCTTGCAAAATGGCCCGGCTGGCCGCATGTAAAACAGATTCCCCTATTAGCACGACACTCCCCATCGTGGAGCCTAACACTATGGTCTCCACGAGGTATGTGTGGTCCCATCCGACTAGCATCCCTGATCCCCCTAAAACCCGAAACCTTGGAGCCACGACTGCTCCGAATTTCTCGAACGCCCCGACGGCGAGGTGGAGCACTCGTCGGGCGGAGGCGCATAACTAACTCGCTTCTTTGCTGCCGAAAGGTCACCAAAGGACCTGCCGCCTTGGCCTACTACTCTGATCTTGGTCATTCCGCCGACTCCTCGTGCCTCACATCCAAGTGCATGAGCTGCATGCGGCAATGTCCGTGCCGGTGAAGAGCTACTCGAGCAACTCTACGCCAAATAGTCATCAAGCCACCGTGACATAGCGGTGCACTCTGTCCTCCATGTCGGCTACTAACGCGGGGGCGTCGAGCTAGTGAGTTAAACTCCACGTTGTACTCTGAACCGTCGCTTACGCCTCAACATCAAAAATCTGCGGCGAGTCCTCCATCCATGGAGGCGGGAAATGTGCAAGAAATGCCTCGAGAACTCGTCCCGTCTACTGAAGTGCATGCCCTCCGGGACAGCTCCACGAATCAAACCTGGCCGATCATTGCGATATCACGCGGCCGATGCGAACCTAGGACCACGACTCGGTCTCCGTGCCTTGATCACTCTCGTGATCCGGAATCGCTCGGATGAACTCCTGCGGATCATCCTCGAGCCTCGACGTAGAACTCTGGCGGGCCCAACTCGTAAAGTCCGCGACCTCAAACTATCCGATCTCGGGTGAACCAGGTGCTCTTTGGGCTGCTGCGTCCGCCTATCCTCGTGTCGCCACAACCACGCCGATAATCGGGCGACTCGCGTAACCCGTCTCATCTGCTCGGGCCGTGGGACCGAGGCTCGGTCTTGTGGTCTGTAGAGAGGCCCCATTTGCTCTACTCGCAGCCTCACGCCTGCGCTTTGCCCACGGGCCCTGGTTGCCTTCGCAGAGGCATAATCGTAAAAAGCGAAACACGTCGAGAGGGTCCAACTTACAACACACGGCTCTAAGGCACGATCTCGGAATGAGAAGAATAGAAACTAATCCTAAATGTCGCGACCTCCCGATTATAGATGTGGTGCCTGACATCGATAATCAAGACTCTATAGACACGGTGCAGACACTTTCCGAGGACTAAGCGCTCGATACCATACTCACGACCAAACCGGGCGCGACAGGCCTTACCCGCACCCAAGTAGTCAAACAACATCGAGAGAAAATCAGCGGAAATTAAAACTCATACATGATAACCAATGAAAAGAAAACGAGTTAACCAAGCGGTTACCTTTTACGAAAATAACTAACACACGAAGCCATAATCCGCTTACATCGATTTACGCACCTCTAAGAATTTTTATAACATCTCTGACGGACGGGCCCCGCCATACCACGAATGTACAAAAAGTTCTACAACTTGAGGAACTGCACTAAATGACAAAGTCTCCGGCGAATGGAGCTTTACGAGGCGAACAGCGATCCAAAGGGTGCGGATCAACAAGCGATGTATCTCAACTGCGGCGTGAACGCGGCCCGAAGAAGTCGATAACAGTGCGGTATGCGAAGCAGAAAAATACGTAAATGAAATCATAATAGTCTATAAGGAAAACAGAGACATGTATGATAACAAACTACGATACACCACATATATCTGATTCGATCAAATCAAATCACATCAAGTCAGGGACTCACGCCCGAAAGATCATTACTCAAAGTGGACGCATACTCGTGGGCTACCCAACGGGTCAGTATGTCCAAACCAATAACAAGATTCTCCTCACTGTGGACGCACTGTGGGCTACCCAACGTGTCGGTATGTCCCAACCAATAACAAGATAATACTCACGTGGACGCATACGTGGGCTACCCAACGTGTCGGTATGTCCATCAATTACCCGTATAATACTCATCGTGGACGATACTCGTGGGCTACCCAACGTGTCAGTATGTCCATCAATTACCCAGATAATACTCACAGTGGACGCATACTCGTGGGCTACCCAACGTGTCAGTATGTCCAAACCAGTTTACAAGATAACACTCACAATGGAAGCATACCGTGGGCTACCCAACGTGTCGATATGTCCATCATACCACCCGATATCCGCCTCCGTCGAGAGACTCGGTAGCACAAAGTCAAACACTTGCACGACAACAAAACTATCACCACAAGCACAGCGGGTTACACACAACTCAAAGTACCTTCGTTAAGTCAACAAACCGGGTTCCAACCCCAAAATACTACATTCTTTCCTACCTTCAAAGACCTCTCTTTACGTAGAAACCATACGATACTATCACACATAGTATCACACACATTCATGTTTAAAACACGTCTTCAAACACAATTAACATACCGTCAAGTATACTTTTTAAAAGTCCAAGTAATTAACTCCTTTAAGGTCAAGTATTCCTACCTTTAAAACTAAGTAATTTACTTTTCCCTTAAGAAAAGTTCGATATTTGAAAACAAGTGATTTATACTTTCACACTCAAGTTACTTCTCTTTTCCAAAATCCAGTACATTATCCTTTGCAATCCATTAAGTTCATTCTTTGGAATTTTAAGAAAAGTCAGAACTTGTTATCAATGATTCTCATTTAAGCAGCCATGATCTAGGAAATGTAATATCATTTTGTCTTATCTTAGTTTCTATGCAGATGGAGGTTTCTCTGGTTTTAATATAATCAATTAGTGAAACCATTTCCTTTATTAGCGCTATGATGGTGTGTTCGATACTTGTTCCCACTTTCGAAATCCATTTCACATTCTTATGCCGTTATACCTAACTTCCCATAAAGCTAGTATAACTCTTAAGTTTTCAAAAACCAAGTATTACTTATTACTCACGAATGAGGTTTTACAACTTTTGAATACATTACAAAACTTTCACAAATCTAAGTTAAGTCTCTTATCTTACAAGATCAAGTCTCTTAACTTCCACCAATCAACAACCGTTCTTTACTCACATAAAGTTGTTATAACTAACTTCCCATAAAGCCGTTATAACCCTTTATGTTTTAAACCAACCAATTACCACATAAACATTTATGAGACCAAGAGGGCTCATTCTTTAAGCAGAGTGCCCATTACTAACGGATAAGACTTACTACTCTTACACATAATGAAGCCCTTTACACTTCATAACAAGTCAAGACACAATTTGGAAAATCAATTTCCTTTAACACACGCGTCGCCAACCGCTATATATTTCACAAATAGTCATGTCAAGAGGATAGGAAGAATCACATACCTCGCGGACGATTGCGACAAAAAGCAAAACGCCCACGAGATTGAACCGCTTCATAGGATACGCTACTCGTGGCGCCTCAATCCTATAAGGGTCATAAGACATCTATTAACTTCTAGTTCAACGTAGAATAAGCTAAAAGCAAAGCCCCGGGTTCTACGGAACTTACTACCTTTTATCCAGTCTAAAACAAGAACTCCATTCTAAACCCTTTTCAATTCTCTTTCAATTCAAGTTTTAGGTTAACATGATGTCTAACCTAAACATCTTCAACTACCACAATTTCCCTTCTATATAACATGCAACGACTAACTTTGTCACCAAAAGGTAGTTACAATCTTAAGGCTAACATGCCCACTTCGGTTTTCCACGGTGACAAGATCCAAATCCATGCAACTCAACTACAATGACCTCGGGCTCACAATTCTATACAAACTTAACTATAATGACCTCGGGCTCACAATCTATACAAACTTAAATATAATGACCTCGTGCTCAGATCTATACTACTATCACAAGTACTAACTCAAATCCAAGAAGGAAACTCTTACCTTTTGGAAAGTCCACAAAGCCCTTTCCGCCTTCTCCGTCAACTCATCCACAGCGCTTCCCACAAGTTTACCCACACTTTCCTTCTTGCCGCTCCAACAATCTCTCCTAAGGCAAGGTTTTTCTTCAAAAACTAGAGAGAAGGGAGAGGTTTTCTCTTGGGAGGGTTTGATAAGAAATGGCCAAGTCTTCCAAGACTTGGCCCTAAAATATGCCTCTTTTCATTGGTCAAAGGATGGGAGGACACTTGTCACCCTCCCATAGGCTCTTTTATAAAATATCCCCGATTTTTAGCCTTTTCATGAAAAATCCGCTTTGTGCGCCGCGCCATGCCCGCCATGCGCTTATACTCGAAATTAATTTAACACGCGAACGCGCCGCGGCCCGCTCGGCGCGCGGCTTCACCGCGACTCCCGGTACAATCGGCGCGCTGCCCCTCCGGCTCCTGGGCGCCCCAAACCTCAACTGAAATCATCTTTGCTACTTGCGCGCCAAACTTGAAACTTCCATAACTTTTGACTCCGATGTCCCATCGACGAATGGTTCGTTGCGTTGGGACCTAGATTCAACGGACTACACACTAGGCCTTTTAAACACCTTACAATCCTTGACAACTGGGGTCCAACACTCCAAAGTAAACTCAAAATTCTTCCAACACATGTTTGTCAACTAATCTATCTTCTAGAATTCACGGGGTGTAACAATTGCCCGCATGCAGGCTTATGCACTTGGGTGTGAGGTGCGGAGAGGTCGACGGAATGACCAAGATCAGCAGAAGAGGGCCAGAACAGCAGGGTCCTTTGATAACTTTCGAGGCGGACCGCCGGCGAACTAGTTATGTACCTCCGCCGATCAGTGGTCCTCCACGCCCGGGACGCCGGGATATTCGGGAGGCGGTCGGGGCTCCCGTGTTTGATTTTTCGGGAGTAGTGCTCGCCGGATAGGTCGCCTTGTCTCAGTGTGGCCATTGTGGAAAACTTCATAAGAGAGTGTCGTACTAATTTGGGAGATTGTTATTCTTGCGGCAGCAGGCCATCTGGCGAGACTGTCAGGCGAGGTAGCGGTGGATAGCACAGGACGAGATCGATTGCGGGTTCTTCACCTTCCATAGCTAGGCGGGATGCTCATACACCGCAGCCAGAGGTCGCGGTAGAAGTTCCCGATTTAGCGGTCCTTTGAGCCTATCTTTTCGGTATATCCTTAACCTCAGAGATCGACATGTGTTATGATGATTATATGTTGAGTACTATGTCATGATATCATTGTGTATATTGTGGTTTAGAGACATGGTTAGTTGAAAGAATAAGTATGGGGACGAGGAAGGTATGAACCTTAGAATATTACACGTTGAGACCTTAGGTGTAAGGCCGTCTTGAATAAAAGATTTTACGGTTAGTCCTTGTCAAAATACTTGGTATGCGTATAAATGTATTGTGGGATATTTCCGTGGGTTGTGTAAGATGAAAGTGGTAGCTTTCTGGACTTGTATAGGTAAGATTTTCCGAATCGGGGGACCAAGTGTTTAGAGCGATAAGTCGGGTTGAGGACGATCGCGGGTCAACCGCGGCACGTAATGGTGGGGTCAGTTCGAGGTGGTCCCGCTAGGTGGTAGGGTCACGAGGGTGCCAGGCCCAAGTTTAGATGACCATCGTATGAGTTCGTGGATTTGTTTGACCAGAAGCGGATCGTGAAGGCCGGGAATGGCCTTAAAGAAGATCGAGGCTAGTAAGATGAGTCGAACTCCACATTGTACTCCCGAACCCTACGCCCGTTCTGCCGTAACACCAAAAATCTGTCTGCCCGAGCCCTCCTCATCTGTGGAGGCAAGAAATGTGCAAGAAAGGCCTCTGAAAATTCGTCCCATAAAGCTGGAAGTGCATGCTCTCCCCGGGACAGCTCGCGAATCAAACCGATCATTGCGGTATCACGCGGCGATGCGAACCTAGGACCGACTGGTCTCCGATGCCTTGATCACTCTCGTGATCCATCAGAATCGGATGAACTCCTGCGGATCATCCTCGTGCCTCGACCCATAAAACTCGGCGGCTCTACAACTCGGAAAATCCGCACCTCGAACTATCGATCTAGGGTGAACCACGGTGCTCTGGGCTGCTGCGTCCGGCCTATCCTCAAGTCGGCCACAACCTGCCATCAAGCCCGGGCCACTCCGTAACTCATCTCCTCTGCTCCGGTGCGGGGATGGAGGCTCAGTCTTGTGGCCTGCGGCTGCTCTGCTCATGACTCCTCTCTGCCCTTGCCGCCAGGCCGGGTTGCCTTCTACGCGGAGGCATCACCGTAAAAGCGAAGTATGTCGGAGGGTCAATCTTATCACACTCTAAGGCACGATCTCGTAATGAGAAGAATGGAAACCAATCCTAAATGTCCTATAGCCTCTTGATTATAGATGTGGTGCACAACACGATAATCAAGACTACTGCTGACGTGCAGACACTTTCCGAGGATTAAGCGCTTCGATACCACTTTTGTCACGACCCGATCCGGGCGTGGTAGTGCCTACCGGGCACCTAGTGATACAACATCGAGAAAACGGCGGAAATAAAAACTTAAACATGAACATGAGACAAGATAATAAAGCAGGCCAACCAAGCGGTTACCTTCCATTAAAATATATATAAACAACTCTTTCCAAAGCGAGCAGTTTAATCCTTTTTACAAAACCACCTTGCCTGCTCACAGACCTCTAAGATTTACAACAACTATGGCGGGACGGGGCCGCCATACCACAGAATGTACAAGAACCTACAACTCGGGGAACACATGCAAAAGATAAGCCTCCAAGGAAGCGGGCTTCCCAATACTGAAAGGTGATCCTAATAGCGAGGATCGACGACGATGTACTTACTGCGGCATGAGCGGCCCGAAGGAGTCGATAACAGTACTAAGTATGTGAAAGCAGAAAATCGTAAATGAAATCATAATAGTCTATATAAAGCGGGGAGACATGTATGATGACCAAACTACGATGCATAACATATAACTAGTTACATCAAGTCGTGACTCACGCCTCAAGTTATCACTCGTGCGTGGAATTTCTTCCTCAGCTTAGCGATTTATGATATGACAATACCAAGGAGTATGCATGAACACGAGTCCCACTGTGTCATAAAAACCGTATAGGACAAGTATAACTACCAGATCCGACCGTACAATAATATAATGCAACCAAAACACGAAGCCGATACGGGGCAAGTGCGAGAGTCGACTACCGGATACCAAGGCCGGTCACGTGAGCTGGCAAGGCAAATCTGAGCCGACCACGGGGACCAAGGCGAGCGATGAAACCTCATGGAGAGCTAGTCCATAAAATAACCATTCTTGCACAACCAAGGCTATCACCAAGCATAAGCAAGTTACGCAACAAGCATAGGCAAGTTACACAACACAAGCATAGGCAAGTTACACAACAACCAAGATAGGCAAGTTACACAACACAAGCATAGGCAAGTTACACAACTCACTTTACTTTCATTTTATGCCAAAGTCCGATTTTTAACCCTAAAGTACTCGTCGTTAAATTCCTTTTAAAGAGATCCATTCCTTTTATAAAAGTCACCCGATGTCCGTAGTATAAAAATAGAGTGGCGGCGTTGTTAAATAAACAAAATGCTTTCCTTTGTAAAATCAAGTAACAACCTTATTTTCCAAACGTTCAAGTTTGCCTAATTTCAAATGCTCAAGTTTCTCATTTTTAGAAAAGGTTTCGTAGTTCATAGTTTTAATCCTTTAAAACATAATTCTCCTTTAATGATTTGAGAAACATATGTCTTATATGTGAGTAGTTTATTCTTGTTTATAATAGATCTTATTAAGCGACCATGATCTAGGGTATGTAATATCATTTTGTCTCATCTTGGCTTCTATGCGGATGGAGGTTTCTCTGGTTTTAATACAATACTTCATTATTCAATACATTTTCCTTTATTAGCAGCGGTGATGCGTCGATACATTCGATTTCAAATCGATGAAACATTATCCCTTTAAATAAAACCAAGTACTCATTACTCACGAATGAGGTTTCACACAAGCATCCACATTAAAACAAATAAGTTAAGTCTCTTATCTTATAAGATCAAGTCTTTTAACTTCTAACATCAGTAAACCATTTTCTTTACCTTTCTTAAGACATTATACCTAACTTCCCATAAGCTAGTATAACTCTTTTAAAACCTTTAAAACCAGTGTTACTCTCCCTTCAAAACGATTTATAAATCTTTTGAATTACATCAAGTTCTTTATTATAACTAGCCAGTTATAATTCACATCAGTTGCCTTTTAAAACCACAAAGTATTTTCTTATTTACATAAAGCTGTTATAACCAACTCCCCATAAAGCCGTTATAACACTTTATGTTTTAAAAACAATCAAACACAGTTCACACATGTACGTCTACCGTACTACATAGTTCACACATATCATGCTAGAAGAGATAGGAAGAGGTTCACATACCTCGCGACGAGTGCCGACTAATAGCAAAACGCTCCAAGTACTTCAAACCGTCGGCTACTCCTTAAGCCACGTAGATCGCACCACACGTAGTACTTCAACCTATAAGGCCACAAGGCGCTTATTAACATCTAGATCTCATCGTTCCATATTCTACAGAAAATTCGGCAGCACCTCCCCCCCCCCCCCGCAACAGCGTAAATCTCCTCCTCTATCGAGGCCGGCTACCAAGCCAACCAGGGGGGGGGTTAACACGTCTAACCGGACGTGTACAATTCTACTACAAGTAATGTTACACAAGTCTCATGTCTGATCCTATGTAATTACGATTCGATTCTCTTCTTTAAATTCAGGCTTAAGTCGCAAGACATTGCCGTAAGTATTATTCAGGCTTAAGTCAAAAGACATTGCCGCAATTATAATCAGTTCTATATATAGTATACATCAACTATATATTCCTACAACATGTAATTCCCAATTACAATAGAAGGTCAAGAGTGTTTACCTCGATAAGCCCAAAATTATCCGAGTTTATATGTCGATCCTGAGCAAGGTTTAGCTCTACTCGGCGCTCAATCCGCTCCAAACAACCCTTAGAAGTTCTAACCAACTTCTACTTAACTTCAACTACGGGTGAAGATTTACTTAGGGTTTCGTTTTTGACTGAGGGAAGTATAATAGTATTTCCCGGGCTCTACGTATAGAGGTAACTTTGGAAGTACTATAAGGTATATGGGCTAGAGTATTTTGGGCATTATAACAATACTAGGAGAGTATTTCTATACCACAAAGGGGTATTATCTGAAAACAACTAGGCTAGGGGTACCCGGCCAAACACCACAAAGGGAGGGGGTGGCTCTCGGCGAGGGCTCATGAGGGGAGGTGATTTGGGCGAGAACTACTTAAGGGAGAGATTTTAACACTTAGAAAGGATTTTTGGATGAAGAAGTTCATCAACATAAGAGGGTATTTATAGGTCAAGGATGGCCAACCAATGGCCAAGATTATGCCAAGTGCAAGGCAAGTGTAAGGCCAAGATTTGGGCAAGTGTCCTAAGCCAACTTGCACACAAAATATCCTACCAACTCCAAGACAAAACAAGCCACCTTGTTCGTCCCTTTTGCCGTCCACTCAAGGCCAATGTGAGGGTGACACTTGTCACCCTCCCGTTGGTCCAAAATGTTTCGTCTCTCGGAAAAATCCGCAAAAATTAAAAATGACATAGCGAATTTTCCTACAAAAGCGTGGAAAGCGTTTAGTGACGACTCTTTTCGGCACTTGTGCACAAATTTCGAAACTAGCCAACTTTAAGGCTCAAATTATTATACGTACGCCCTCACGTACATACTCTGGAAATACGGGGTATAACATTCTCCCCTCCTTAGAAACATTCGTCCCGAATGTTCCTTCTCAAGACGGATAACGACAAAGTTCTTCTAATAAGTTGCAAACGCCACAGCCCGCGAAACAACACTGCGCAAATACTTATATCGAGTCCACGAGAAACACCTCTAACATCACAACTTTTGTCACTTTGCGCGAGGTTCTAGTGTCACTCGTGACCAACAAATGGTGCCGGATGCGTCACGATCCACGAGGTCTAAAATATACATCCTTCGCACCTTCTCTCTTTACAAGAAATAATCATATCTATGCTCGCAATACATGCTCGTCTCTACTCTTACTCGTCGTACTCTTCTCGAACACACGAACTCTTCTAGTATCGTACCATACTTGATTCCAAAACTTTGAGTCACTACCCCAAACTTGGTCATCTTACTAGCCTCGATCTTCCTTAAGGTCATTCCGGCCTTCCGATCTCGCTGGTCGAAACACCCACGAACTCATACGGTGGTCAACTAAACTTGGGCCTAGCACCCTCGTGACCTACCACTGGCGGGACCACCGAGGCTGACCACTTTGAAACCGGCGCGGGTTGGCCTCAGCATAGCTGACCCGATCCACTAACGCATCACGCTCTTGTTCCCGACCGGAACAATCTTACCTCAACAGTCATGAAAGCTACCACTTCCATTCAACACTACTCGAGGAAATTATCACACTGACACATTCTAGGCATAAAATGTATTCCGGCAAGGATCACTTGAAAAATGCGGTACTCAAGACGACGCACATCTAAGGTCTCAACATGAAATATTCTAAAGTTCACACTTTCCATGCCCCATACAAATCCTTTCAACTAGCCAAGCTTTCTAACTCATAACCATCATAACGCTTATCCGAGCGTAGCACACAATAATAAGGTCATCATATCATGCATACAAATCTTTAAAGGGTTAAGGATATACGAAAATAGGCGGTTCAAGGACCGCTAAAGCTGGAACTTCACCGCGACCTCTAGGGGCTGCCGGTGTCACGAACATCTGCTGGCTATGGAAGGTGAAGAACCATGGCTGCTCTAGTAGTCCATGCTATCCTACTAGTGCTACCCCACGGTCGGACAGTCTCTTGCCAGAGGGCCCTGTTGGCCGCAAAAATAACACTCTCCCGAGTTAGTACGACCCTCTCCCTTATGAAGCTTTCCACACCGGCCACACTGAGACAAGGGCAACCTCCTCCGGCGCGCACTCTGCTCCACGAAAATCTGAAACACAGGAGCCACGGCACGCTCTGAATATCTCGAAGGTCCGAAAGTGTGGAGGACCACTGTCTTGGTGGAGGCGCATCGCGCTCTTCTGAGGCGGTCCGCCTCGAAAGTCACCAAAGGACCTGCTGTTACGGCCTCTTACTGCGACCACAGGTCATTCCGTCGATTTATCCTCTCCTCGCATCCGGTCATAAGCTGCGTGCGGGCAATGTCCGTGCGGTGAAGAGCTACGAACAACTCTCGGCTAGGTGATCGTCGAGCCACGTAACAAATCGGTGCACTCGATCCTCCATACTAGCTACCAACGCGGGCGTCTGGGCCAATGAGTCGAACTCCACATTGTACTCCGAACCGTCGCGGATTCTGCAGTAACACCAAAAATCTGTACGCGAGCCCTCGCCATGCGTGGAGGCAAGAAATGTGCGAAAGGCCTCAAAATTCGTCCCATAAAGGCTGGAAGTGCATGCTCTCCCGGGACAGCTCCGCGAATCAAACCCGATCATTGCGGTATCACACAATCGATGCGAACCTAGGACCACCGACTCGGTCTCCGATGCCTTGATCACTCTCGCGATCCAGAATCGCCGGATGAACTCCTGCGGATCATCCTCGGGCCTCGACCCGTAAAACTCGCGGCCTACAACTCGTAAAATCCGACCTCGAACTATCGATCTAGGGTGAACCACGGGTGCTCTTTGGGCTGCTGCGTCGGCTATCCTCAAGTCGCCTGACCACGGCCATCAACTGGGCCCACTCCTTGTAACTCATCTCCTCTGCTCCAGACTGCGGGACTGGAGGCTCAGGTACTGTGGCCTCTGCCGCTGCTCTACTCATGACTCCCTCTTTGCCTTGCCGCCAGGCCGGGTTGCCTTACGCGGAGGCATCAGGTAAAAGCGAAGTATGTCGGAGGGTCGATCTTATCACCTGACTCTAAGGCACGATCTCGGAATGAGAAGAATGAAACCAATCCTAAATGTCCTATAGCCTCTTGATTATAGATGTGGTGCACAACACATCGATAATCAAGACTCTACTAGACACGATGCGTTAGACACTTTCAGAGGATTAAGCGCTCACGATACCACTTTTGTCACGACCGATCCGGGCGTGTGGTCGTGCCTTACCGGGCACCCTGGTGATACAACATCGAGAAAACCGGAAATAAAAACTTAAACATGAACATGAGACAAGATAATAAAGCAGGCCAACAAGCGGTTACCTTCCATTAAAATATATATAAACAACTCTTTCAAAGCGAGCAGTTTAATCCTTTTACAAAACCACGCTTGCGATTACTACGGACCTCTAAGATTTACAACAACTATGGCGGACGGGGCCGCCATACCCACGAATGTACAAGAACCTACAACTCGGGAACACATACCAAAGATAAGCCTCGAAGGAACGGGCTTCAATCTGCTGAAAGGTGATCTAATAGCGGGGATCGACGGCGATGTACTTACTGCGGCATGAGCGGCCCCCGAAGGAGGTCGATCTGACAGTACCAAGTATGTGAAAGCGTAAATCACGTAAATGAAATCATAATAGTCTATATAAAGCGGGAGACATGTATGATGACCAAACTACGATACATAACATATAACTAGTTACATCAAGTCGAGGACTCACGCCTCAAGTTATCACTCGTGCGTGGAATTTATTCCTCACTTGGCGGATTTATGATATGACAATACCAAGGAGTATGCATGAACACGAGTCCCACTGTGTCATAAAACCGTATAGGACAAGTATAACTACGAGATCCGGCCGTACCAATAATATAATGCAACCAAACACGGCGATCACGGGGCAAGTGCGAGAGCCGACTCACGGATACAAGGCCGGTCACGTAGTTGGCCGGGCAAGTCTGAGCCGACCACCGGGGACCAAGGCGAGCAGTAAGAAACCTCATGGTGAGCTAGTCCATAAAATAACCATTCTTGCACAACCAAGGCTATCACCATGGCATAAGCAAGTTCTGCGACAACAAGCATAGGCAAGTTACACAACACAAGCATAGGCAAGTTACACAACAACGGTATAGGCAAGTTACACAACACAAGCATAGGCAAGTTACACAACTCACTTACTTTCATTTTATGCCAAAGTCCGATTTTTAACCTAAAGTACTACGTGCGTTAAATTCCTTTTAAAGAGATCCATTCCTTTATAAAAGTCACCCGATGTCCGTAGTATAAAAATAGAGTGAGCATTGTTAAATAAACAAAATGCTTTCCTTTGTAAAATCAAGTAACAACCTTATTTTCCAAGCGTTCAAGTTTGCCTAATTTCAAATGCTCAAGTTTCTCATTTTTAGAAAAGGTTTAGTAGTTCATAGTTTTAATCCTTTAAAACATAATTCTCCTTTAATGATTTGAGAAACATATGCCTTATATGTGAGTAGTTTATTCTTGTTTATAATCGATCTTATTAAGCGACCATGATCTAGGGTATGTAATATCATTTTGTCTCATCTTGGCTTATGCGGATGGAGGTTTCTCTGGTTTTAATACAATACTTCATTATTCAATACATTTTCCTTTATTAACAGCTGCGGTGGTGCAGCCGATACACATTCGATTTAAATCGGTAAAACATTATCCTTTAAATAAAACCAAGTACTCATTACTCACGAATGAGGTTTCACAACATCCACATTAAAACAAATAAGTTAAGTCTCTTATCTTATAAGATCAAGTCTTTTAACTTCTAACATCGATAAACCATTTTCTTTACCTTTCTTAAGACATTATACCTAACTTCCCATAAGCTAGTATAACTCTTTTTAAAACCTTTAAAACCAAGTGTTACTCTCCCTTCAAAAGCGATTTATAAATCTTTTGAATTACATCAAGTTCTTTATTATAACTAGCGATTATAATTCACATCGATTGCTTTTAAAACCACAAAGTATTTTCTTATTTACATAAAATTGTTATAACTGACTCCCATGGCCGTTATAACACTTTATGTTTTAAAACAATCAAACACGGTTCACACGTATGCGTCTACCGTACTACATAGTTCACACATATCATGCTAGAAGAGATAGGAAGAGGTTCACATACCTCGCGGCGAGTGCCGACTAATAGCAAAAGCGCTCCAAGTACTTCAAACCGTCGGCTACTCCTTAAGCCACGTAGATCGCACCACACGTAGTACTTCAACCTATAAGGCCACAAGGCGCTTATTAACATCTAGATCTCATCGTTCCATATTCTCTGAAAATTCGGCACCTCCCCATGACAGCGTAAATCTCTCTCTCTATCGAGGCAAGCCAACCGAGAGGGGTTAACATCTAAGGGCGTGTACAATTCTACTACAAGTAATGTTACACAAGTCTCTTTATGTCTGATCTATGTAATTACAATTCGGTTCTCTTCTTTAAATTCGGGCTTAAGTCGCAAGACATTTGCGTAAGTATTATTCGAGCTTAAGTCAAAAGACATTGCATAATTATAATCAGTTCTATATATAGTATACATCAACTATATATTCCTACAACATGTAATTCCCAATTACAATAGAAGGTCAAGAGTGTTTACCTCGATAAGCCCAAAATTATCCGAGTTTATATGTCGATCTGAGCAAGGTTTAGCTCTACTCAGGCGCTCGATCCGCTCCAAACAACCCTTGAAGTTCTAACCAACTACTTAACTTCAACTACGGGTGAAGATTTACTTAGGTTTCGTTTTTGGTGAGGAAGTATAATAGTATTTCTGGCTCTACGTATAGAGGTAACTTTGGAAGTACTATAAGGTATATGGGCTAGAGTATTTTGGGCATTATAACAATACTAGGAGAGTATTTCTATACCACAAAGGGGGTATTATCTGAAAACAACTAGGCTAGGGGGTACCCACGGCCAAACACATGGGAGGGGGTGGCTCTCGGCGAGGGCTCATGAGGGAGGTGATTTGGATGAGAACTACACTTAAGGGGAGAGATTTTAACACTTAGAAAGGATTTTTGGATGAAGAAGTTCATCAACATAAGAGGGTATTTATAGGTCAAGGATGGCCAACGATGGCAAGATTATGCAAGTGCAAGGCAAGTGTAAGGCCAAGATTTGGGCAAGTGTCCTAAGCCAACTTGCACACAAAATATCCTACCAACTCCAAAACAAAACAAGCCACCTTGTTCGTCACTTTGCGAGTCCACTCGAGGCCAATGTGAGGTGACACTTGTCACCCTCCGTTAATCCAAAATGTTTAATCTCTCGGAAAAATCCGCAAAAATTAAAAATGACATAGCGAATTTTCCTACAAAAGTCTGGAAAGCGTTTAGTGACGACTCTTTTAAACACTTGTGCACAAATTTCGAAACTAGCCAACTTTAAGGCTCAAATTATTATACGTACGCCCTCACGTACATACTCTGGAAATACGGGGTATAACAATAAAAATAAGTATAAGACGTATAGAAGGATGGTATAAGAGAAGAGAATTGAATTGAAATCACATCAGAAGAATATTAAAGAAAGAAGATTGAAATGTACTTACATGGGAATTTGTATTCTGATGAACTTGTGTAGATTGGCGGGTAGGGAAGTCTTGCCCAATTTTAGTAGAATAAAGGAATCGTATCTAGAATTATTATGCGAGTAGTCTAGATGTTGATAGACTTATATGGCCGTTATAGGTTGAAATCTTTGCGAGTGGCGTATTCTACTCGAAGGGTGGAAGAGGCTATGAGTTCTGATGCTTTGGAGCTATTTGCTAATAGTCGATAATCGTCGCGAGGTATGTGATTCTTCCTATCCTCTTGAGCATGATATTTTAAAAGAATATATATAGTACGGTAGGCGTCGTGTGTTAAGCGAGCGTGGTTTTACTTGATGTCTTTTGACTTGAGTTTTAAATAATAAGAATCTTGAAGTATTTCAAAAGAATTAAGAATCGTTTTTGAAATAAGAGTAATACAGTTTTAAAAGCCTAAGAGTTATACTAGCTTTATGGGAAGTTAGGTATAACGACTTAAGAGAAATAAAAAGAATGGTTTATTGATTTTAGAAGTTAAGAGACTTAATCTTAAAAGATAAGAGACTTGACTTAATTGAATTGATATGAAAGTTGTTAAGAAGTGTGAAACCTCATTCGTGAGTAATGAGTACTTGGTTTTTAAAGAATAATGTTTCTTGATTTGGAAATGAGAATAAGTATCGAGCGAACCATTTGCAGCGTTAATAAAGGAAAATGTATTGACAAATAAGTAATTATATTAAAACCAGTAGAAACCTCCATCTGCATAGAAGCTAAGATAAGACAAGATTGTATTACATTTCCTAGATCATGGCTGCTTTAATAAGATTGTTATAAACAAGAATAACCTACTCACACATAAGGCATATGTTGCTCAAATTGTTTTAAAAAGATAATTACGTTGTTAAATGATTAAGACTATGAACTATGAAATCTTTCGAAAATAAGAGACGTGAATATTTGAAATTAGGCAAACTTGAACTTTGGAAAAGAATGTTGTAACTTGATTTTAAAAGGATAAGTGTTTTGGTTTAAAAAGGAAAGTATGGAAGTTGTTTTGGTTTACTTAAAAATGTTAGTCACTCTATTTTTATAATACAGGCATCGGGTGACCTTTGTAAAAGAAATGGATCTTTTAAAAAAATAAATTAACGTACGTAGTACTTTTGTTTTAAAACATGGACTTTGTCATAATATGAAAGTACCTTGATTTATGTGTAACTTGCCTATGTTTGAGTGTGATAGCCTTGTCGTCTTTGGTATTGTATTTCTATACCACCGCGTCTCTCGATGGAGGTAGCTGATTTGTTATGATATTACTTGGGCGTCTGGCGGTGATGGAGAATACCACAGTGCAGCTCGCGTTGATAGTGTTATTCCATGGACTAGCTCTCCGAGGTTTTTCTTGATTGGCCTTGGTATCGGTGGTTGGCTTTTCGTACTTGCCCGTCTGCGTGGCTGATTCGGCCTTGGTACACAGTAGTTAGCCTTCGCACTTGCCCGTTCGATTTAGTGGCGAAGTCTCGTAATCTGACCTTGGTATCTGGTAGTTAGCCCTCGTACTTGCCCCGGTCAGCTACGTGACACGGCCTTGGTATCTGGTAGTTGGCTTTCGTACTTGCCCCGTATCAGCTTCGTGGCGGAGTCTCGTGATACGGCCTTGGTATCTGGTAGTTAGCCCTCGTACTTGCCCCGGTCATCTACGTGACACGGCCTTGATATCTGGTAGTTGGCTTTCGTACTTGCCCCGTATCAGCTCCGTTGTTTGGTTGTATAGTATTGTTAGTACGACTTTGGTATCTGGTAGTTAGCCTTTGTACTTGCCCCGTACGGTTTTATGACTCAGGTAGGACTTGGTGTTCATGTGTACCCTTGGTGTTATTATAGACTGCCGGCAGTGAGGAAGGTATTCCACGGGCATGATTGATGTTGAGGGCGTGAGACCCATAGTTATATTTAAGTGATGACTTTGAGGGCGTGAGTCCCTGACTTACATGACTGCTTATTTATTATGGACTGTAGTTGGTTATCATACATGTCTCCTGTTTATATAGACTACTATGATTTCATTTATAGTATTTTCAGTTTCACATACTTGGTACCTGTTATCTTGACCTCGCCCGGAGTGCGTTCATGCCGCGGTAGAGTACGCGATCGTTGATCCTCACTTATAGGATCACGATTCGCGTATTAGGAAGCTCCGTTTCTCGGAGGCTTATCTTTTGGTATAGTCACATCCTTTGTAGGTACTTGTACATTCGGGGTATGGCGAGCCACTGTCCCATCATGTTGTATAAAAACTCTTAAGTGCATGAAATCTTTGTTGTGGGCGGGGTTTGTAAGAATGTGCTGTTCAAGTTTTAGTATATATGCAAAAGGTAACCGGTTGGTTGGCTTTTTTTATTCATATCTCTTGTTTAATGTTTAAATTTTTTATTTCCGCTGATTTTCTCTGATGTTGTATCACTAGGGTGCCCGGGGTAAGGCACCAGTCACGGGCCCGGGATCGGGTCGTGACATAGTCCTCCCGTTCTGCCTCAAGGTCAAGAATCTGTCTGCAGGGCTCTCACTCATCTCGGGAGGAAAAAGTGATCCATGAAGGCCTCTGTAAACTCCTCCCAAACAGCTGGAATAGCATCATCACCTCTCGAAAGCAACCACGACTCAAACCAGTTCTACGAAATATCGCGTAACCGGTAAGAGGCTAGTGTAACAGACTCTGTCTCTGAAGCCCTAAGAACCTGCATGGTCCGCTATAGCTGCCGAATGAACTCCTGCGGATCCTCCTCAGACCTCGAACCATAAAACTCAGGTGGATAACAACCCAGAAAATCCCTAATCCACAAACTGTCGGCTCTAGGGTGGGCTGCCTGCTCCTGTCGGCGCTGCCCGGCTACTATACTGGTCAATAATCGGATCTGCTCCCCGTAGTCTCTATGCTCGGCCTGGCTGCGGGCGGAGGCTCAGTGCCGGAACCTCTGGAGCTCGCCGCTCTCGGCTCGCTAATCTTGCGGCGTGGTGAACTCGCCGACCGCCTACTACCTCGGGTATAGTGCGTACGAGCAGTGTAACCCTCGAGTACCGCTAGCGACTCCTGCTTTGCCTTGCCTCGGGCCTGGGCCACAGTCGCAGGAGGCATATGCATTTCATAAGACTAGGTCGAGAGGATTCAACCTAATAAGACGACTCTCTTGCACGATCTCGGAGAGAAGAATGAAACCAATCCTAAATGTCCTGCGACCTCACGATTATAGATGTGGTGCCTGTGCACGATAATCAAGACTCTACTAGACACGATGCATAGACACTTTCCGAGGACTAAGCGCTCTGATACCACTTTTGTCATGACCGACCGGGCGCGGTAGTGCCCTACACAGGCACCCCGTTCAGTATACATCGAGAGAATAGCGGGAACATACAACATAACATATGTGTAAACAAAAGACATCACGAGGCTAGCGATAAGGCGCTTCCATAATATAAACATAATCAAAAGTACAATCTGCAACTCGATTCTTACTGACCCAACCACGTATGTGAATCTGGACCTCTAGGAATAACAAGCGTGGCGGGGCGGGGCCCGCCATACCACGAATGTACATAAATCTACAATATCGGGGAAAAAGCGTACGAAAGAGACAAGCCTCGGAGAAATGGAGCTTGACGTCGATAAGTGATCCAGAAGCGAGGATCCACCACCTTACCACTTTCTGCGGCGTGAGCGCGGCCCGAGGAAGGGTCGATGCACAATAGGTACTAAGTATGTAAAACTGGAAAGTACTGTAATTACAACATAATTTTAAAACAAAGTCGGAGACATGTATGATAACAAAATTACAGTACACAGTGTCTTACTAACAATGAGAGTAAATCAAGGGAATACGTACAACATCATAATAGGAGATTCCCGAACAAATCATGGGTAACGAACCCATAGAAACAGGTGGTATAACGTCTTAGGGTTCTTACCCCTCATTTATACTCTTACCCTGAAGCAGGTGGTATAACCTCTTGGGGGTTTGCCCCTCATTTATACTCTTACCCTGGAGAAGGTAATAAAGCAGGTGGTATAACGTCTTGGGGGTTTACCCCTCATTTATACTCTTATCCTGGAGAAGGTGGTATAGCGTCTTGGGGGTTTACCCCTCACTTATACTCTTACCCTAACTCAACCGGCCGTCATACAATAAATAAGCAAGTTAGAAATCCCCCTAACTCCTTATTAGTCTTATTCATTTACACTCTCATTTTAGTTTACTTAAGGCACTAATATGTTATAATAATTCCGGAAGTTTAACCCAAAGTACTACGTACTTCCAATCTTAAAAAAAATGACTCATTTCATATAACACTTCCAAGATACTATAAACCGTAGTATCAAGTCAAAATTACTTTTCAAGACAAGTCACAATACCTTTTAGAAATAAAGTTAGGTTTCTAAATCAAGTGACTCCTTTTATATAAAACCTTAGGCAATTGATGCCTAAAAATCAAATTTCCTTTTCATTAGAATCAAGTCATTTATCTTTCCATAAAGCAAATATAACCAACTCCCCATAAAGTCGTTACATGAGCTTTATACCTTAGTCATATACAATTTTCTATCCAAGGGACTTATACGTTTAAAACGGAAACAAGTATCACATACTTTAAAACTCTTCAAGTCCCTTAACTTTAATAAAACATTAGACATCCTTAATACTTTCAAAGAAGTGAGTTAATCTAATAACTCACCCGACTTGGCTATTCATAAAACTAGTAAAGGATATCAAGGTCTTTGTTATACCCCGTATTTCCAGAGTATGTACGTGAGGGCATACGTATAAAATTACAGCCTTAAAGTAGGCAAAGGTTCGAAATTTTGGGCACAAGTGCTTGAAAAGAGTTGTTTTTAAATGAAGCGTTTTACTAAACTTGCGAAGGAAAATTCCGGCTATGTCATTTTAATTTTTGCGGATTTTTCCGAGAGGCGAAACATTTTGGACCAGCGGGAGGGTGACATGTGTCACCCTCACATTGGAAGGGCTTGGGGCGGCAACTTGGACGAAAGGTGGCATTGGTTAGGTAGGATATTTGTGCAAGTTGGTGTGGTAGATGGATAAGGTCCACATGGTTAAATCTTGACCCTACACTTGCATGGCACTTGGCTTGATCTTGGCCATTGGTTGGCCATTGCTTGACCTATAAATGCCTCTAAGTTGAAGACTTTCTTCATCCAAAACTTGAGCATTTCTCTAAGTCTCAAACTTCTCCCTCCTCTTGAGTTAAATCCGCCACACCCTCCCCTTTGTGAGCACTAGCCGAGAGCACCCCCCCCTAGCCTAGTTGTGCTAGTCGAAATACACCCCCCCTTTGCCTAGTTGGTTTCGTATATACCCCCCTTTGTGGTATAGAAATACTCTCCAAGTATTGTTATAATGCCAAAATACTCTAGCCCAAATACCTTGTAGTATTTCCAAGTACCCTCTCTACGGAAAGCCCGGAAAATACTATTATACTTTCCTCGATCCAAAAGCGAAACCCTAAGGAAAACCTTCATAGTGCATTGAAGTGTTAAGTAGAAGTTGCGTAGAACTTCTAAGGGTTGTTTGGAGCGGGTTGGAGCACCTGGAGCAGGAGCTTAACGTTGCTCAGGAGCGACTTATATACTTGGATAATTTTGGGCTCATCGAGGTAAATACTCTTGTCCTTCTAGTGTAATTGGAAATTACATCTGTAGTAGTATAGAAATGAATATAAGATTCATAGAAGAGAATTGAAGCGTAATAGAAGGATATTCTGAGAATAGACTTGAAGAAATCGCATCGGAAGAATATTTAAGTAGAAGATTAAAGCGTATTTACATAGGATTGTATTTCTGATGGTGATAACCTTTATTGGTTGAATGTTACTGCAAGTAGCATGTCTTTGCTTAGAAGGTGGACAAGGCTAAGCGGGTTATAGCCGTGGGCGTTTTGCTTATAGTCGATAATGTCGTCGCGGTATGTGATTCTTCCTATACTCTTGAGCATGAGGTATTTTAAAGGAATATATATATATATAGTACGGTGAGCGTCGTGTGTTAAGCGAATGTAGTGTCACGGCAATGTCTTTTGACTTAAGCACGAATAATAATGATCTTGAAGTATTTCAAAGATTTAAGAAACCTTTTGAAAGAAGAGTAATGCTTGGTTTTAAAAAGCTTA
Organism: Przewalskia tangutica; assembly: GCA_029844215.1. Taxonomy (NCBI): domain Eukaryota; kingdom Viridiplantae; phylum Streptophyta; class Magnoliopsida; order Solanales; family Solanaceae; genus Przewalskia; species Przewalskia tangutica. Next base: position 61,389,675 of record CM056729.1, on the reverse strand, counting down.
AGAGTTATACTAGCTTTATGGGAAGTTAGGTATAACGTCTAAAAACTAAAAAGAATGGTTTACTGATTTTAGAAGTTAAGATACTTGATCTTAAAAGATAAGAGATTTGACTTAATATGGATGTTTGTGTGAAACCTCATTCGTGAGTAATGAGTACTTGGTTTTTAAAAGGGAATAACGTTTCTTGATTTGAATCAGAATGAGTATCGACAAACCACTGCAGCGTTAATAAAAGAAAATGTATTGAATAATAAAGTATTATTAAAACCAGTAGAAACCTCCATCTGCATAGAAGCTAAGATGAGACAAAATGATATTACATTTCCTAGATCATGGCTGCTTAATAAGATTGATTATAAACAAGAATAACCTACACTCATATAAGGCATATGTTTCTCAGATTGTTTAAAAGAGAATTATATTCTTAAAATGATTAAGACTATGAACTATGAAACTTTTCTAAAATAAAGAGACCTGAGTAATTGAAATTAGGCAAACTGGAACTTTAGGGGAAAGAATGTTGTTGAAAAGGAAAGTGTTTTGGTTTACCTAAAAATGTGAGTCACTCTATTTTTATACTACGGGTATCGGGTGACCTTTACAAAAGGAATGGATCTCTTTAAAAGGAATTTAACGTACGTAGTAATTTAGGGATAAAACCCGGACTTTGATATAAAATGGAAGTACCTTGAGTTGTGTATAACTTGCTTATGCTTGTTGTGGTATAACTTGCCTATGCTTGTTGTTGTGTAACTCGCCTATGCTTGTCGAGATAGCCTTTGTTGTGCAAATGTTGATATCAGGTGACTTCTTGATAAAGAATGGATCTTTTTATGAAAGTCTAGAAGTATGGTAATTTGCTTGTGCTTGCTTGTGATAGCCTGGCTGTGTGATATATTGTTATTATTGCTACATGGACATGTATACACCGATCACGAGTCAGGGGCATGTGGCGTGCGGCGGGGTTGATTGCCCGATATATGGTTATTATTGTTACATGGGCGATATGCGCGATCTGATCGGAACGCGTGACCGTGCGGCGAGGTTGACCACCCGAGATATTATTTTTGATGTTACATGGGCGTATACGCCGTCTGCGAATCAGGGGCATGTGGCCGTGCGGCATTGTTTTTATTGTTGCATCATGGACGTATGCGCCGTCTGAGTCAGGGGCATGTGGCCATGATGCGAACATGATTGATGTTGTGGGCGTGAGACCCATAGTTATATATTGAGTGATGACTTTGAGGGCGTGAGTCCACGACTTGGCACTTTTATGTTGCGTCTTGTATTTTGGTTATCATACATGTCTCCTGCTTTATATAGACTGTTATGATTTAACTGCAGTATTTTCAGTTTCACATACTTGGTACCTGTTGTACTGACCTCCTTCGGGGGGCTGCATTCATGCCGCAGGTAGGAGTACACCGGTAGTTGATCTTCGCTCATAGGATCACAGTTCAGTGTATTGGGAAGCTCCGTTTCTCCGGAGGCTTATTCTTCGGTATGTGTTCCCTGAGTTGTAGGTTTTTGTACATTCAGGGGTATGGCGGGGCCCTGTCCGTCATAGTTGTTGTAAATCTTAAGTGCAGTAATCTTGTTGTGGCGGGGTTGTAAAAAGGATTAAAGCATTCGGGTTCTTTATGTATTTATATCTGAGAAGGCAGTTTTAGTTGCTGTTTAATTATAATATCTCTTGCTTCATGTCTTGTTTTTATGTTCCGCTGATTTTCTCTGATGTATGACTACTTGGGTGCCCGGGTAAGGCACGATCCACGAACGGTTGGTCGTGTGATCTTATCGTCTGCGTACTATATACGTACAACTAGTCATGCTCAAAGATAGGAAAAGTTCTACATACCTCTTGGTCAACCACTTGCAAGTACAAAGTCCGCCGTAGTATGTCAACCTATAATATTCACAATACGTCTATTAAGGCCTTACTTCAAACGTAGAATATTATAAGTGTCAAGTCGCTAAATTCTACGGAAAATCGGACAGCACCTCCTTTGTTTCTACTCACTTTGCCACCTTTTCAAGGCCGAATACAATAACCAAACACGCCACATTTAAGGCACAATCAAAGCAATTAATCAATAGGGGATTACACGCCTACTAGACGTGTAAAATTCCGCCCCACAAACGATATCAAACCAACACAACAATAAGTCCAATTCGGCTACAATGAATACAACAATACCAATTCTTATCAATTTCCATTTCAATCCAAATTGGTAGCATAACATGATATCAAGTCGTTTGATTATGACTACCATAATCTTCAAGTAAGTACATGCGACGATTTCTAATAAACGACCAATTAGTAATCCAATCTTCAAGTGGCTTGTATAACATTTCGGACTTAAACTACAAGAAATCCATAATACTTATAAACATCAACATATCAACTTCATGCCAGCAACATGTAAAGCTAACAACAACAATATAAATATATAATCTTGTAACACTTAAAAGACAAGATTATACCTTAACGAATCTTAATCCAATTCCAAATCCGAAGTCGCTCCTTAGCAACTTAGAGCCTCTTCAAGACGCTTCAATCCGCTAGTTGAGACCCTTAGAACAACACCAACAATTTTTCCTTCAAATCTCCAAACAAAACCTAGAAAGACAACTAGGTTTTTCGTTTCTGACTAACAGTAAACTATCTTTTTCCAAGATTTTTCTATTGAGATATGTTTACAATACACTTAAGAACCTTGGTTTAAAGTGGGGAGCTAAAAGAACAAGGAACAAATATTTTTCCTTTTTTCCCAAGAGGAACCCGAGAGCATGCTTCAATGTTCTTCAATTATTTTGTGAAATTTGGCTAAGTGTTAGCTCTCTCTTGCTACTAGTAGTAATATAAAGCACGTTGGAGGTCATGATATAAACAAATGGGTGGTTTAGATGAGCTCCTAGCAAATATCAAGCCTTGGTGGGTCCTTTGACTTAGTCAAGATTATCAAGCTTGCTACTTGCAAGACTTTAGTCATACAAGACTATGGTCAATGACCATCTTAGCCATGGCATTTTCGTCGAGGCATCTCTAAGGGGTGACACATGTCGCCCTCCCATTCGTCACAATAATACGTTTTCCGACAATTTCATAATTCCGATAAATTTTTACAAGTCTCAAATCTTAACACTTGTGAGTTCTTACGTACGTTCTTAAAACATGTCCTGTAAATACGGGGTGTAACACATTCTTTAACCGAAGACCCTTAGGCTGCATCCATGACCCACGACCACCAACGTGACCAATCGGCATGACCACCACCGCCCGACCCTCGCCCGACCGGAACCACCCTCTTGATCCTCCATCAACCCATGCCCACCCATGCGACCCGTCATTCCCTCGAGAAGGGGTGGGGCTTTGGAAACCGCAATATTTGCATTCTCGATGTCCGTGGGAAAAGAAGTCCCAGCCAACGGCTTCACCCTTAGGCGATGCCTCGTGGACATGAACACTGACTCATGGCCACCGTCCTGACCCGCCATCGACCCTGGATCATCCACATGACCCGTTTCATCTCCGACCTCCATGTTGCCAGTCGGAAAACAACTATAAGCCACACCATTATCCTTCATATGATTACCCTCCATACCGTCACCCATGGATTTCATCCACAACCCATGACCACTATCACGACCCTCTTGCAACCCGGGACCCCCCACCATACCCACCTTTGACCCGGGATCTCTATCAAGATCCGCAGACCATCCAGTGTCAAAAGCTGTTTGAAGAGTAGTCCCTTCAAATCCCGTAGCCATCAAGTTTCCAAACCTCTTTTGACGAGCTGCCCCTTTGGTTTCCGTAACCTTTGAATTCATTAGAAGAGTTGACTCTTCGGTTCTCACCCTTTTCAAGTTTCGATGTCCCATTGAATGAGATGTTTCCTTGGTTCTCTCAGCAATTAAATTTCCCAATTTACCAAGTCTCGTTTGAAGGGTAGGCTGTTCGACTTCCACATGATTTGAAATACCAAGAACCATGGGAAATGAACCATCGTCCGGGCTCTCTGAGGCCCTTAGGTTGCAGCCATAACGTGACCACCAACGTGACCCATCGACCCATGACCACCCCGACCCACCTTCGACCGAGACTAACGAGACCCTATTTTACCTTGGCATCCAAAGTGCGCGGAAAAACCCCTTTGTACTCGAAACCAAGGATCGGCGATCGAGGGTCAAACCACAAATCATGAACATCAACACCACCCTCGCAACCGGGACCACCCTCCATACCCACTTTCGACCCGTGATCCCCATCAAGATCCGCGACCCCAGTCGAAGAGCCGGAACGCGGGCCTTTCCGACTTCTAAGGTGTCACGCCCGAACCGGGCAGTGGCGGTTCCCTACAGGCACCCTTACCTTAACAACTAAGTACATTGCGGAAATTAATAACAACTCATTTTTTCCTTTAAAACAACCGTGCGTGTAAGGCAAAGCCGACTAAGGCGCCATATAATATACATAAACAAAAGACCTTTACCTGTACACGAGTCGATCCCATATGAATACGGACCTCACAGGAGTTAAAGCGAAATATGGCGGGACAAGGCCCCAGTACCCAAAAGCGTACAAAGCACATCTTGAAGGATATATACCAAAAGATAAACTCACGGGCGAGAGGAGCTATCCAAAAACCACGAGCGGATCCTACGCTGCCGATCACCAAGCTCATTACCTAAACTGCGGCATGACGCGGCCGAGGAGGTCGATGCGAAGAATGTACCAAGTATGTGACGATGAAATGCGTAATAAAATCATAACAGTCTAAACAAAATAGGAGGCGTGTATGATAGCCAACCTCTGATACATAACACATAAGCGATCATATCAAGTCGGGGCGCAGCCTCAAAGTCATTACTCAAATATAACTATGGGTCTCACGCCCATAATATCAATCATGCGTGGAATCCTTCCTCATCGGCGATCCGCGATGTAATAACACCAATAAGGATACATGAACACCCGGTCCACAGTGTCCTAAATACCACGTGGTCATGCCCGGAATCCCACATCGTAAAGCATGACCATAGGGTAACACAAACAAATCGGGGACATATATGATAATCAAATTACAACACATTGTGCCTTACCAACAATGAGAGTAAAGCGAGTATCCTTACAATATAAAATAGGAAGCTCGTGATCACAGCGGGACCATCCGCGCGATATCATTTAGCCATCCTACTCGCAGGACTATTTCACCGCGTAGGCGCGTGGACGCGTGGTGTTGCTCGCGCAGGACTATTTCACCGCGTAAGCCCTTACGGACTCGCGTGAGGTATTCCTCGCATAGGTGGACGCCCGCGTGGGACTATTTCACCGCGCATAAGCCTACGGACTCGCGTAGGTATTCCGCATCGTGGGTAGCAAATCCACGGAATTATGCAAATGCCACCAACCGAATGACCGAAATGACGATATAACAATAGCACACAAGGCTATTTCCGGCACATAGGCAAATCCTTAATTACAAGCCAAAGTCCTTACTAGGCACACTTAGAATAATTCTCTTTAACAAGCCAAAGTACTTATCAAGGCACACTTAGACAAATTCTCAATTTATCAAGCCAAAGTACTAATCAAGGCATACATAGAATAATTCTCTTTTAACAAGTCAAAGTACTTATCAAGGCACACTTTAGACAAATTCTCAATTTATCAAGCCAAAGTACTAATCAAGGCATACATAGAATAATTCTCTTTTAACAAGTCAAAGTACTTATCAAGGCACACTTAGACAAATTCTCAATTTATCAAGCCAAAGTACTAATCAAGGCATACATAGAATAATTCTCTTTTAACAAGTCAAAGTACTTATCAAGGCACACTTAGACAAATTCTCAATTTATCGAGCCAAAGTACTACATACATTCTTTTATAAAAGACTCATTTCTATGTAAAGCCCCAAGATACTAACACCCGTAGTATCAAGGCGTGTCTATTTTTCAAAGTAAGTTACTACACTTTTAGAAAACTCATTTCAAAGCTTGAAATCAAGTAACTCCAAATTTTCACAATCTAGGAAACTTATGCCGATTAATCAAAATAGACAACTTTCTAAACCTTCCATAAAGCCGTTATAACCAACTTCCCATAAAGCCGTTATAACCCTTTATGGTTTTAGACGTATCCATTCCTTCAATAACCAAGAGACTTATACTATTAAAACCAAGTATCACATACTTAAAAATCAAGTTCTTAACTTTCAAACTACTTCAAGTCTCTTAATAGTTAGAAAACAAGTTTTCTTCTACTTTTTAAACCTCAAGTAACTTCACTGTTATACCCCGTATTTCCAGAGTATATACGTAAGGACGTACGTACGACAATTTGAGACTTTAAGTTTGGCATAGGTTCGAAATTTGTGCACACCACCCGGTTAGAGTCGTTTTTTAAAGCGTTTCTGAGCTTGCGAAGGGAAAATTCCGGCTATGTCATTTAGTATTTTTTGCGAATTTTTCCGAGAGACGAAATGTTTTGGACCAACGGGAGGGTGACACTTGTCACCCTCAAGTGGACGTTGGGTTGGCCGAATTGGTCACGTCTTCTTGGCCTATTGGCTCCTTATTTTGGCCTTGTTTTGTGGAGTAGGGGTTAGAGTGCACTTGGCTTGATCAAGGACTTACACTTGCCTTGCACATGGCTTGATCTTGGCCATTGGTTTGGCCGCCAGCTTCCTATAAATACCCCCTGAGATGAACTTCATCCTAAATTTCACTAAGTGTTGAAATCCTCCTCCCCTCTTGTGTGTTGTTCTCGTCAAGAGGTCTTTCCCCACTTTGAGGAGCTTTGGCCGAGAGGCCTCCCACTCCCCCTTTGTGGTGTCTAGCCGTGGGGTACCCCCCCTAGCCTAGTTGTTTTCGTATAATACCCCCTTTTTGTGGTATAGAAATACTCTCCAAGTATTGTTATAATGCCCAAAATATCTTGGCCTTATACCTTGTTGTATTCCAAAAGTTACCTCTATCGTAGAGCAGAAAATACTACCTTTTGTCTCAAACCGAAACCCTAGGAAAACCTTCATAGTCGGTTGAAGTGTTAAGTAGAAGTTGTTGGGAACTAAGGGTTGTTTGGAGCGGGTTGGAGCGCCCGGAGTAGGAGCTAAACGTTGCTCAGGAGCGACTTGTATACTTGGATAATTTTGGGCTTATCGAGGTAATTACTCTTAACCTTCTTTTGTAATAAGAGTTTGCATACTGTTGAAGTATAAGAATTAAGTATAAGTATATACAAGGAAGGTATATAAGAAAGGAATTGAACTGTACTTACATAGAATTTGTATTCTGATGAGACTTGAGAAATTTGTGGGTAGAGTCTTTGAATTTATTCTGTGAGTAGTCTAGACTTTGATAGACTGGTATAACCTGTATAGGTTGAATGTGCTACTTGAAAGGTGGACAAGGCTAGCCGGGTTATAGCCGTGGAGCATTTTGCTTATAGTCGATAATCATCGCGAGGTATGTGATTCTTCCTATACTCTTGAGCATGATATTTTAAAGGAAGATATATATAGTACGGCAATGTCTTTTGACTTAAGCCTGAATAATATATAGTACGGTAGACGTACGTGTGCTAATTGAACGTAGTTGTACGGCAATGTCCTTTGACTTAAGCCTGAATAATAAGAATCTTGAAGTATTTCAAAAGAGTTAAGAAACCATTTTTGAAAGAAGAGTAACGCTTGGTTTAAAAAGGTTTTAAAAGAGTTATACTAGCTTTATGGGAAGTTAGGTATAACGTCTTGAGAGTGGTAAAGAAAATGGTTTGCTGTTTTTAGAAGTTAAGAGACTTGATCTTATAAGATAAGAGACTTAACTTAATTGTCTTAATATGGATGTTTGTGTGAAACCTCATTCGTGAGTAATGAGTACTTGGTTTTTAAAAGGAATTATGTTTTACTGATTTCGGAAATCAGAATGTGTATCGACAGACCACTGCAGCGCTAATAAAGGAAAATGTATTGAATAATGATGTATTATATTAAAACCAGTAGAAACCTCCACTAGCATAGAAACTAAGATGAGACAAAATGATATTACATTTTCTAGATCATGGCTGCTGTAATAAGATTGTTATAAACAAGAATAACCTACTCACATATAAGGCATATGTTTCTCAGGTTGTTTAAAAGAGAATTATATTCTTAAGTGAATAAGACTATGAGTTATGGAACCTTTTTAAAATAAGTGACTTGAGCATTTGAAATTAGGCAAACTTGAACGTTTGGAAAATAATGTTGTTACTTAATTTTACAAAAGGGGAAGTGTTTTGTTTACTTAAAAAGATAGTCACTATTTTATACTACGGGTATTGTGTGACTTATGTGAAAGAAATGGATCTCTTTAAAAGGAAGTTAACGTCGTAGTACTTTGGTTAAAACCACTTTGATATAAAATGAAAGTACTTTGAGTTGTGTATAACTTGCCTATGCTTGTTGTTGTGTAACTTGCCTATGCTTGTTGTTGTGTAACTTGCCTATGCTTGTTGTGATAGCCTTTGTTGTGCAAGAATTGTGTTTCTATACTCTGCGTCTCGATGGAGGCGGTTGACTTGTTGAGGACTTACTTGGAGCGTCTTGGCGTGTGGAAGATTCCACGGGTATGCTTCCATTATTATTGTTACATGGGCATGACTACGCGATGATGTGGACATGTGACCATTACGGTTATTTACTGGCGTATCATGACTTACGGTTGTGATCGGGTGCGTAGCCTGTTTACTTGCCCCCGTCAGCTACATGACGCAGGTGGATCTGGTATAGGTTATTGCACCTGCCACGTGTCGCCCGCGAGGCGTTGTTTGGATGGAGCCGTGACTTACGGTTGTGATCAGTGCGTGGCGATTCACTTGTCCCCGTCATTACGTGGCGCGGGAGCTGGTGGAGGCTATTGCACTTGCCACGTGTCAGCTTCATGATTGGTTGTACAACATTATTGGTACGGTCGGATCTGGTAGTCATATTTGCCCCGTACGGTTTTTATGACACAGGTGGGACCTGGTGGTCATGTATACTCCTTGGTGTTGTTATATCATAGACTGCCGGCAGTGAGGAAGGAATTCCACGGGCACGAGTGATGATTTGGAGGGCGTGAGTCCCTGACTTGATATAACTGTTTATATGTTGTGTCATATAGGTTGGTTATCATACATGTCTCCGCTTTGCATAGATCGTTATGATTTCATTCTGATATTTCTGATTTCACATACTTGGTACTGTTGTCTTGACCTCCTTGGCCGCGTTCATGCCGCAGTAAATCACATCACTGTCGATCCGCGTTTAGGATCTCATTTGGCTTTGGGAAGCTCCGTTCGTCTGAGGCTTATCTTTGGTATGTTACCACTGTCAGTAGGTTCTTGTACATTGTGGTATGGCGGGCCACTGTCCGTCATAGTTGTTGTAAAAAAAAATCTTAAGTGCATGTCTTTGTGTGGCGGGGTTGTAAGGATTATAACTGCTCAAATGTTTATATATATATGTTGAAAGGCAACCGCTTTGGTTGGACTATTTTATTTAATCTTGATCCAGGTCTATTTACATGTTTAAGTGTTTATTTCAGCTGGTTTTTCTCTGATGTTGTATCTCTAGGGTGCCCGGTAAGGCACGATCACGCCCGGTTCGGTGTTGACAAAGTGGTATCGGAGCGATTAGTCCTCGAAAGTGTCTACGCATCGCGTGTCTAGTAGAGTCTTGATTATCGGTGTGTTGTGCACCACATCTATAATCAGGAGGCTATAAGACATTTAGGATTGGTTTCCATTCTTCTCATTCTGAGATCGTGCCTTAGAACTGTGTGATAAGATTGGACCCCTCTGACGCATCTCGTTTGTACCAGTTATGCCTCCGCGCAAGGCAACCCGGCCCGGGCGACAAGGCGGCAGAGGAGTCGCGAGTAGAGCAAATGCAATCTCTACGAGACCACAATACCGAGCCTCCGGTCCCACATGCAGGGCGAGGAGATGAGTTACAAGGAGCTGGGCCGATTAATGGCCGTGGTCAGGCTGATTTGAGGATAGCCGACGCAGCAGCCCAAAGAGCACCAGTGGTTCACCCTAGATCAGATAGTTCGAGGCTACGGGATTTTCTGAGTTGTAAACCGCCAAAGTTTTATGGGTCGAGGCCTGAGGATGATCCGCAGGAGTTCATCCGACAGTTACAGCGGATCATGAGAGTGATCAAGGCATCGGAGACCGAGTCGGTGGTCCTAGGTTCGCATCGGCTGCGTGATACCGCAGTCGACTGGTTTGATTCGTGGGAGCTGTCCCGGGGAGAGAATGCACTTCCAGCTGTTTGGAACGAGTTCTCAGAGGCCTTTCTTGCACATTTCTTGCCTCCCGGATGAGAGGGCTCGCCGTAACGATTTTTGGTGTTGCGGCGAGCCGCGTACGGTTCGGGAGTACAATGTGGAGTTCGACTCATTGGCCCGGTACGTCCCCGCGTTGGTAGCTAGTATGGAGGATCGAGTGCACCGATATGTTACAGGGCTCGATGATTGCCTAGCAGAGAGTTGTTCGGGTGTAGCTCTTCAGCCGGGCATGGACATTGCCCGCATGCAGGCGTATGCACTTGGATGTGAGGAGCGGATAAATCGACGGAATGACCAAGGTCAGCAGAAGAGGCCGTAACAGCAGGGTCCTTTGGTAACTTTCGAGGCGGACCGCCTCAGCAGCAGACTAGTTATGTACCTCCGCCAGTACAGAGTGGTCCTCCACAGCCTTCGGGACCTTCGATATTCAGGAGCAGGACGGGGCTCCCGGGTTTCAGATTTTCAGGGGAGTAAGAGTGCTCGCCGGATGAGGCCACTCGTATCTCAGTGTGATCATTGTGGTAAAACCCATAGAGGGGAATGTCGTACTGGTTTGGGAGATTGCTATACTTGCGCCAGCGGGGCCATTTGACGGGAGACTGTCCACCGTGGTAGCATCGCGGATAGCACGACTACTAGATCGGGCCATGGTTCTTCACCTTCCATAGCTAGGCAGATGTTCATACACCGGCAGCCACCGAGAGGTCGCGGTGGAAGTTCCGCTTTAGCGGTCCCATGAACCGCCTATTTTTCAGTATATCCTTAACCTCTAGAGTTTGTATGTATTGATGTACCGATGATGTGTTTAGTGTTATGATCGGATAGCTTTGTGCTAAAATGTGATTTAGAAACACAGTTAGTGAAAAAGGATAAGTTTGGGGGCATGGTAAGTGTGAACCTTAGACTATGTCACGACTGAGACCTTAGAGGTAAGGTCGTCTTGATTAAAAGATTCATTTTATGTTTGACCTTTATCAGAGTGCGTAAGTATACGTGGGATTTATTTGTGTGATAAGTCCACGGGTAGTGTGAGATGGAAGTGGTAGCTTTTCATGATGTGAATTAGTAAGATTGTTCCGGATCGGGAACAAGAGTTTGGCGCGTTGGGGTCGGGTTGAGGACCATTTGCGGGTCAACCCAGAACCCGCTTTGAGGTAAGTCGGTTCTGGGTGGTCCCGGTGGTAGGGTCACGAGGGTGCTAGGCCCGAGTTTAGACGACCATCGTATGAGTTTGTGGATGTGTTCGACAAGAATCGTTCGCAAGGCTCGAATGACCTTGGATATTACGCTAGTAAAATGACCAAGTTTGGAGGTGGTGACTCGAGGTTTTGGGAACTGCGATGGTCAAGTGTGGTACGTCTTGGGAGAGAGTTCAAGTGTTCTAGGGGCACGACGAGTAAGGAAGGAAGAGAACGATGTTTTCGTGGCTGCCGTGGCGTTGGCAACTTGTTAGAGGAACTTCATCGATATCCGTCTTGAGAAGGAACATTCGGACGAATGTTTCTAAGGAGGAGAATTTTATACCCGTATTTCCGAGTATATACGTGAGGACGTCACGACAATTTGAGACTTTAAGTTTGGCATAGGTTCAAATTTGTGCACAACACCCTTAGAGTCGTTGACTAAACGCTTTACAGAGCTTCGCGAAGGAAAATTCGCTATGTCATTTAGTATTTTTGCGAATTTTTACGAGAGACGAAATGTTTTGGACCAACGGGAGGTGACACTTGTCACCTCGTGGACGCTGGGTTGGCCGAATTGGTCACGCCTTCTTGGCCTATTGGCTCCTTGTTATGGCCTTGTTTTGTGGCTTGTTTGGTGCCATGTTTTGTGCCTTGTTTTGTGGAGTAGGGTTAGAGTGCACTTGGCTTGATCAAGGCCTTACACTTGCCTTGCACATGGCTTGATCTTGGCCATTGGTTGGCCCTCGCTTCCTATAAATACCCCTTTGAGATGAACTTCTTCATCCTAAATTTCACTAAGTGTTGAAATCTTCCCTCCTCTTGTGTGTTGTTCTCGCCCAAGAGGTCTTTCCCCTTTGAGGAGCTTTGGCAGGCCTCCCTCCCCTTTGTGGTGTCTAGCCGTGGGGTACCCCCCCCCTAGCCTAGTTGTTTTCGTATAATACCCCCCTTTTGTGGTATAGAAATACACTCCAAGTATTGTTATAATGCCTAAAATACCTTGGCCTTATACCTTGTTGTATTCCAAAAGTTACCTCTATACGTAGAGCCCGAAAATACTACCTTTTGTCTCAAACCGAAACCCTAAGGAAAACCTTCATAGTCGGTTGAAGTGTTAAGTAGAAGTTGTTGGGAACTTCTAAGGGTTGTTTGGAGCGGGTTGGAGCGCCCGGAGTAGGAGCTAAACGTTGCTCATGAGCGACTTGTATACTTGGATAATTTTGGGTTTATCGAGGTAAATACTCTTAACCTTCTTTTGTAATAAGAGTTTGCATCTTGTCAAGTATAAGAATTAAGTATAAGTATATACAAGGAAGGTATATAAGAAGGGAATTGAATCAGAATTACATAGAATGTATTTACTGAGACTTGAGAAATTTGTGGGTAGGAAGTCGCCCAATTTACCGCAGTAGTCTAGACTTTGATAGATCGTATAACCTGTATAGGTTGAATGTGCTACTTGAAAGGTGGACAAGGCTAGCCGGGTTATAGCCGTGGAGCATTTTGTTTATAGTCGATAATCATCGCGAGGTATGTGATTCTTCCTATACTCTTGAGCATGATATTTTAAAGGAAGATATATATAGTACGACAATGTCTTTTGACTTAAGCTCGAATAATATATAGTACGGTGACGACGTGTGCTAATTGAACGTAGTTAATGCAATGTCCTTTGACTTAAGCCCGAATAATAAGAATCTTGAAGTATTTCAAAGAGTTAAGAAACCATTTTTGAAAGAAGAGTAACGCTTGGTTTAAAAGGTTTTAAAAGAGTTATACTAGCTTTATGGGAAGTTAGGTATAACGTCTTGAGAGTGGTAAAGAAAATGGTTTGTTGTTTTTAGAAGTTAAGAGACTTGATCTTATAAGATAAGAGACTTAACTTAATTATCTTAATATGGATGTTTGTGTGAAACCTCATTCATGAGTAATGAGTACTTGGTTTTTAAAAGGAATTATGTTTTACTGATTTCGGAAATCAGAATGTGTATCGACAGACCACTGCAGCGCTAATAAAGGAAAATGTATTGAATAATGATGTATTATATTAAAACCAGAGAAACCTCCATCCGCATAGAAACTAAGATGAGACAAAATGATATTACATTTTCTAGATCATGGTTGCTGTAATAAGATTGTTATAAACAAGAATAACCTACTCATATATAAGGCATATGTTTCTCAGGTTGTTTAAAAGAGAATTATATTCTTAAGTGAATAAGACTATGAGTTATGGAACCTTTTAAAATAAGTGACTGAGCATTTGAAATTAGGCAAACTTGAACGCTTGGAAAATAATGTTGTTACTTAATTTTACAAAAGGGGAAGTGTTTTGTTTACTTAAAAAGATAGTCACTATTTTATACTACGTATGTGTGACTTATGTGAAAGAAATGGATCTCTTTAAAAGGAAGTTAACGTCGTAGTACTTTAGGGTTAAAACCCGGACTTTGATATAAAATGAAAGTACTTTGAGTTGTGTATAACTTTCCATGCTTGTTGTTGTAACTCGCCTATGCTTGTTGTTGTGTAACTTGCCTATGCATGTTGTGATAGCCTTTGTTGTGCAAGAATTGTGTTTCTATACTACCGCCTCTCGATGAGGGCGTTGACTTGTTGAGGACTTACTTGGACGTCAAGCGTGACGGAAGATTCCACGTATGCTTCCATTATTATTGTTACATGGGCATGACTACACCGATGATGTGGACATGTGACCATTCCGGTTATTTACGCGAAGTATCGTGACTTACGGTTGTGATCGGGTGCGCCTGCTTATTTGCCCCCGCTACCACGTGACGCGGTGGATCTCGTATAGGTTATTGCACCGCCACGGTCGCCTTCGCGAGGCGTTGTTTGGATGGAGCTTCGTGACTTACGGTTGTGATCCGTGCGTAGCCGATTCACTTGCCCCCGCCACCACGTGGCGCAGTGGAGCGGAGCCGGAGGCTATTGCACTTGCCACGTGTCGCCTTCATGATTGGTTGTACTGATTATTGGTACGGTCGGATCCGTAGTTATATTTGCCCAGACGTTTTTATGACATGCGTGGGACTCGTGGTCATGTATACCTTGGTGTTGTTATATCATGATCGCCGGCGGTGGAAGGAATTCCACGCACGAGTGATGATTTGGAGCGTGAGTCCCCGACTTGATATAATCGTTATATGTCAGATCGTAGTTTGGCTATCATACATGTCTCTCGCTTGTATAGATCGTTATGATTTCATTTACTGATTTTACGCCACATACTTGGTACATGTTATCGACCTCTTTCGGGGCCGCTCATGCCGCAGTAGAAGTACATCACCGCCGATCCGCGCTAGATCTCATTTCAAATGGGAAGCTCCGCCCGTGAGGCTTATCTTTGCATGCTACCCCGAGTCCAGAGGTTCTTGTACATTCGTGGTATGGCGGGGCCCCGTCCCGCCATAGTTGTTGTAAAAAAATCTTAGAGGTCTGTAGAATCACAAGGGTGGTTGTAAGGATTGTAAATCGCTCAAATGTTTATATATATATGTTGAAAGGCAACCGTTTTGGTTGGCCTATTTTATTTCATCTTGATCCATGTCTATTTACATGTTTAAGTTTTTATTTCCGCTGGTTTTTCTCTGATGTTGTATCACTAGGGTGCCCGGGGTAAGGCACCAGTCACGGGCCCGGGTTCGGGTGTTGACATTCACCCTTAACACAAGTTACTTCTCTTAAATCATGTCATTTCTCCTCTTTTAAATCAAATAAGTAAATCACTCCTTTGACTCCCCTAAAGTCATTATAATGACCTTTAGGTTTTAGAACTAAGGCACTAGCCAAAAGATTTGGAAACCACTTCCTTTTTAAGACTACATGTACTTTAAGTAAAAATACCTTCACTTTTAAGAATCCAAACTTCATCAAGAAAATGGATTATACAACTTACAATCTAAACATCAAAGTACAATCAAGGAAGTACATAGAACAAATTCTATTTTAGGCAATCCAAATACAACCAAGGAATGGATCATTTAAGGAGTAGAACCTACTTTCTTTATCTTAAGGAATCATGCTAGAAGAGGAGATAGTTCACATACCTTTTCGGCTAAATCCACAAGCTAAGCCGAATACGCCGAACGTAGAAGTTTCAACCTATAATGGTCACAACAAGACTATCAATCTTCTAGTCTCTAACGTAGAATAATACTATTTATTTAGTCTCTATTTCTACGGAAATTCGGGCAGCACTTCCTTTGTTTCTACTCACTTTGCCACATTTTTCAAGGCCGAATACAATAACCAACAAGCCACATTTAAGGCTCCAATCAACAACCAAACAAAAAGGGGATTACACGCCTTACAATACGTGTAAAATTCCGCCCCACAATTCATAATGGCGTAGTTCAATACTTACTAGTCATTCTCGGCCAACAATGACTCAACACAAGTCCTTTCCAATTCTTTTCCAATTCAAGTTCTTAGGTCAACATGTTACTTAGTCATAAACAACTTCAACAACTAAAATTTCCTTCTTTATTCAACATGCGACGACTTAAACTAATAATCAACTTGAATTCCAATCTTAAAGCTAAACATGCTAGTTTTCGGATTAGGGTTCCAATAGCCCATAAACATATCAAACTTCATACTATATAACACATGCTTGCTAAGATCCATAGCTACAACAATAATTAAGTCTTAACTACTAAAACGACAAGAATATACCTTTCCAAGCCCTTAAAATTTCCAAGATCCAAAGTCGCGCCTTAGAAATTCTTAGCTCCTTTCCTTAAGTTCCAATCCGCTCCAAGCACTCCTTAGAGGCCTATGAAGAACCCATCTTCAAGTTCCAACTTCAAAGTTGAAGAACTCCCTTAGTTTCCGCCTTGCGACTAACGTGAAAATGCGTTTTTTCCGAAATCTTTCTATTGAGATATCCTTACAATACCCTAAGGGACATTGGGTTAAAGTCTTGTGGCTAATGGATCAAAACTACAAATTTTTGTGTGCGACTATTGGCAAACCCGACAGCTTCTTCAAGCTAGCACAAGGTTCTCAAATTTTTCTAAGTGTAAAATGCCAAGTCTTGCTACTAGTAGTATACTTATAACACAATGGAGGGCTTAGACTTAAACAAATGTGAGGTTAGGATGAGTTTCACTTGGATCAAGCCTAGGTGGACAAGTTGACTTGTCAACAATATCAAGCTTTGGAAGACTTATCTTCTACCATGGTCAATGACCATTTTACCCTTGAATAAATTTCGACCAAGCCATGTGGGGGTGCCATGTGTCGCCCTCTCATTCGTCCATAAAATTCCGTAACCCTCGTGGGTCCCACAAAACGTAAAATTTCTGTGGGCCCCACGTGACCAAATCCGTAAAATAAATTTCCATTAGGTTAAGAGTTCCATACTCTTCAAATAATGCATTTTGAGAATCCAATTCTCAACAACGAACATTTTTCCTTTCCGACGCTCGAACATTTTCCGTCGGAAAACAATTCTTCCTTTCGTAATAATGTCCAATTCTTTTTTCCTTACGTTCATTCTATTATACATAATCGGATTTACGGGTGTAACATACGAGTCCGTTTAAAAGCGACTTTGGACTTAAACACTATAGAACGGTGACCCATGGGTTTCAACCACAACCCCTTATCACCATCACAACCCTCCTGCAACCCGGGACCACCCTCCTTACCCGCAATAGACACGGGAAATCCGTCAAGACCCGTAAACCTTCCAGCTTCAAGTTTAACAACCGAACACCACCGTGGTTGCCATCGAAGGTTGGGAGAATCCAAGAGTCGGCCCTCAACCCAAGACCACCATCATGACCCTCTTGCACACCAAGATCACCCTCCTGACCTGCTAACAACCCTGCAACATCCGCCTGTCCCGAATACTCCACAATATTCAGAGAAGCAAACTGGCCACCGCCGGAAGCTGCCCCCCCGGAAATGCAAACTTCAAATTCATATCTTCAATCTTGTAATCTTGAACAATCAAAATAATTTCTTTCATTCTTTTGGTCAAATCTTTGTATTATTTCTCATGGCTGAAGGAAGATACTTTATTCTATAACAAATCAATTAGAGTGAACATGAAATGTAGAAGGGAGACGTAGAAGAGCAACTAGGAAGAAATGTTGAGAGCATTTTCGCCTAGTGAGAGAAACATCTCAAGGCTATCACAAGCATTTTTGCCTAGTGAGAGCATTTTCGCCTAATAAGATACTTGAAGTATTATGTATCTTATTTCTTTATTTCTATCAAACCACTGTGTTTTAAATATTTATTTTACTGATAATTCACAACAAGACAGCCGGCCCTCCAACCGAGAGTCACGGCAGCGTAAATATATAATACTTGCACTCAAGGCTATCACAAGCAAGCATAGGCAAGTTCATAAAATCTTTAGACTTTCATTTTATATACTCAAGGCACTTTTAACCTTCCATAAAGTTGTTATAACCAACTTCTCATAAAGCTGTTATACTAACTTTATGCCTTAGACTAATTCATTCTTTTATAACCAAGAGACTTATACTTTCAAATCAAGTTACATAACTTTCAAAATACTTCTGTAACGACCCGAACCCGGGCCCGTTACTGGTGCCTTACCCCGGGCACCCTAGTGATACATACATCAGAGAAAACCAGCGGAAAAATAAAACATGAGTCATGAAACAAGAGATATAATAATAAACAGGCCAACCAAAACAGCTTGCCTTCAAAGATATACACAAAACTCGAACAGCTTTAACTTTACAACCCCGCCACAACAAGATTTCTGCACTTAAGATTTACACGACTATGACGGACAGTGGCCTCGCCATACCCCGAATGTACAAGAACCTACAACTCAGTGGAAACACATACTAAAAGATAAGCCTCCGAGAAACGGAGCTTCCTAATACGCCGAATCGTGATCCTATGAGCGAGGATCCACGATCGATGTACTCTACGCAGATGAACGCAGCTTCAAGGAGGTCAAGATAACACGTACCAAGTATGTGAAATCAGAAATATCAGAAATGAAATCATACTAGTCTATATAAAGCAGAGACATGTATGATAACCAAACTACGCTCACAACATAAAAGCAATATGTCCAGCCGTGACTCACGCCTCAAGTCATCACTCAAATATAACTACGGGTCTCACGCCCACAACATCAATCGTGTTCAGATCATGGCCGCATGCCCCGAATTCGTGACGGCAGTGTAGACATGTCCATGATGCAACAATAATACCAATGCCCCATGGCCACATGCCCCGGAATTCTACCTGTAGACACGCCCACGTGACATCAACAATAATATCTGGTGATCAACCCGCCGCACGGCCACATGCCCCGAATTCTACCTCGGTGTAGACATGTCCATGTAACCACAATAACAATATATCGTAATCAAAATGGAAACATACCCGTGGAATTCTCCACACCGCCAAAGACGCCCAAGTAAGTTCTCAATAAGTCAACCGCCTCTATCGAGAGACGCAGAATACGTAAATACAACACTTGTACAACAAAGGCTATCATCACAAGATAGCAAGTTTCACACAACTCAAAGTACTTTCACATAAGTCACACAATACCCGTAGTATAAAAATCGTGACTATCTTTTTAAGTAAACAAGACACTTCCCTTTTGTAAAATCAAGTAACAACATTATTTTCCAAACGTTCAAGTTTGCCTAATTTCAAATGCTCAAGTCACTTATTTTAGAAAGGTTTCATAACTCATAGTCTTAATCTCTTTTAAAACAATTGAGTAACATATGTCATATATGTGAGTAGTTTATTCTTGTTTATAACGATCTTATTACAGCAGCCATGATCTAGAAAATGTAATATCATTTTGTCTCATCTTAGCTTCTATGCAGATGGAGGTTTCTACTGGTTTTAATTCAACACATCATTATTCAATACATTTTCCTTTATTAACGCTGCAGTGGTCTGTCGATACACATTCTGATTCCCGAAATCAGTAAAACATTATCCCTTTTAAAAACCAAGTACTCATTACTCACGAATGAGGTTTCACACAAACATCCACATTAAAACAAATAAGTTAAGTCTCTTATCTTATAAGATTAAGTCTCTTAACTTCTAACATCAGTAAACCATTTTCTTACCTACATAAAGCTGTTATAACCAACTTCCCATAAAGCCGTTATAACACTTTATGTTTAAACCAAACAATACACTTAGCACCAGACGCCCACCGTACTACATAGTTACACACATATCATGCTAGAACAGATAGGAAGAGGTTCACATACCTCGCGACGAGTATCGACAATAAGCAAAATGCTCCAAGTACTACAACCTTGCTAGCCCTTTCCACTCCTCAAGTAGAATACGCTACTCTTAGTACTTTCACCTAAAAAGGTCACAAACGTCTATTAACTTTTAAACATACTTCCATTTCTCTACGTAAAATTGCAAGACTCTCCCCGCAACAACAGAAATCTCCTCCTCTATCGAGGCCGCCACCAAGCCAACCAGTGGGTTTACACGCCTAACCTGACGTGTACAATTCTACTCAAGAATACTACACAAGTTCATCGCACATACACTATGTAAATACGCTTCTTCTTTTTTTACTCTTCAGCTTAAGTCAAAAGACATTGTCATAAAGATTAAGATTAGTTCTATATATAGTATACCTCAACTATATATTCCTACAACATGTAATCTCCAATTACAATAAGTGGACAAGAATATTTACCTCGACAAGCCCAAAATTATCCAAGTTATAATGCCGATCCCGAGCAAGGTTTAGCTCCTACTCCGCACGCCCAATCCGCTCCAAACAACCCTTGAAGTTCTAACTAACTTCTACTCAAATACTTCAACCAACTACGAAGATTTCCTTAGGGTTTCGGTTTGAGACTAAAGGACAAAAGGTAGTATTTCAGGCTCTACGATAGAGGTAACTTTGGAATACTACAAGGTAAAGGCTAAGGTATATGGGCATTATAACAATACTGGGAGAGTATTTCTACCAAGAGTGGGTACCACTCTACCACACCACTAGTGAGGAGGAACCCTTCTCGCCAAAGGCCACAAGGAGGAGGGAGGGGAGAGGCTTAGGACGAGAGCCACTAGAGGAGGGGAGGATTTCAAGACTTAGACAAAGTGAGGAGGAATGAATAAGTCTTCACAAGGAGGGGTATTTATAGGAAATCAACGGCCAAGATCTAGCCAAGTGCAAGGCAAGTGTAAAGCCAAGATCAAGCCAAGTGCACCCTAACCCCTACTCCACAAAACAAGGCACAAAACATGGCACCAAACAAGCCACAAAACAAGGCCAAAACAAGGAGCCAATAGGCACAAAACGCGAGCCAAAAGATCAAGCCAAACGTGAACCACATCGCGCACTCGACGCCCACTGCTTCAATGCGAGGTGACACACGCCACCCTCCCGCTGGTCCAAAATGTTTCGCCTCTCGAAAAATCCGCAAAAATTAAAAAGGACATAGCCGAATTTTCCCTACGAAAGTCGTGGAAACGCTTTCGCCAAAAACGACTCTAACCGTGTCAAGCACAAAGGTAAATTCGCCAAGCCACCTAGGGGGTGACACGTGTCGCCTCCCACTGGTCCAAAATAATTCATCTTCCAAAATATCCAAATGGCCAAAATCTCAAAATCAAAGCTGCCTACAAAATCAGAATTTCTCCCGTGGCCCCACGTGACCATTTCCAAAATAAAATCTCAAAATTCTAATATAATTTAAGAAGCCCATATTCCAAACTGGGAACCCAATTCCCATCAACGAACATTTTTCTTTACAAAACCTAAACTTTTCCGTGGAAAATCACCTCTTTCTTCCTTTCCAATCTTTCGTGCTCTCGCACGCACGCTCGCATACATACCCCGAGAATACGGGTATAACATTCTCCTCCTTAGAAACATTCGCCCCGAATGTTCCTTCTCAAGACGGATATCTGAAGTTCCTCTAACAAGTTGCCAACGCCAGAGCTCGCCAATAAATAACACACGCTCTCTTCTTTTCCTTACTCGCCGTGCCCTTCTTCTAACACTTGAACTCTCCTAACGCACCATACTTCGGTCATTACTTCCGCTCCCAAAATCTCCGAGTCACTACCTCCAAACTTGGTCATCTTACTAACCTCAAACTTCCTTAAGGCCATTCCCGCCTTTACGAACCGCTTCGTCGAACGCGCCCACGAACTCATACGATGATTAACTAAATCGCCTAGCACCTCGTGACTCTACCAATCAAGGGACCACCTAATCGACTTACCTAAACCGGCCACGTTGACCCGCATATGCCCTCAACCCGACCCTCCGTCGCCAACTCTTGCTCCTCGATACGGAACAATCTTACTAACAAACGCCATGAAAGCTACCACTTCCATCTCACATCACCCATGGACTTATCACACAAATAAATCCCACGTATACTACGACTCGATAAAGGTCAAACATAAAATAAATCTTTTACACAAGACGACCTTACCTCTAAGGTCTCAATCGTGAAATAGTCTAAGGTTCACACTTACCATGCCCTGTGCTTACCCTTCTACACTAACCAGGCTTCTAAATCACATTTTAGCACAAAGCTATCCGAACATAACACTAAACACATCAGAAAACAAAACTCTAGAGGGTTAAGGATATACCTGAAGCTACCGCTCCACTCTAATCATAGGCACTCGCAGGCGCATAGCTAGCGGCGTGATGAACCACCATCGATCCTCGGCGTCGAGTCGTAACATCCGTATACCCTTGGCCTGACAGCCTCGCAAATGGCCCCGCCGCCGCAAAATAACAAGCTCCTTGGCACCACGACACTCCCAATGCGGTCTACCACATCGCCACACCGAGGTAGGTGATCGATCCGCCAACACCCTACTACCCCGAAACTCAACCTCGAGCCCCGACCGCCTCAAGACGGTGGAGGACCACTCAGATCGGGCGGGGTACAAAACTAGTTCGCCGAGGCGGTCCGCCGAAGTCGCCAAAGACCCGATGTCCCGCCCTTCTCGCCGATCCAGTCATTCCGCCGACCTTCTCCGCACTCACATCCTAGTGCATGAGCTCGCACGCGGCAATGTCCATGCCCTACAAGAGCTACACCCGAACAAGCCTCGCTGGCAAGTAATCATCTAGCCCGGTGACATAGCGTGCACTCTATCCTCCATGGTTGCCACTAAAGCGGGACATACCGAGCCAATGAGTCAAACTCACGTTGTACTCCCGAATCAGACGCCTGCTCGCCTCAACATCAAAAATTGCTTACCGAGCCCTCTCATCCGCGAGGCAAGAAATGTGCCGTGAAGGCCCCCAAAACTCGCTCCAAACGGGCGGAAGTGCATTCTCTCCCGACAGCTCCCACGACCAAACCACGATCGCGATCACGCACCGATGCGAACCTAAGACCACCGACTCGGTCTCCAAGCCTCGATCACTCATGATTCGTTATAATCGCTTGATGAACTCCCGCGATCATCCTCGTGCCTCACCCAGAACTCGCGCTACATCTCGTAAGTCTCGCAGCCTCAAAATATTCGCCGGGGTGAACCATCGTGCTATCAAATCGAATCGAATCGCCAGATTCAAATTTATCTCATATCTGCCACGACTCGCCAAGAATCGCCATCTCTTGTACTTATCTCATCTCGCTTCCAAAGTGCGGACCTGAGGCTCGTGTATCAGGTCTCAGCAGCCATCGCCGCGTTCTAAATCGCTGGGCCGGGCGGCGCCACAAAACCCGCCTCAAGCACAACTCCATCGTCCCGCTCGCGCTCGCATTCTCAGATTCACTAGCAGCACTTCTACGCCTTTGCCCTTCCGGGCTCGCTGCGCGGAGGAATAATCGTAAAAACGATACGCCGGAGGGTCCAACTTACAACATGCCTCTAAGGCACGATCTCAAATGAGAAGAATGGAAACTAATCCTAAATGTCTCGCAGCCTCCGACATAGACGGTGCACAACACATCGATAATCAAGACTCTACTAGACACGGCCTCAGAGACACTTTCCGAGGACTAATCGCTCGATACCACTTGTAACGACTCCAACTCCGGCCCATATCGTGCCTTACCCTGCACCCTAGTGATACATACATCGAGAAAACCAAATGAAAAATAAAACATGAGTCATGAAACAAGAGATATAATAATAAACAGCAACCAAAATAGCTTGCCTTCAAGATATACACAAAACTCGAATAGCTTTAATCCTTTTACAACCCCGCCCACAACAAAGATTTACTGCACTTAAGATTTACAACGACTATGACGGACAGGCCCCGCCATACCCTTGAATGTACAAGAACCTACAACTCAGGGAAACACATACCAAAAGATAAGCCTCGAGAAACGGAGCTTCCTAATACGCTGAATCTGTGATCCTATGAGCGAGATCCACGATCGACGTTCTCTACCGCAGATGAACGCAGCTTCAAGGAGGTCAAGATAACAGTACCAAGTATGTGAAATCAGAAATATCAGAATGAAATCATACTAGTCTATATAAAGCAGAGACATGTATGATAACCAAACTACAGCTCACAACATAAAAGCAATATGTCCACTGTGACTCACGCCTCAAGTCATCACTCAAATATAACTACGGGTCTCACGCCCACAACATCAATCGTGTTCGCATCACGGCCGCATGCCCCGAATTCAGATCGGTAGACATGTCCATGATGCAACAATAATACCAATGCCCCACGCCACATGCCCCGAATTCTACCTCGCAGACATCGCCCACGTGACATCAACAATAATATATCGTGATCAACCCCGCCGCACGGCCATATGCCCCTAATTCTACCGGTGTAGACATGTCCATGTAACCACAATAACAATATATCGTAATCAAAATGGAAACATACCCGTGGAATTCTCCACACCGCCAAAGACGCCCAAGTAAGTTCTCAATAAGTCAACCGCCTCTATCGAGAGACGCCAGAATACGTAAATACAACACTTGTACAACAAAGGCTATCATCACAAGCATAGACAAGTTTCACACAACTCAAAGTACTTTCACATAAGTCACACAATACCCGTAGTATAAAAATCGTGACTATCTTTTTAAGTAAACAAGACACCTCCCTTTTTGTAAAATCAAGTAACAACATTATTTTCCAAACGTTCAAGTTTGCCTAATTTCAAATGCTCAAGTCACTTATTTTAGAAAGGTTTCATAACTCATAGTCTTAATCTCTTTTAAAACAATCGAGTAACATATGTCATATACGTGAGTAGTTTATTCTGTTTATAACGATCTTATTACAAAGAGCCATGATCTAGAAAATGTAATATCATTTTGTCTCATCTTAGCTTCTACGCAGATGGAGGTTTCTACCGTTTTAATTCAACACATCATTATTCAATACATTTTCCTTTATTAACGCCGCAGTTGGTCTGTCGATACACATTCGATTCCCAAATCAAGAAACATTATCCCTTTTAAAAACCAAGTACTCATTACTCACGAATGAGGTTTCACACAAACATCCACATTAAAACAAATAAGTTAAGTCTCTTATCTTATAAGATTAAGTCTCTTAACTTCTAACATCAGTAAACCATTTTCTTACCTACATAAAGCTGTTATAACCAACTTCCCATAAAGCCGTTATAACACTTTATGTTTAAACCAAACAATACACTTAGCACCTGTACGTCCACCGTACTACATAGTTACACACATATCATGCTAGAACAGATAGGAAGAGGTTCACATACCTCGCGACGAGTATCGACAATAAGCAAAATGCTCCAAGTACTACAACCTTGCTAGCCCTTTCCACTCCTCAAGTAGAATACGCTACTCTTAGTACTTTCACCTAAAAAGGTCACAAACGCTCATTAACTTTTAAACATACGGTTCCATTTCTCTACAGAAAATTGGCAAGACTCTCCCCGCAACAACAGAATCTCCTCCTCTATCGAGGCCGCTACCAAGCCAACTGTGGGGTTTACACGCCTAACCTGACGTACAATTCTACTCAAGAATACTACACAAGTTCATCGCAATACACCCTATGTAAATACAATCGCTTCTTTTCTTTACTCTTCAGCTTAAGTCAAAAGACATTGCCGCAAGATTAAGATTAGTTCTATATATAGTATACCTCAACTATATATTCCTACAACATGTAATCTCCAATTACAATAAGGGACAAGAATATTTACCTCGACAAGCCCAAAATTATCCAAGTTATAATGTCGATCCCGAGCAAGGTTTAGCTCCTACTCCGGCGCCCAATCCGCCTCCAAACAAACCTTAGAAGTTCTAACTAACTTCTACTCAAATACTTCAACCAACTATGAAGATTTCCTTAGTGGTTTTGGTTTGAGACTAAAAGGACAAAAGGTAGTATTTCCTGCTCTACGATAGAGGTAACTTTTGGAATACTACAAGGTAAAGGCTAAGGTATATTGGGCATTATAACAATACTGAGAGTATTTCTACCAAGAGGGGTACCACTCACCACACCACTGTGAGGAGTGGAACCCTTCTCGCCAAAGGCCACAAGGAGGAGGAGTGGGAGAGGCTTAGGACGAGAGCCACTAGAGGGAGGAGGGATTTCAAGACTTAGACAAAGTGAGGAGGAATGAATAAGTCTTCACAAGGGAGTGGTATTTATAGGAAATCAACGGCCTTGATCAAGCCAAGTGCAAGGCAAGTGTAAGGCCTTGACTGCCAAGTGCACCCTAACCCCTACTCCACAAAACAAGGCACAAAACATGGCACCAAACAAGCCACAAAACAAGGCCAAAACAAGGAGCCAATAGGCACAAAACGCGAGCCAAAAGATCAAGCCAAACGTGAACCACATCGCGCACTCGACGCCCACTGCTTCAATGCAGGTGACACACGCCACCTCCCGCTGGTCCAAAATGTTTCGCCTCTCGGAAAAATCCGCAAAATTAAAAAGGACATAGCCGAATTTTCCTACGAAAGTCAGGAAACGCTTCGCCAAAAACGACTTAACCGCGTGTCAGGCACAAAGGTAATTCGCCAAGCCACCTGGGGTGACACGTGTCGCCTCCCATCGTGCAAAATAATTCATCTTCCGAAAATATCCAAAATGGCCAAAATCTCAAAATCAAAGCGGGCCCCACAAAACCGTAAATTTCTCCCGTGGGCCCCACGTGACCATTTCCGAAAATAAAATCTCAAAATTCTAATATAATTTAAGAAGCCCATATTCCAAATCTGGGAACCCAATTCCCATCAACGAACATTTTTCTTTACAAAAACCGGAAACTTTTTCCGTGGAAAAATCACCTCTTTCTTCCTTTCCAATCTTTCTGTCGTGCTCTCGTACGTACGTTCTCGCATACATACCCTGAGAATACGGGGTATAACAACTTCAAGTCTCTTAACTTTAGAAATCAAGTTTCTTAACTTAGAATTTCAAGTCTCTTATCTTTAGAATATCAAGAAATCCATACTTTCCAAATCAAGTATTCTATACTTTTAAATCAAGTCATTTCTTCCTTTAAGAATCAAGTCCCATAACTTGAAAAATAAAGTTTCTTAACCTTTTAAGGTTCATAGTCTTAAAAATCATAACGTAAACTCTTTAAATTAAGTACATATACTTTATGCGTTGTGAATAGGTTATACTCATTTATAACGATCTTATTAAAGCAACCATGATCTAGAAAATGTAATACAATTTTGTCTTATCTTAGTTTCTATGCAGATGGAGAATTCTACTAATTTTAATTTAATTGATTGTCGATACATTTTCTTTTATTAACGATGCAATGGCTTGTTCGATACTTATTCTCATTCGTGCAGTAACTTAGAAAAGTCAACTCGACTCCAAATACTTTCTAACGACTCTTACCAACATCCCCCATAAGACTTGGTAAGAACTTATGATAACTTACACGTAACTTTTACATAAAGTGAATCAACATACATACCTCTTAACTTCTAAGAGTAGAAGGAATCGTGAAATAGTACCAAATGTATATTCCATACATAGAATCATGCCAAAAGAAGGAAGAGGTTCACATACCTCGCGACGATTATCGACAAGTAGCAAAATGCTCCAAAGTACTTCAACCTTGATAGCTATTCCACCCTTTAAGTAGGATACACTACTCGTAGTACTTCAACCTATATTAATCATAACATGTCTATCAACTTCTCATTTTTTAACGTAGAATCATACTAAGTGCTAGGTCTCTTATTCTACGGAAAATCGGGCAGCACTTCCTTTGTTTCTACGTACTTTTCCACCTTTTCAAGGCCCAAAAATCAATAACGAAATGCCACATTTAAGGCCCAACAATTCAGAAAATACAAAGGGGATTACACGCCTAATAGGACGTGTAAAATTCTGCCCCACAATCAATATAAAACTGTCCAATAATTCCAAGCCCTATTCGGCTACAATGTCACAACAATTATCAATTTCCTTTCAATTCCTTTTTCAATCCAAGTTGTTATTCCAAGATGTTATATACATAATAACAATTACAATAACTATAAATTCTTTCTTCCTTAACATCCGACGATTGTAACTACCGTCCAAATTAATTACGACATTAATGGCTAACTTGTCCATTTTCGGTTTTAACACGTCGACATGATCCAAATCTTTTCAAACTTCAATATATATATACAACATGCTCATTTCTTAACTACTATAACATGTAATCTTCAATTACATTAAGAAGATGAAGATTTTACCTCAATAAACCCTAATATGATCCAAGCGTCAAAGTCGATCCTAGCAACTTTTAGCTCCTCTTCTTATGTTTCAATCCGCTCCAAACACTCCTTAGAAGCTCATGAAGAACCTCTCTTCAAGTTTCATCTTCAAAGTTGAAGAACACCTTAGGTTTTCGCCTTGCGACTAACGTAAAAACGTCGTTTTTCCGCTATCGTTCTATTGAGATATCCTTACAATACCCTTAGGAACCTTGGGTTAAAGTATTGTGAATAATGAACCACAAATGAAAAGTTTTGTCCTTCAAAAGGGCACAAAGCCGAGAGAAATACTTAAAGAAGACAAGTTTATGAAAAAATTTCTAAGTGTTCACTAGTCTTGCACTAGTAAAGGATATATAAGAGAATAAAAGGCTAGGATTAAAACACTTGAAGGGCTAGGATTTAGTCAAGAATGTCAAGCTCCACTTGTCTAGCTTGACTTGGTCCATTATTATGCATCCAACAAGCCCATGTGGAGGGTGACACGTGGCGCCCTCCCGTTCCCGAAATTTCCATAATTGGCCAAAATATCGGAAACCTCGTGGCCCCCACAAAAACGTAAAACTTCTCGGGTGGGTCCCACGTATCAAACTCTGAAAAATAAAATTCCATCATTCCAATAAATTCTAAAAGTCTTAAATAACAAATTCGGGAACTCAATTTTCCTTCTCGAGGCTCGAAATCATTTTACGTAGGAAAAAACAATCCTTCTTTCGTTTCAAACTTAAAGTCGTATCTTCTCGCGTACATTCTCTTAAACACATGTTCTGGAACTACGAGGTGTAACAAACTCAAGCACCTCTTTGGCTCGCACACCCTTCCCAAAAAATGGCTTGTTGGTCATATTTCCTCTCAAGCAAGATTCACAGTTACCATAGGACTCTAATTCAAATGGTATCAGGTAGTCTAACTTCCTTAATCTTGTTATCCTTGATTCATTGATGTGGCCAAGTCTACAATGTCATAAGTAGGTGGGATTTATTGGATTACTTATCCTAGCTCATTTATTTTGCACATTGAAAATTTCACGACTATAGTTTAGAACATACAAACCATCCACAAGCGGAGTATTTCCACAAATAAACCCATTAAAAGACAGTACATAACTGCCATTGGAAATAAATAAGGAAAACCCCTCAATGTCTTAACACTGGGATATAAATAATATTCCTCGTCAATGAGGGAACAAAATAAAAATTATTTAGTTCTATAAAAGCCTGAAGATATATCTAGTCTATAATTTCCTACGTGTTCAACATCCACTCGTACTCCATTTCCAACGCGTATGTCTACCTCCCATGGTCCAACCTTTCAATTGTTTGTCAGACCCTGCACATTATTACAAATGTGTGAGCCACGAGTGGTATCTAATACCCAGCAGTGAGAGTTACTTATAGATATATTTATTTCAATGACAAACATTCATTGTCCAGTAGAGCTAGAAGAACTTAGTGTTTTTCCTCCTCCTAGAGCTGTGCAATCCTTCTTCTAGTGCCCCTTCTTCTTGCAGTTGAGGCACACATCCACATCTACCTTTTCCTTCTTCTGAACACCTCCTCTGGGTTTCAAAATCAGATGCAAAGAATCGCCATACCCTTCTTCTTCTTCTGCATGTTCTTACTGTTGGGTTTCAACTTACTAGATTTTCCCACCATGAGCATAAATTTTGTCACGACCCGAACCTGGGCCGCGACTGGTGCCCTACATGGGCACCCTTATAGGTATACATCAGAGATGATCAGCGAAACATACATCAAACTTATAAAATAAATCAACAAGAAATAAACAACAGGTTAGCCGATAAGCTACTCTCCTCGACATATATATATATATATATATATAGCCAAAAGTAGCTATATTCTTTTTCTTTTACAAGTCGAATTCCACAAGATATGACTACTGCACTCTAAGAATTTTGACATAACAACTGGATGGATGGACAGGTGTCACGACCCGACCCTCAAGCTCGCTGATCGTGCCCTACCCGCACCCTTTCGTATACATCTGAGAATAGCAATGAACATACACAACACAAATAAACACTTAGACAATAAACAACAACAGGCTAGCCGATGAGGCCACATTTCGTACAATTTACATAATCCAAAAACAGAACAATACATTTTTTTTTACAACCCAATCCATAAGACATGACTACAGACCTCTAAGAATAACAACTGTGATGGGACAGGGCCCCGCCATACCCCTGAATGTACAACAACTGACAATACTGTGGATCTCAGACAAGGATAAGCCTCCGAGTAATGAGTTTCAACAACAACAAAGGATCCTAAGAGTGAGGATCAACAACTTGTATACTCTACTCGCAGATTTAACGCACTTCAAGGAGGTCAAGATAACATGTACCAAATATGTGAAATCAGTACTCAGAATGAAATCATAAGTCTAAAATAAAGCCGAGACATGTATGATAACTCAAATAACAGTACATTGTGCCTTACTAACAATGAGAGTAAATAAGAGTATAGTTTACTGCATAAAAATAGGAGGCTCATGATCAAGTAGGGTTGTTATACCCCGTATTTCCAGAGTATGTACGTGAGGACGTACGTAGAAAAGTTTGAGCCTTAAAGTAGGCAAGGGCCGAAAATTTTGTTCACAACTACCGAAAGGAATCGTTTTTCGACTAAACGCTTTACAAACTTTTATGGGCGGAAAATTCCGCTATGTCATTTATATTTTTTATGGATTTTTCCGAGAGATGAAACATTTTGGATCAACGGAGGGTGACATGTGTCACCCTCATATCGACGCCAATTGGGGCGGCAAGTGGACGATTTGGAGGTCTTGGTTAGGTAGGATATTTTGTGTAGTAGATGGATAAGGACACTTGGATAAATCCTCACCCTACACTTGCATAGAACTCGCTTGATCTCGCCATTGGTTGGCCTATAAATACCCCTTAGTTGATGAACTTCTTCATCCAAAAATTGTTCTAAGTCTTGAAAGCCCTCTTCCCTTTGTGTAGAGTTCTCGCCCTAGCCTCGCCCCTTTCGTGAGGCCCTCGCCGAGAGTTATCTCTCCTCGAGAAGGCCTTTGGCCGAAACCTACCCCCTTGCCTAGTTGTTCTCGTAAAATACTACCCCCTCTTGGTAGAAATACTTCCAAGTATTGTTACTATTCCAAAATACTCGCCCAAATACCTTGTAGTATTCCAAGGTTACACCTATACTAAGCCTAAATACTACTATACTTCCCTTCACTACTAAACGAAACCCTAAGGAAAATCTCCATAGTTGGTTGAGTATTAAGAAGAAGTTATAGAACTTCTAAGGGTTGTTTGGAGCGGTTGGAGCAATCTTAATAGAGCTAAACGTTGCTCAGGAATCGACATTAAACTTGGATAATTTTGGGCTTACCGAGGTAAATAATCCTATCCTTCTATTGTAATTGGAAATTACATACTATAGTTGTATAGAAATGAATATAAGATTCATAAGAGAATTGAATCGTAATAGAAGGATATTACGTAAAAGACTTGAACCAAATCACATCAAGAATAATCTACAGAGTAGTCTAGACGTTGATAGACTTGTATAACCTTTATAGGTTGAATGTTCTGCGAGTAGCATGTACTACTTGAATGGTGGACAAGGCTAGCGGTTATAGCCGTGGAGCGTTTTGCTAATAGTCGATAATTGTCGCGAGGTATGTGATTCTTCCTATCCTCTTGAGCATGATATTTTAAAAGAATATATATATAGTACGGTAGACGTGATGTGTTAATCGAACGTAGTTGTACGGCAATGCCTTTGACTTAAGCCCAATAATAAGAATCTTGAAGTATTTCAAAAGAATTAAGAATCCTTTTGAAAGAAGAGTAATACTTGGTTTTTAAAAGCTAAGAGTTATACTAGCTTTATGGGAAGTTAGGTATAACGACTTAAGAGTGATAAAAGAATGGTTTATTAATTTTAGAAGTTAAGAGACTTGATCTTGAAAGATAAGAGACTTGACTTAAATAAATTAATATGAATTTTAGAAACCTCATTCGTGAGTAATGAGTACTTGGTTTTAAAGTGAATAATCTTTTACCGATTTCGAAATCGTAATAAGTATCGAACAAACCATCGCAGCTAATAAAGGGAAATGTCTTGACAATTAAGTATTATTAAAACCAGAGAAACCTCAATCTGCATAGAAGCTAAGATGAGACAAAATGATATTACATTTCCTAGATCATGGCTGCTTTAATAAGATTGTTATGAACAAGAATAACCTACTCACATATAAGGCATATGTTTCTCAAATTGTTTTAAAGAAGAATTTTATTCTTAAGTGATTAAGATTATGAACTACGAAACCTTTCGAAAAATGAGAAACTTGAGCATTTGAAATTAGGCAAACTTGAACGTTTGGAAAATAATGTTGTTACAGGACTTTACAAAAAGAAATGTTTTGGTTTACTTAAAAAGATAGTCACTCTATTTTATACTACGGGTATTGTGTGACTTTTGTGAAAGAAGCGGATCTTTTAAAAAGTTAATGTATGAAGTACTTTGGGATAAATAATTCAACTTGTTAACATAAAGTAGAAAGTACCTTGTGTGAATAACTTGATTGTATTGGTTTGTGATAGCCTTGTAATACTTTCTTGTTGATTTGATAAGTAAACATGTTAGGATACTACGGGTGTTAGTATCTTGTGATGTCAGTAAGAGGGTTATTATTGTTGTGCTTACGTTGTTAAACGTTAAGCCCGTCAGATCGTTATTATATCACATACCCTCGACTTGTTATACCGAGGGCTTGCCACCCTTGATGCAGTCTATACGCCTACGCGGTCGCGTGACTATACGCGAGCGCCAGTATGCTCCGTGATTGATCATTCCGGTGTATTATCCCGACGGGGATGCCTACGCGGCTCAGGCGACTATTCAGTCTATTGAGACTATGCGATCGCGGAGTCCGTGAGGGTACGGTTAGCTACTCGACGCGTCTATACGACCGGCGCGGTGTATGTGTGACCCATGCGATCGCGGAAGTCCGTGATTAGGCACGCATAATGATACTACGGGCGATCGCCTTGCTTCGATCATTAGCGCCTAGAAAAGACCGCCATGATATCTATTTCGCTCTTGTTTATGTTGTGGGCGTAAGACCCATAGTTATATTTGAGTGATGACTGAGGCGAGTCCCCGACTTGACATGATCGCTATTTATCAGGAATCGTAGTTTGGTTATCATACATGTCTCCCGCTTTATATAGACTACTATGATTTCATTTACGATTTTCGGGCCACATACTTGGTACCGTTGTAATCGACTCCTTCGGGGCCGCGCTCATGCCGCAGTAGAGGTACACCGTTGTTGATCCTCGCCTTAGGGTCACAGTCATTGCTTGGGAAGCTCCGCTTCCGGAGGCTTATCACGTATAGTCCCCTGTTGTGTACTTACATTCGTGGTATGGCAGGCCCCGCCCCGCCATTGTTGTCATATCATTCTTAGAGGTCTGTAGTACTGTTGTGGGCAGAGTTGTAAATGGGATGTAACTGTTCGGATTTAAAGTTTTTATATATTTATGCCGAAAGGCAACTTTTCGCAGAAAAACTGTTTTACACTTCATATTATTTCATGTCTTGTTTATATTCCGCCGACACTGACGATGTCTACTGGGTGCCCGGTAGGCACCACCACGCCCGGTTCGGTCGTGACAAAAGTGGTATCGAGCGCTTAATCCTGAAAGTGTCTACAGCATCGTATCTAGTAAGTTCGATTATCGGTGTGTTGCGCACCACACCAATAATCGTGAGGCTATAGGATATTTAGGATTGGTTTACATTCTTCTCACTCGAGATCGTGCCTTAGAGCCGTGTTATAAGTTGGACCTCTAACGTATTTCTTTCCTTCACCGCTATGCCTCCGCAGAAGGCAACCCGCCTGTATGGCAAGGCACCGAGGAGCCGCGAGTAGAGCACGAGGGTTACGAGGCACAGCCCAATTATCACCTAGGATAGTGCTTCATTCGGGAGTTCATGACATCGCCATTTCAAAGAGAGTTTAGCACGGGCGGCAAAGATCCTCATCGCGCCATGACATTTACACCTTCTGGCCCACGACCAGAGCGTAAAGTATAGTTTGCAAGGGACGACCACATTAGCTAGGATTTGGCTACCAGAGAGTTTATGATATACCGATTTAACGCGCCTTGATGAATATCTAAGAGAGGTTGTACTAGAGTAGCTCTTCAAAGCTCGAGCATGGCCTGTACGCTTATGCGCAGCAGTCGAGAGACGTAGGATCAACGGGTTGACCAAGATCGCAGAAGAGGCCGTAATGAAGGTCCTTCGCAGAACTTTTGAGGCGAACCGCCTCAAAGAAGCAGATTAGATATGCACTCCGCCGGCAGAGTGGTTCTCCACTGTGGTTCGTGACGCTCGAGTACGCAGGAGTTGGTCAAGGCTCCAGGCTTCGTGCACAGATACACGTAGTCCAGCCACCGATTCGCTTTTCCCGTGTTCACAAGCAGACAAAGGCCATCCCGGAATGTCATCTTTGTTGATGCTTGTTTTACTCACTACCGCCGTGGCCATGTGGTCG
Organism: Przewalskia tangutica; assembly: GCA_029844215.1. NCBI lineage: Eukaryota > Viridiplantae > Streptophyta > Magnoliopsida > Solanales > Solanaceae > Przewalskia > Przewalskia tangutica. The sequence continues at coordinate 61,354,912 of CM056729.1, read as the reverse complement.
AAAGGATGTCCTAGTAGGAGGATGCAAGCAGAGGACTCACCTACCATCGGGCGGATTCAGAGTTCGGAGAGGAAGGGTGTTAGCTGTAGAGGCCACCCCACCCTGCGCGCCGCCAGGGTGTGGTGTCATGGGGAGGTCGACTTCTTCGACTTGTTATGCTTGCGCAAACAGGTGATTGATTGGAACGCAGAGGGTAGCAAGCAGATACACAGTGTATCCTTAACCCTCTAGAGATAACATTGTGTAAATTGTGATTAGAAATCATGGTTAGTTAACCGTAAGATCGGGGATGTAGAAAGTGAGCCTTAGAGTTTTATACGTAGAGACCTTAGAAGTAAGGCCATCTCGAGTAAAAGATGTATTTTTACGTGTTTGACTTTATCTGAGTGCATAGTGCACGTGAGTTATATTTGTATAATAAGTCCCTGAGTAGTGTGGAATGAAAGAGGGTAGTTGAGCTAAGAAGACCACTAGGTTTTCGTGACTTAAGTGTGAGATTGTTCCGGATCGGGGAGCAAGTGTTTGGCGCGATGTCGGGTCGGGTTGCAGACCGATTGCGGGTCAACCCGCGACCTGTTTTGTGGTGGGGTCAGTTCGGGGTGGTCCCGCCATGTGGTGGGGTCACGAGGGTGTTAGGCCCAAGTTTAGTTAACCAGCGTACGAGTTCGTGAGTGCGTCCGACCAGAAGTCGGGCCGATGAGGTCAGCCCATCTTGTCCTTCAGTCAGGACTGTTACTCGGCAGAGGGTTATGCGAGATGTTATATATCAGGAAGGTTGTAAGGCTGCACGAGGTGCCTACCTTCACCTTATGACGCATGTGGAGCCTGTGTTACTACTGCTTTTTCTCGAAATTTTACCCTACAGGTTAGAACTCGTGAGTCTCAAGCGCATTCGCCTCGCCGTTGTTTGGATTCCAGGGGTAGCTGTGAAGATGGTTGCCTCCTGTTAAGGGAGTGTTTTAATAACTACCATTTCAGTGTTCGGATATCGCCTTAGGACGCCTTGTAGGGGCGGAAGTGTAAGTCACGGCCGATCGTTCGATGTTGGCAAGGTTCAGATAGCTGGTTCATTCTTGTTTCAGCAGGATGTGGATAGGGTAAAGCTTATCAAGAAGAGGTTATTGGCAGCTCAGAGTCAACAGAAGTCATGCGGATAATCGGCGACGACGATTGGAGTTCAGGTTGACGGTGGGTCTTCTTGAAGGTACCACCCCGGGAAGGGTGTGATGAGTTTTGGAAAACAGAGGGAACTTAGCCAGAGTTACTTTGGGCCTTTTCAGATCATTTGGAAAATAGGCCAAGTTGCCTATAGTTAGCATTGCCGTCCGACGTAGGAGGCAGTACGTCCGATCTTTCATGTTGCTATGTTCGGAAGAGTATCGGAGATCCATCCAGAGTGATCCCAGTTAATGATGACCAAGTTGGAGGTAGTAACCCAGAGATTTGGAAAATGAGGCAGTAACAGAAATGTGGTAAGTTATGAGAAAGAGTGCAAATGTACGAGAAGGGTACGACGAGTAATGGAAGAAGCGAGCATGTGTTACGAGCATAGATGTGATCATTTCTTTTGAAGTGAAAGGTGCGAAGGGAGTATATTTTAGACCTCGAATGGGAGCTTTTGTAGTAATGGAGGTGATTCCTCGTGGACTTGGATTACGATATTGCGCTGGTGATATTTTTGTGGCAATGGCAACTTGTTATGTTAAGAGGAACTTATCGTTATCTGTCTTGAGAAGGAACATTCGGGACGAATGTTTCTAAGGAGGGGAGAATGTTATACCCCGTATTTCCAGAGTATGTACGTGAGGACGTACGTAGAAAAGTTTGAGCCTTAAAGCAGGTGCGCAAAAATTTTATTCACAACTACCGAAAGGAATCGTTTTTCGACTAAACGCTTTACAAACTTTGCGGCGGAAAATTCGCTATGTCGCTTATATATTTTGCGGATTTTTCCGAGAGATGAAACATTTTGACCAACGGGAGGTGACATGTGTCACCCTCATATCGACGCCAATTGGGGTGGCAAGTGGACGATTTGGAGGTCTTGGTTAGGTAGGATATTTTGTGTAGTAGATGGATAAGGACACTTGGATAAATCCTCACCCTACACTTGCATAGCACTTGGCTTGATCTTGGCCATTGGTTGGCCTATAAATACCCCCCTTAGTTGATGAACTTCTTCATCCAAAAATTGTTCTAAGTCTTGAAAGCCCTCTTCCCCCCTTTGTGTAGAGTTCTCGTCCTAGCCTCCCCCCTCCTTTCGTGAGGCCCCCTTGGCCGAGAGTTATCTCTCCTGTTACACCCCGTATTTACAAGACATGTTTTAAGATAGTACGTAAGAGCTCACAAGTGTTAAGATTTGAGACTTGTAAAAAAAAAAATTATCGGAATTATGAAATTGTCGGAAAAACTTTGTGTTGTGTCGAATGGGAGGGCGACACGTGTCACCCCCCCTTAGATGATGCCTTGGACGAAATGGCATGGTCATTTTGGTCATTTACCATAAGTCTTTTAAGGCTAAGACTTGCAACTTGTAGCATGAGTTTATTGACTAAAGTCAAAGGTCCCACCTTGTCTTGATATTTAGCAAGACTACATCCAAACCAACCATGTGTTATTATCATAACCTCCAAGGTGCTATATATTACTACTAGTAGTGCCAGAGAGCCAACACTTAGAAAAATTGCACAAATTGAAGAACTTAGGCAAGGTGCTCTCTGTTTGGTTGATCAAAGGAGGAAAAAATTTGTTTCTTGTCCAATAATCTCCCACTTTAAACCAAGGTTCTTGAGTGTATCAGTAAGTGTATCTCAATAGAAAATCTTGGAAAAGATGGTTTACTGTTAGTCGAAAGTGAAAACCTAGTGGCTTTCTAGGTTTTGGATTGAAGTTGAAGTAAAGTTATTGGTGTGGTTCTATGGTCTCAACAAGAGGATTGAAGGGTCTTGGAGAGGCTCTAAACTACTAAGGAGCGACTTCGGATGTGGATTTGGATTAAGAATCGTTAAGGTATAATCTTGTCTTTTAAGATGTTACAAGATTATGTATTTATATTGTTGTTGTTAGCTTTACATGTTGATAGCATGGTTGGTATGTTGAAGTTTATAAGTATTATGGATTGCTTGTAGCTTAATCCAAATGAAATGTAAGCCATGTAAGTTGGATTGCGATTTTAGCCGTATTAGAATCGCGCATGTTTTGACTGAGATTATAGTAATTGTAATCGTTTGCGACTTGATATCATGATAGGCTAACAATTTGGATTGAAATAGTAATTGGATAAGAATTGGTATTGTTGTATTCATTATGGCCGAAAATTGACTACTTTTTAAATCATGAGCCAATCGGGTTGTTTAGTTATTCATTTGTATCGACTACCTTCTATATTGTTGCGAGCCAATTGGGGCTGTTTGGTTATGGTATTTCGCCTTGAAAAAGGTGGCAAAGTAAGTAAAACAAAGGAGGTGTCATCCGATTTTCTCAGAGAATTTGGCGCTTAGCACTTAGAATATTCTATGTTTGAAGTAAGAGGTTAATGGACGATTGTGACCATGATAGGTTGAAGAAATATGTATAGCGATCCTACTTGAAGAATGGAATAGCTCAAGGTTGAAGTACTTTGGAGCATTTTACTACTTGTCGACAATCGTCATGAGGTATGTGAACCTCTTCTTTCTTTGGCATGATCCTACGTATGAAATCTCCATGTGATAAGATTTCAAGATTCCTTCTACTCTTAGAAGTCAAGTAGTTACATGGTTGAATCTAAGTTAAGGGTATGTTTAATTGTCCTAAGTCCTTACTAGGTCTTATGGGAGACGCTGGTAAGAACGGTTAGGAAGTTATGAGATTTGATTTAAAGGCTATGTGTCTTGATTTGTTTAAAGTAAGTAAGTGGATTTTATGTTCGAAAATGACTTGAAGTTATATGATTTTAAGGAATAAATTACTTGGTTTTGGAAGGTATGGAACTTTATATGTTTTGTATAAGTAATTGGGCTTTAAAGGAAGTATGTTATGAAGTTTGAAGACTAAGAACTATGATTGTCTTTTAAGGATTACGAAGTTTTAAGCGATACGATTCTTTTAAGTACGTATGTACGTAGTATCTTCGATCCCGCTTTCCTAAGTGTTGTAAGAATAAAAGTGTCTTAAGTTCTCTAAAAATGAAAGGTTGTTATAATGCTTTATGGGAAGTTGTTATGACGACTTAAGAAGAAGTAATAAGATGGTTTAAAAATGTTATGTAAGAAAATCACACCGAGCCTACAAATAGGCCTGACACGTTATGAGATACACCGAGCCTACAAATAGGCCGGACACGCATGAGATACACCGAGCCTACACATAGGCCGGATTACGCCATATTACCCCGAGCCTACACATAGGCCGGATTATGTTATATGATTCCACAGTACACCGAGCCCCACAGGCGGGCCGGATTATGTTATATGATTCCACAGTACACCGAGCCCCACAGGCGGGCCGGATTATGTTATATGATTCCACAGTACACCGAGCCCCACAGGCGGGCCGGATTATGTTATATGATTCCACAGTACACCGAGCCCCACAGCGGCCTGATTATGTTATATGATTCCACAAGACACCGAGCCCCACAAAGCGGCCGGATTATGTTATATGATTCCACAAGACACCGTGTCCCGCAAACGGGCCGGATTACGTTATGAAAAGATATGTGTTATGTGAAAAAGGCAGATTAACTCTTAAGTAAGTATGTAAGAATATGTTGTTAAATCTTATTGAAAGAAGGAAAGGAACTAGTTAATACATGATTGATTTCGCGAGTTAAAATGACATTCTTTTTTACGATATGATTTGGTTATTGCATTTTATTTCGCTCCATACTGCACTGTTGATCGACTTCTTCGGGCCGCGCTCATGCCCGCAGTGATAGTACATGTTGGTGATCCTTGCTTTTAGGATCTCTGCTCGCTTTTTGGAAAGAAGCTCTTTCACTCCGAGGCTTATCTTTTGGTACGGCTTCGACGTGGTAGACTTATGTACATTCAGGGTATGGCGGGCCCCGTCCCGCCGCAGCTTTAATTATTGTGCAGGTCCGTAGTCGCATGTCAGGGTCGGTTTGTAAAAAGGGATGTAATCGCTTTGTTATGTATATGTATATGTGTCAGAAGGTAGCCTTATCCGCTAACCCGTGGTTTAATTTTCTCGTTATTTTATTTTTTAAGTTTCATGTATGTCTCCGCTATTCTCTCGAGGAATACCAACAGGTGCCTGTGTAGGGCACCGCCGCGCCCGGTCGGTCGTGACAAAAGTGGTATCGAGCGCTTAGTCCTCGAAAGTGTCTACGCACCGTGTCTAGTAGTCTTGATTATCGCGTGTCAGGCACCACATCTATAATCGTGAGGCTACAGACATTTAGGATTGGTTTCATTCTTCTCTCTCTCGAGATCGCGGCAAGAGAGTCGCCTTATTAGGTTGAATCCTCTCCGACCTCTTCTTATGAAACAATATGCCTCCACGAAAGTTACCAGGCCTGTAGGCAAGGCAAGCAGCAGAGTCGCTAGCGGCACTGTGAGGGTTACACTGCTCGAGCACGCACTATGCCCGAGGTAGAGGCGGTCGGCGAGTTCACCACGCTGCAGCTTTAGAGGAGCCGAGGGCGCAGAGCTCCAGAGGTTCCTGCACCGAGCCTCCAGCCTCACCACCACGAGTATAGAGACTACGGGAGCGATTCGTTATTGACCAAGATAGTAGCCGGCAACACCGACAGAGAAGCAAACACCCTAAATGGGCCATGGATTAGGGATTTTCCGGGATGTCATCCACCGAAGTTTTATGGTTCGAGGTCCACGAGGATCCGCAGGAGTTCATTCGGCAGCCTACAATGACCACGCAGTTCTTAGGGCTTCAGAGGCGAGTTCTGTTACGCCAGCCTCCTACCGTTACGCCGATATCGCGTTGAACCGTTTGAGTCGGTTGCTTTCGAGAGGTGATGATGCTCGCCCAGCCGTTTGGGATGAGTTCACAGAGGCCTTTCTTGGTCACTTTTGCCTCCCGAGACGAGGAGAGCCCGTGGATGTCTTATCATCGAGGCGTAACGGAGGACCATCGTGAGTACACCCTGCAGTTTGACTCGTGGCTAGGTACGCGCACACTATCAGGCTAATATGGCCGATAGAGTCCATCGCTATGTTATGGACTAGACCGTTATATGATCACCGCTGTCGGAGTGGCCCTTCACCAGAATGGATATCGCAGATGCGCACATATATGCAGGAGGATTGAGGAGGAGAGAGAGGACCGACCAGACCAAGGCCACCAAGAGGCCAAGACGGCAGGGTTCAGTGGTGATATTCGAGGCGAGAGCCTCAAAGCAGAGCTAGGTCTACGCTCACCGACACAGAGTGCTCCTTCCCGCCGCGGAGGTTAGATCACCGGCACTGGGAGCCGCCGAGCTCGTGGCTTTGATTCAGATACGCACACGGGTTCTAGATGGGGCCCTCTTCCTCAAGTTGTTCACAGGTGGCGTGCATCACCATGGGAATGTCGCCGTACATCGGGTGCCTGTTTTGCCTGTGGCCGTCCTGGCCATATGTTGAGGGATTGTCCTAGTAGGAGAGTCATGCGAGGATAGAAAAGTCTACCTGATCGATGCGGGTTCTTCGCCTTCTGGCTAGGGCAGATGTTCATCCACGGCAGCCGCGGGCAGGGTCGTGGTGGAAGTTCCCGCTTTAGCGGTCCTTTGAACCGCCTATATGAATCTGTATATCTTCGCCCTTTACAGATCTGTATGCATGATAAGGTTATTTTATGTTTAAGTATCAAGAACGGATAATATTGAAATTATGTACGTATGCTAGAAGTAAGTTGGAAGTACGAAAAGATAATCTTTTTAGGCCTTGAATGTGAGTATATAGTGATGATGCACACTATGGATTGTTTCCTCGTTTGGTTTGTGATGGATAAATATGCAAGTGCGGTATATTAGGGCCATATGTGGCATAATTAGGTTTTGCTAAGTGCAAGTTTATGAGACTATGTCAAGGAATGATAGATTGAGCTCCGAAAGAACATTCGGGGACGAATGTTTCTAAGGGGGGAAGAATGTTACACCCCGTATTTACAAGACATGTTTTAAGATAGTACGTAAGAGCTCACAAGTGTTAAGATTTGAGACTTGTAAAAAAAAATTATCGGAATTATGAAATTGTCGGAAAAACTTTGTGTTGTGTCGAATGGGAGGGCGACACGTGTCACCCCCCCTTAGATGATGCCTTGGACGAAATGGCATGGTCATTTTGGTCATTTACCATAAGTCTTTTAAGGCTAAGACTTGCAACTTGTAGCATGAGTTTATTGACTAAAGTCAAAGGTCCCACCTTGTCTTGATATTTAGCAAGACTACATCCAAACCAACCATGTGTTATTATCATAACCCTCCAAGGTGCTATATATTACTACTAGTAGTGCTAGAGAGAGCCAACACTTAGAAAAAATTGCACAAATTGAAGAACTTAGGCAAGGTGCTCTCGGGTTTGGTTGATCAAAGGAGGAAAAAAATTTGTTTCTTGTCCAATAATCTCCCCACTTTAAACCAAGGTTCTTGAGTGTATTGTAAGTGTATCTCAATAGAAAAATCTTGGAAAAAGATGGTTTACGGGTTAGTCGCAAAGTGAAAACCTAGTGGCTTTCTAGGTTTTGGATTGGAAGTTGAAGTAAAGTTATTGGTGTGGTTCTAAGGGTCTCAACAAGAGGATTGAAGTGTCTTGGAGAGGCTCTAAACTACTAAGGAGCGACTTCGGATTTGGATTTGGATTAAGAATCGTTAAGGTATAATCTTGTCTTTTAAGATGTTACAAGATTATGTATTTATATTGTTGTTGTTAGCTTTACATGTTGATAGCATGAAGTTGGTATGTTGAAGTTTATAAGTATTATGGATTGCTTGTAGCTTAATCCAAATGAAATGTAAGCCATGTAAGTTGGATTGCGATTTTAGCCGTATTAGAATCGCCGCATGTTTTTGACTCGAGATTATAGTAAGTGTAATCGTGAGCGACTTGATATCATGATAGGCTAACAATTTGGATTGAAATAGAAATTGGATAAGAATTGGTATTGTTGTATTCATTATGGCCGAAAATTGGACTACTTTCTAAATTGTGAGCCAATCGGGGCTGTTTAGTTATTCATTTGTATCGACTACCTTCTATATTGTTGTGAGCCAATTGGGGCTGTTTGGTTATGGTATTTCGCCTTGAAAAAGGTGGCAAAGTAAGTAAAACAAAGGAGGTGCTGTCCGATTTTCTCAGAATTTGGCGGCTTAGCACTTAGAATATTCTATGTTTGAAGTAAGAGGTTAATGGACGATTGTGACCATGATAGGTTGAAGAAATATGTATAGCGATCCTACTTGAAGAATGGAATAGCTCAAGGTTGAAGTACTTTGGAGCATTTTACTACTTGTCGACAATCGTCGCGAGGTATGTGAACCTCTTCTTTCTTTGGCATGATCCTACGTATGAAATCTCCATGTGATAGTATTTCAAGATTCCTTCTACTCTTAGAAGTTGAAGTAGTTACATGGTTGAATCTAAGTTAAGGGTATGTTTAATTGTCCTAAGTCCTTACTAGGTCTTATGGGAGACGTTGGTAAGAACGGTTAGGAAGTTATGAGATTTGATTTAAAGGCTATGTGTCTTGATTTGTTTAAAGTAAGTAAGTGGATTTTATGTTCGAAAATGACTTGAAGTTATATGATTTTAAGGGAATAAATTACTTGGTTTTGGAAGGTATGGAACTTTATATGTTTTTGTATAAGTAATTGGGCTTTAAAGGAAGTATGTTATGAAGTTTGAAGACTAAGAACTATGATTGTCTTTAAGGATTATGAAGTTTTAAGCGATACGATTCTTTTTAAGTATGTATGTACGTAGTATCTTCGATCCCGTTTTCCTAAGTGTTGTAAGAATAAAAGTGTCTTAAGTTCTCTAAAAAATGAAAGGTTGTTATAACAGCTTTATGGGAAGTTGTTATGACGACTTAAGAAGAAGTAATAAGATGGTTTAAAAATGTTATGTAAGGAAAATCACACCGAGCCTACAAATAGGCCGGATTACGTTATGAGATACACCGAGCCTACAAATAGGCCGGACTACGTTATGAGATACACCGAGCCTACACATAGGCGGACACGCCATATTACCCCCGAGCCTACACATAGGCCGGTTACGCCATCGACACCGAGCCCCACAGCGGCCGGATTATGTTATATGATTCCACAAGACACCGAGCCCCACAGGCGGGCCGGATTATGTTATATGATTCCACAGTACACCGAGCCCCACAAGCGGGCCGGATTATGTTATATGATTCCACAGTACACCGAGCCCCACAGGCGGGCCGGATTATGTTATATGATTCCACAGTACACCGAGCCCCACAGGCGGGCCGGATTATGTTATATGATTCCACAGTACACCGTGTCCCGCAAATGGGCCGGATTACGTTATGAAAAGATATGTAAGTTATGTGAAAAAGGCAGGATTAACTCTTAAGTAAGTATGTAAGAATATGTTGTTAAATCTTATTGAAAGAAGGAAAGGAACGGTTAATACATGATTGATTTCAGGAGTTAAAATGACATTCTTTTTTTACAGATATGATTTGGTTATTGCATTTTATTTCTGTTCCATACTTGCACTGTTGTTATCGACTTCTGGCCGCGCTCATGCCCGCAGTGATAGGTAATACACGTGGTTATCCTTGCTTTTAGGATCTCTGCTCGCTTTTTGGAAAGAAGCCCTTTCACTCGTGAGGCTTATCTTTGGTACGGTTTCGATGTGGTAGACTTATGTACATTCAGGGTATGGCGGCCCCGTCCCGCCGCAGCTTTTAATTCTTAGAGGTCCGTAGTCGCATGTCAGGTCGGTTTGTAAAAAGAAAGGGATGTAATCACTGTTGTTATGTATATGTATATGTGTCTGGAAGGTAGCCTTATCGCTAACTCGTGGTTTAATTTTCTCGTTATTTTATTTTTTTAAGTTTCATGTATGTTCACGCTATTCTCTCGAGGAATACCAACAGGTGCCTGTGTAGGGCACCAGCCATGCCCGGTCGGTCGTGACAAAAGTGGTATCGTGAGCGCTTAGTCCTCGGAAAGTGTCTACGCATCTGTCTAGTAGAGTCTTGATTATCGGTGTGTTGTGCACCACATCTATAATCAGGAGGCTACAGGACATTTAGGATTGGTTTCCATTCTTCTCTCTTTCTGAGATCGTGCAGTAGAGCTGTCTTATTAGGTTGAATCCTCTCTGACCTCTTCGTATGAAACAATATGCCTCCACGAAAGCTACCAGGCCCAGTAGGCAAAGCAGCAGGAGTCGCTAGCGGTACTCAGAGGTTACACTGCTCAGTGCACGCACTATGCCCGAGGTAGTAGGCGGTCGGCGAGTTCACCACGCTGCAGCTTTAGAGGAGCCGAGGCGGCAGAGCTCCAGAGGTTCCTGCACCGAGCCTCCAGCCTCACCACCGAGTATAGAGACTACGGGGAGCAGATTCGGTTATTGACCAAGATAAGTAGCCGGCAACACGACAGGAGAGCAGCAACCCACCCTAGGGCCGATGGGCCATGGATTAGGGATTTTCCGGGATGTCATCCACCGAGTTTTATGGTTCGAGGTCCACGAGGATCCGCAGGAGTTCATTCGGCAGCCTACAATGACCACGCAGTTCTTAGGGCTTCAGAGGCGAGTTCGTTACGCTAGCCTCCTACCGTTACGCGATATCGCGTTGAACCGGTTTGAGTCGTGGTTGCTCGAGAGGTGATGATGCTCGGCCCAGGGTTTGGGATGAGTTCACAGAGGCCTTTCTGGTCACTTTTTGCCTCCCGAGATGAGGAGAGCCCGTGGATAGGTTCTTATCATCGAGGCGAATGGGAGGACCATCGTGAGTACACCCTGTAGTTTGACTCGTTGGCTAGGTACGCGCGACACTATTGTGGCTAATATGGCCGATAGAGTCCATCGCTATGTTATGGGACTAGACCGTTATATGATCACCGCTGCTCGGAGTGGCCCTTCACCAGAATGGATATTGCCGTGATGCATATATGCAGAGGGATTGAGGACAGGAGAGAGAGGACCGACTGCACCAAGGCCAGCCCAAGAGGCCAAGACGGCAGGGTTCAGTGGTGATATTCGAGGCGAGAGCCTCAGCAGAGCTAGGTCTACAGCTCACCGACACGCAGTGCTCCTTCCCGCTCGCGGAGGGTTAGATCACCGGTAATTCGGGAGCCACGAGCTCGTGGCTTTGATTCAGATATCGCATACGGGTTCTAGACACGGCCCTCTTCCTCGATGTTCACAGCAGGGCCGTGATCACCATGGGAATGTCGTCGTGCATCGTGCTTGTTTTGCCTGTGGCCGTGGCCATATGTTGAGGGATTGTCCTAGTAGGAGAGTTGCGGGAGGATAGAAAAGTCTACCGGATCATTCGCGGGTTCTTCGCCTTGGCTAGGGCAGATGTTCATCCACCGCAGCCGCGGTGGGTCGTGGTGGAAGTTCCAGTTTAGCGGTCCTTTGAACCGCCTATATGAATTCGTATATCTTCGCCCTTTACAGATCTGTATGCATGATAAGGTTATTTTATGTTTAAGTATCAAGAACGGATAATATTGAAATTATGTACGATGCTAGAAGTAAGTTGGAAGTACTAAAAGATAATCTTTTAGGCCTTGAATGTGAGTATATAGTGATGATGCACACTATGGATTGTTTCTCGCTTGGTTTGTGATGGATAAATATGCAAGTCATGTATATTAGGGCCATGTGGCATAATTAGGTTTTGCTAAGTGCAAGTTTATGAGACTATGTCAAGGAATGATAGATTGAGCTCAAAGAACATTCGGGACGAATGTTTCTAAGGGGAAGAATGTTACACCGTATTTACAAGACATGTTTTAAGATAGTACGTAAGAGCTCACAAGTGTTAAGATTTGAGACTTGTAAAAAAATTATCTAATTATGAAATTGTCGAAAAACTTTGTGTTGTGTCGAATGGGAGGCGACACGTGTCACCCCTTAGATGATGCCTTGGACGAAATGGCATGGTCATTTTGGTCATTTACCATAAGTCTTTAAGGCTAAGACTTGCAACTTAGAGCATGAGTTTATTGACTAAAGTCAAAGGTCCCACCTTGTCTTGATATTTAGCAAGACTACATCCAAACCAACCACGTGTTATTATCATAACCTCCAAGGTGCTATATATTACTACTAGTAGTGCTAGAGAGCCAACACTTAGAAAAAATTGCACAAATTGAAGAACTTAGGCAAGGTGCTCTGTTTGGTTGATCAAAGGAGGAAAAAATTTGTTTCTTGTCCAATAATCTCCCACTTTAAACCAAGGTTCTTGAGTGTATTGTAAGTGTATCTCAATAGAAAAATCTTGGAAAAAGATGGTTTACGGGTTAGTCGCAAAGTGAAAACCTAGTGGCTTTCTAGGTTTTGGATTGGAAGTTGAAGTAAAGTTATTGGTGTGGTTCTAAGGGTCTCAACAAGAGGATTGAAGTGTCTTGGAGAGGCTCTAAACTACTAAGGAGCGACTTCGGATTTGGATTTGGATTAAGAATCGTTAAGGTATAATCTTGTCTTTTAAGATGTTACAAGATTATGTATTTATATTGTTGTTGTTAGCTTTACATGTTGATAGCATGAAGTTGGTATGTTGAAGTTTATAAGTATTATGGATTGCTTGTAGCTTAATCCGAAATGAAATGTAAGCCATGTAAGTTGGATTGCGATTTTAGCCGTATTAGAATCGTCGCATGTTTTTGACTCGAGATTATAGTAATTGTAATCGCTTTGACTTGATATCATGATAGGCTAACAATTTGGATTGAAATAGAAATTGGATAAGAATTGGTATTGTTGTATTCATTATGGTAAAATTGACTACTTTTTAAATCGTGAGCCAATCAGTCATGTTTAGTTATTCATTTGTATCGACTACCTTCTATATTGTTGTGAGCCAATCGGGCTGTTTGGTTATGGTATTTCGCCTTGAAAAAGGTGGCAAAGTAAGTAAAAACAAAGGAGGTGCTGTCCGATTTTCCAGAATTTGGGCGCTTAGCACTTAGAATATTCTATGTTTGAAGTAAGAGGTTAATGGACGATTGTGACCATGATAGGTTGAAGAAATATGTATAGCGTATCCTACTTGAAGAATGGAATAGCTCAAGGTTGAAGTACTTTGGAGCATTTTACTACTTGTCGACAATCGTCGCGAGGTATGTGAACCTCTTCTTTCTTTGGTACGATCCTACGATGAAATCTCCATGTGATAGTATTTCAAGATTCCTTCTACTCTTAGAAGTCAAGTAGTTACATGGTTGAATCTAAGTTATGGTATGTTTAAATTGTCCTAAGTCCTTACTAGGTCTTATGGGAGACGTTGGTAAGAACGGTTAGGAAGTTATGAGATTTGATTTAAAGGCTATGTGTCTTGATTTGTTTAAAGTAAGTAAGTGGATTTTATGTTCGAAAATGACTTGAAGTTATATGATTTTAAGGGAATAAATTACTTGGTTTTGGAAGGTATGGAACTTTATATGTTTTTGTATAAGTAATTGGGCTTTAAAGGAAGTATGTTATGAAGTTTGAAGACTAAGAACTATGATTGTCTTTTAAGGATTATGAAGTTTTAAGCGATACGATTCTTTTTAAGTATGTATGTACGTAGTATCTTTGGATCCCGTTTTCCTAAGTGTTGTAAGAATAAAAGTGTCTTAAGTTCTCTAAAAAATGAAAGGTTGTTATAACAGCTTTATGGGAAGTTGTTATGACGACTTAAGAAGAAGTAATAAGATGGTTTAAAAATGTTATGTAAGGAAAATCACACCGAGCCTACAAATAGGCCGGATTACGTTATGAGATACACCGAGCCTACAAATAGGCCGGATTACGTTATGAGATACACCGAGCCTACACATAGGCCGGATTACGCCATATTACCCCGAGCCTACACATAGGCCGGGTTACGTCATCGTACACCGAGCCCCACAGGCGGGCCGGATTATGTTATATGATTCCACAGTACACCGAGCCCCACAGGCGGGCCGGATTATGTTATATGATTCCACAGTACACCGAGCCCCACAGGCGGGCCGGATTATGTTATATGATTCCACAGTACACCGAGCCCCACAGGCGGGCCGGATTATGTTATATGATTCCACAGTACACCGAGCCCCACAGGCGGGCCGGATTATGTTATATGATTCCACAGTACACCGTGTCCCGCAAATGGGCCGGATTACGTTATGAAAAGATATGTAAGTTATGTGAAAAAGGCAGGATTAACTCTTAAGTAAGTATGTAAGAATATGTTGTTAAATCTTATTGAAAGAAGGAAAGGAACGGTTAATATATGATTGATTTCAGGAGTTAAAATGACATTCTTTTTTTACAGATATGATTTGGTTATTGCATTTTATTTCTGTTCCATACTGCACTGTTATCGACTTCTTCTGCGTTCATGCCCGCAGGTGATAGGTACACAGGTTGGTTATCCTTGCTTTTAGGATCTCTGTTCAGTTTTTGGAAAGAAGCTCCTTTCACTCCGGAGGCTTATCTTTTGGTACGGTTTCCCTGATGTGGTAGACTTATGTACATTCAGGGGTATGGCGGGGCCCTGTCCCGCCGCAGTTTTAATTCTTAGAGGTCGCATGTTGTGGGTCGGTTTGTAAAAAGAAAGGGATGTAACTGCTGTTGTTATGTATATGTATATGTGTCCAGGAAGGTAGCCTTATCGGCTAACCTGTGGTTTAATTTTCTCGTTATTTTATTTTTTTAAGTTTCATGTATGTTCCGCTGCTATTCTCTGAGGAATACCTGAACAGGGTGCCCAGGTAGGGCACCAGTCGCGGGCCCGGGGTCGGGTCGTTACATCTCCCCCTTGAGAAGGCCTTTGGCCGAAACCTACCCCCCCTTGCCTAGTTGTTCTCGTAAAATACTACCCCCCTCTTGGTAGAAATACTCTCCAAGTATTGTTACTATTCCAAAATACCTTGGCCCAAATACCTTGTAGTATTCCAAGGTTACACCTATACTAGAAGCCCAGAAATACTACTATACTTCCCTTCAGTCACTAAACGAAACCCTAAGGAAAATCTCCATAGTTGGTTGGAGTATTAAGAAGAAGTTGCGTAGAACTTCTAAGGGTTGTTTGGAGCGGGTTGGAGCACCCGAAATAGGAGCTAAACGTTGCTCAGGAATCGACATTAAACTTGGATAATTTTGGGCTTACCGAGGTAAATAATCCTATCCTTCTATTGTAATTGGAAATTACATACTATAGTTGTATAGAAATGAATATAAGATTCATAGAAGAGAATTGAACTGTAATAGAAGGATATTACAGAAAAGACTTGAACTGAAATCACATCAGAAGAATAATCTACAGAGTAGTCTAGACGTTGATAGACTTGTATAACCTTTATAGGTTGAATGTTCTGCGAGTAGCATGTACTACTTGAATGGTGGACAAGGCTAGCCGGGTTATAGCCGTGGAGCGTTTTGCTAATAGTCGATAATTGTCGCGAGGTATGTGATTCTTCCTATCCTCTTGAGCATGATATTTTAAAAGAATATATATATAGTACGGTAGACGTACGTGTGTTAACTGAACGTAGTTGTACGGCAATGTCTTTTGACTTAAGCCTGAATAATAAGAATCTTGAAGTATTTCAAAAGAATTAAGAATCCTTTTTGAAAGAAGAGTAATACTTGGTTTTTAAAAGCTTAAGAGTTATACTAGCTTTATGGGAAGTTAGGTATAACGACTTAAGAGTGATAAAAAGAATGGTTTATTAATTTTAGAAGTTAAGAGACTTGATCTTGAAAGATAAGAGACTTGACTTAAATAAATTAATATGAATTTTGTGTGAAACCTCATTCGTGAGTAATGAGTACTTGGTTTTTAAAAGGGAATAATCTTTTACTGATTTCGGAAATCAGAATAAGTATCGAACAAACCACTGCAGCGTTAATAAAGGGAAATGTCTTGACAATTAAGTATTATTAAAACCAGTAGAAACCTCAACTGCATGAAGCTAAGATGAGACAAAATGATATTACATTTCCTTGATCATGGCTGCTTTAATAAGATTGTTATGAACAAGAATAACCTACTCACATATAAGGCATATGTTTCTCAAATTGTTTTAAAGAAGAATTTTATTCTTAAGTGATTAAGATTATGAACTACGAAACCTTTCGAAAAATGAGAAACTTGAGCATTTGAAATTAGGCAAACTTGAACGTTTGGAAAATAATGTTGTTACAGGACTTTACAAAAAGAAATGTTTTGGTTTACTTAAAAAGATAGTCACTCTATTTTATACTACGGGTATTGTGTGACTTTTGTGAAAGAAGCGGATCTTTTAAAAAGTTAATGTATGAAGTACTTTGGGGATAAATACCCGAACTTGTTAACATAAAGTAGAAAGTACCTTGTGTGAATAACTTGATTGTATTGGTTTGTGATAGCCTTGTAATACTTTCTTGTTGATTTGATAAGTAAACATGTTAGGATGCTACGTGTGTTAGTATCTTGTGATGTTGTGTAAGAGGGTTATTATTGTTGTGCTTACGTTGTTAAACGTTAAGCCCGTTGTACTGTTATTATATCACATACCCCCTTGACTTGTTATACCGAGGGCTTGCCACCCTTGATGCGGGTCTATACGGCCTATGCGGTCTGTGTGACTATGCGGAGCAGCGGTATGCTCCAGGATTGATCATTCCGGGTGTATTATCCCGATGCGGGGGATGCCCTATGCGGTCTGTGTGACTATGCGGTCTATTGAGACTATGCGGACTGCGGGAGTCCAGGAGGGTACCGGGGTTAGCTACCCCCGATGCGGGTCTATACGACCTATGCGGTCTACGTGTGACTATGCGATCGCGGAAGTCCGTGATTAGGCACGCATAATGATACTATGGGTGATTGGCCTTGCTTCGATCATTAGCGCCTAGAAAAGACCGCCATGATATCTATTTCGCTCTTGTTTATGTTGTGGCGTGAGACCCATAGTTATATTTGAGTGATGACTTGAGGCGTGAGTCCCCGACTTGACATGATCGCTATTTATTGTGAATCGTAGTTTGGTTATCATACATGTCTCCCGCTTTATATAGACTACTATGATTTCATTTACGTGATTTTCGCCACATACTTGGTACTGTGTAATCGACCTCCTTCGAGGGGCTGCGTTCATGCCGCAGGTAGAGGTACACCAGTGTTGATCCTCACTCTTAGCGTCACAGTTCAGCGTTTGGGAAGCTCCGTTTCTCCGGAGGCTTATCAGTGGTATAGTCCCCTGTTGTTGTAGGTACATACATTCAGGGGTATGGCGGGGCCCTGTCCCGCCATTGTTGTCATATCATTCTTAGAGGTCTGTAGTACTGTTGTGGGCAGAGTTGTAAATGGGATGTAACTGTTCGGATTTAAAGTTTTTATATATTTATGCCGAAAGACAACTTTTCGCAGAAAAACTGTTTTACACTTCATATTATTTCATGTCTTGTTTATATTCCGCTGATTACTCTGATGTATGTCTACTTGGGTGCCCGGGGTAAGGCACCAGTCACGGGCCCGGGTTCGGGTCGTGACAAGGGCCACCCGCCCGTGGTATCATTAAGCAATCCTACTCCTGGGACAATTTCACCCGCAAGGGCCGTATGGACCCGCATGAGGTAACTTCCTCGCATAGGCTGTATCCGCCCGCATAGGTCGTATGGACCCGCATGAGGTATTCCTCGCCTAGGACTATTTCACCCGCACCGGACTATTTCACCCGCTTAGGCCTGATGGGCCCGCAATGAGTACAAATGTCGCACTCGCATCATGGGTAGCAAATCCATGGAATTAGTAGTAACCCGGGGCTTTACCCCGTAAGAATAACATAAACTAGCACAACCGGCTATCATACATAACATAAGCACTACCGGCTTATCATACATAACATAAGCACTACCGACTTATCATACATAACATAAGCAAGTTAAGAAATCCCCCTAACTTCATATTAGTCTTATTCATATACACTCTCATTTTAGTTTACTTAAGGCACTAACATGTCATTATGAAATCCGGGAATTTAACCCAAAGTACTACGTACTTCTATTCTTTTAAAATAACTCTTTTTCGTATAAAACTTCCAAGATACTAATAACCGTAGTATCAAGTCATATCTACTTTTCAAGACAAGTCACAATACCTTTTAGAAATACATTTATAGGCTTCTAAATCAAGTGACTTCTTTCTTTTAAAACCTTAAGCAATTGATGCCTCAAAATCAATTTGCCTTTCATTATTTCAAGTCATTTATCATACTTTCATTACTTAGAGTAAACCACTTTTATTAACTTTCCATAAAGCTTTTATAACCAACTTCCCATAAAGTCGTTATACTAGCTTTATACTTTAGACAAATACATTCTTTTTTATATCCAAGAGACTTATACTTTCAAAACCAAGTATCATATACTTTTAAAATACTTTAAGTCTCTTAACTTTTAGAAACTAAGATATCCTTAATATTCTTAAACAAGTGAGTTAAGTCCCTAACTCAACCAACTTGGACATTCTTAAAATAAGCCAAGGATATCAAATGGATTAGATTGTCAAAAATCTCGTACGTCTACCGTACTATATATTTACAACTATTCATGCTCAAGAGATAAGAAAGTTCCACATACCTCTTCGGTTCAATCCACTTGCCAATTCCAATATGCCGTACGTAGTATGTCAACCTATAATGACCATAATACGTCTATTAATTTCTTACTTCAAACGTAGAATATTCTAAGTGCAAAGTCACTAAATTCTACGGAAAATCGGACAACACTTCCTTTGTTTCTACATACTTTTCCACCTTTTTCAAGGTCCGAAAATCAATAACCAAACTCCACATTTAAGGCCCAACAATTAAACAATACAAAGGGGATTACACGCCTTAACAGGACGTGTAAAATTATGTCCCACAATTGATATCAAACTAGTCCAACATACAATGTTACATTCGGCAATTTGAGGGACAACAATACATAGTCTTTTCCAATTCCTTTTCAATCCAAGTTGTTTAGTATAACATGTTATAAAGCCGTAATCGATTATAACAACTATAATCTTCAAGTAGGTAACATGCGACGATTCTAATTATCGACCAAAATTGTATTTCAATTTCAAATGGCTAACAATGACATTTCGGATTTTAGGCTTCCAATATCCATAACACTTATCAATCTTATATACATATACTTCATGCTTGTTAAAATGTAAGGCTGCAACAATATGTAATCTTATACACTTAGTAGAACAAGATTGTTACCTTAGTGAGCCTTAATCCACTTCAATATCCGAAGTCTCTCCCTAGCAACTTAAAGCCTCTTCTTGACACTCCAATCCGCCACTTGATGCCCTTAGAAGATTACAAACAACTTTCCTTCAATTCCAATTCCAAACCTAGGAAAGTGACTAGGTTTTCACCTTGCGACTAATACGAAAATTCCACTTTTTCGGGATATTTCTATTGAGATACCCTTACAATACCCTTAGGAACCTTGGTTTAAAGTGTGGAGCTTATTGTACAACAAACGAAAATTTTTGTCTTTCCAAAACCCTCAAACCCGAGAGCAATATTGAAGGCATCCAAGTTTCTTGAAAAAAAATTCTAAGTGTGGGAGTTAGTCTTGCTAGTAGTAAGCTTATATAACCATATGGAGGGTCAAGATTAGAACAAATGGGTGGTTTGGATGCATTCTACAAGGATCAAGCCAAGTGGCTCTTGACTAAGTCAACAATATCAAGCTTTAGCCCTTAGCAAGACTTGGTCATCTCTTTATTGGTCAAATGACCATTTTAGCCATGTCCATTTCGTCCAATACCACTAAGGGGGGGGGGGGGGGTGACACGTGTCGCCCTCCCATTCGTCGCAATATTTTGTTTTCTGACAAATTCCAAAATTTCGATAAATTTTTTTAGTATTCTCAAATCTTAACATTTTTTAGTTCTTACGTACGTTCTTATAAATATGTCCTGCAATTTACAGGGTGTAACACAGGGCTCATCCATACCCCTGAATGTGCTACAACCGACAATACCAGGGACCCAAACCAAAGATAAGCCTCCGGAGTGAATGGAGCTTTTAACCAAAACTGAACACAGATCCTAGAGCGAGGATCACCAACCTGTGTACCTAATAACTGCGGGCATGAACGCAACCCCCCGAAGGGGGTCAGTACAACAGGTACCGAGTATGAAATTGAAATAAGGTACAGTAAACAAATCATAACTGTACAAAAGAATGACAGGGGCAAGTATAAAAAAGGAAATACCATATCCTACAGTGACATTACAACTCATGAACTTAATCACACATTATTAGCTTTTCCCATTTTCAATAAGAGTTATAATCAAATTCTTACATACATACTTATGAGAAATCATCAAGTTCATAAACATATAACTTACGTATCTTGCATAACATAATCCGGCCCTTTATGGAGGGACGTCTCATTTTGGAGTTCACTTTGATTATCCATACGTGATAACGTAACCCGGCCCATTGCGACACGGTGAATTCATAAAAGTATAAAGTATCTTAATCCCCACCAACCAAAAAAGGTCACGACCGCCCATAAGGTATATACCGCGACCCAACGGACGCGGTAAAGTCACGTAAGTTTGCCCTTAAAGGTATACTGCCCGACCCAATCTGGGATGCGGTAAAGTCACGTAAGTCTGCCCATAAAGATATACCGCCGCCAACTGAACGCAGAAAGTCACGTAAGTCGCCCATAAGGTATACCGCCTGACCCAACTGGGACGCGTAAAGTCACGTAAGTCCGCCATAAAGGTATAACGCCTGGTCTAATCGGGACGCGTAAAGTCACGTAAGTCCGCCCATAAGGTATCTTGCCGCCCAACTGGGACGCGATAAAGTTGCGTAAGTCCGCCCGTAAGGTATCTTGCCCACCCAACTGGGACGCGATAAAGTCATGTAAGTCTGCCATAAATGTATCTTGCCGCCCAACTGGGACGCGGTAAAGTCACGTAAGTCTGCCATAAGGTATAACGCCTACCAACTGGGACGCGGTAAAGTCACATAAGTCTGCCCATAAAGGTATACTGTCCGGCCCAATCTGGGAAGCGGTAAAGTCACGTAAGTCTGCCCATAAAGGTATACTGCCCGGCCCAATCTAGGACGCGGTAAAGTCATATAGTCTTCCCATAAAGGTATACTGCCCGGCCCATTCTGGGACGCGGTATAATTTTCCTTACATAACATTTTAAACCATCCTTTCACTTCTCCTTAAGTCGTTATAACAACTTCCCATAAAGCTATTATAATAACCTTTCACTTTAGAGATTAAGGCACTTTTATTTCTTACAACATTAGGGAAAACTAAACCCAAAAGTTCTACGTACATGCATACTTATAAAAGAATCATGCCACACCTTCTCTTTTAAATCAATAAACTTCTTCTTTTTAAAACTCATGTTACATTCTCTTTTGAAATCAAGCTTCTTAACTTTTGAAATAAATCATGGAAACCATACTTTTTAAATCAAGTCATTCCTTTCTTTAAGAATCAAGTCCCATAACTTGAAAAATAAAGTCTCATAATCTTTTAAGAAATCAAGGTTCATAGTCTTAAAACTTCATAACAAAAACTCGTTAAATTAAATTATATATATTTTTATGAGCTATGAATAGGTTATACTCGTTTATAACGATCTTATTAAAGCAGCCATGATCTAGAAAATGTAGTACAATTTTTTCTTATCTTAGTTTCTATGCAGATGGAGAATTCTACTAATTTTTAATATAATTGATTGTCGATACATTTTTATTAACGCTGCAATGACTTGTTCAATACCTATTCTCATTAGTGTAGTAAATTAGCAAAGTCAACTCGACCCCAAATACTTCATAACGACTCTTACCAACATCCCCCATAAGATTTGGTAAGAGCTTAGGATTACTTAGACATACCTTTTACATAGAGTAAATCAACATACGTACCTCTTAACTTCTAAGAGTAGAAGGAATCATGAAATAACACCACATGTATATTTCATACATAGAACATGCCAAAAGAAGGAAGAGGTTCACATACCTCGCGACGACTATCGACAAGTAGCAAAATGCTCCAAAGTACTTCAACATTGATAGTTATTCCACCATTCAAGTAGAATACGCTATACGTAGTACTTCAACCTATGATAACCATAACATGTCTATCAACTCCTAGCTTATCAACGTGGAAAAATACTATGTGCTAGGTCTCTTATTCTACAGAAATTTGGGCAGCATTTCCTTTGTTTCTGTTATACCCCGTATTTCCAGAGTATGTACGTGAGGGCGTACGTATAAAAGTTTAAGCCTTAAGTAGGCAAGGGTCGAAATTTTGTGCACAACCCCGAAAGAATCGCTTTCCGACGAAACGCTTTTCCAAACTTTGCGAAGGGAAAATTACGGCTATGTCATTTATTATTTTATGGATTTTTCCGAGAGATGAAATATTTTGGACCAACGAGAGGCGACACTTGTCACCCTCAAGTGGGCGGTCAAGGGGCCGATTGGTTGCACGCTTTTCTCCTATTTTGTGGCCTAAAACTGGGTCAATGTTTGTGAGGATTTGTGGAGTAGGGTTAGGGTGCACTTGGGAAAATCTTGACCTCCACTTTCCCCACTTGGCTTGATCTTGGCCATTGATCTCCTATAAATACCCCCTTGTTGAAGACTTCTTCATCCACAAATGTTTTCTAAGTCTTGAAATCCTCCTCCTTCTTGTTGCTCGCCCAAGAGCTCCTCCTAGTTGTGTTGGTAGAGATACCCCTCTTGAGAGTTGTTCTCGTAAAACACCCCCCCCTTGGTAGAAAAATACTCTCCAAGTATTGTTACTATTCCAAAATACCTTAGCCTTATACCTTGTAGTATTCCAAAGTTACCTCTATACGTAGAGCCCGAAAATACTACCTTATGTCCTTCTAGTCTCAAAACGAAACCCTAAGGAAAATCTTCATAGTTGGTTGAAGTGCTAAGTAGAAGTTGTTTGGGAACTTCTAAGGGTTGTTTGGAGCGGGTTGGAGCGCCCAGAGTAGGAGCTAAGCGTTGCTCAGGATCGACATTTAAACTTGGATAATTTTGGGCTTATCGAGGTAAATATCTTGTCCCCCTTTTGTAATTAGAGTTTACATACTGTTGAAGTATAAGAATTAAGTATAAGTTATATACAAGGAAGGTATATAAGAAGGGAATTGAAATGTACTTACATAAGACTGTATTTACAGTAGACTTGTGAAGTTTGACGGGTAGGGAAGTGCTGCCCAATTTTCCGTAGAATCTTGTATCTAGATTTATTCTACCGAGTAGTCTAGACATTGATAGACTTGTATAACCATTATAGGTTGAAGTACTGCGAGTGGTGTATTCTACTCGAAGGGTGGAAAAGGCTAGCAGGATTACAGTACTTTGGAGCTATTTGCTAATAGTCGATAAATCGTCGCGAGGTATGTGATTCTTCCTATCCTCTTGAGCATGATATTTTAAAAAGAATATATATAGTACGGTAGACGTACGTGTGTTAACTGAACGTGGTTTTACCGCGATGTCTTTTGACTTGAGTCTAATAATAAGAATCTTGAAGTATTTCAAAAGAATTAAGAATCGTTTTTGAAAGAAGAGTAATACTTGGTTTTAAAAGCTTAAGAGTTATACTAGCTTTATGGGAAGTTAGGTATAACGACTTAAGAGAGATAAAAAGGATGGTTTACTGATTTTAGAAGTTAAGAGACTTGATCTTAAAAGATAAGAGACTTGACTTAATTAAATTAATATGAATTTTGTTAAAAAGTGTGAAACCTCATTCGTGAGTAATGAGTACTTGGTTTTTAAAAAGGAATAATGTTTTACTGATTTCGGAAATCAGAATAAGTATCGAACGAACCACTGCAGCGTTAATAAAGGGAAATGTATTAACTAATTAAGTATTACTAAAACCAAGAGAAACCTCCATCTGCATAGAAGCTAAGATGAGACAAAATGATATTACATTTCCTAGATCATGGCTGCTTTAATAAGATTGTTATAAACAAAGAATAACCTACTCACACATAAGGCATATGTTTCTCAAATTGTTTTAAAAGAGAATTATCTTATTACGTGATTAAGACTATGAACTACGAAACCTTTCGAAAATGAGAAACTTGAGTATTTGAAATTAGGCAAACTTGAACGTTTGGAAAAGAATGTTGTTACTTGATTTTACAAAGGGAAGTGTTTTGGTTTACTTAAAAAGATAGTCACTCTATTTTTATACTACGGGTATTGTGTGACTTTTGTGAAAGAAACAGATCTTTTAAAGAGTTAATGTATGAAGTACTTTGGGGATAAAAACCCGAACTTGGTAACATAAAGTAGAAAGTACCTTGTGTGAATAACTTGATTGTGTTGGTTTGTGATAGCCTTGTAATACTTTCTTGTTGATTTGATAAGTAAACATGTTAGGATGCTACGTGTGTTAGTATCTTGTGATGTTGTGTAAGGAGGTTATTCTTGTTGTGCTTACGTTGTTAAACGTTAAGCTGTATCATATTATATCACATACCCTTGACTTGTTATACCGAGGGCTTCACACCCTGATGCGCGGTCTATACGGCTATGCAATCATGGTGACTACGCGGAGCGCCGTATGCTCGTGATTGATCATTCCGGGTGTATTATCCCGATGCGAGGAGTGCCTTATGCGGTCTGTGTGACAATGCGGTCTATGTGACTATGCGGAATGCGGGAGTCCAGGAGGGTACCGGGCTAGCTACCCGACGCGGGAATACCTCACGCGGGCTATGTGGCCTATGCGGAGCGGCGGTATGCTCGAGATTAGACGCGCACATTGATATCGAGGGCGAGGCCAGCTTTGATCACGTGGTGCGGTCTAGAAAGACCTCGTGATACGCTTTATGGCATCGTTGGTGCTGGTCTTAGTAGTCGGCTATGCCTTCGTACTTACCCCGTACGATTTTTTTTTATGACACAGGTGGGACCTGGTGTTCAGGTGTATTCCTTGGTGCTTTCATATCATAGACTGCCAGCAGTGAGGAAGGTATTCCACGGGCATGATTGATGTTGTGGGCGTGAGACCCATAGTAATATTTGAGTGATGACTTTGAGGGCGTGAGTCCCTGACTTGACATGATCGCTATTTATTGGAACTGTAGTTTGGTTATCATACATGTCTCCGCTTTATATAGACTACTATGATTTCATTTACGTATTTTGATTTCACATACTTGGTAATTGTCAGATCGACCTCCTTCGGGCTGCGTTCATGCCGCGGTAGAGGTACACGGTGTTGATCCACGCCTTAGGATCGCAGTCATTTTGGGAAGCTCCGCTTTCTCGAGGCTTATCAGTGGTATAGTCCTCGTTGTAGGTACTTACATTCAGGTATGGCGGCCCCGCCATTGTTGTCATATCATTCTTAGGTCCAGAGTAATCGCTGGCGTAGTTGTAAAAGCGATGTAACTGTTCAGATTCAAGTTTTTATATATATGCCGAAAGGCAACTTTTCTCAGATAACTGTTTTACACTTCACTTTATTCATGTCTTGTTTTATATTTCGCTGATTACTCTGATGTATGTCTACTTGGGTGCCCGGGGTAAGGCACCAGTCACGGGCCCGGGTTCGGGTCGTGACAGTTTCTACGTACTTTTCCACCTTTTTCAAGGCCCAAAATCAACAACCAACATGCCACATTTAAGGTGCAACAAACCAGCAATTCAAAGGGGATTACACGCCTTAACAGAACGTGTAACATTTTGCCCCACAATTAAAGTAAAATTGTCCAATAACTTGAGTCATTTTCGGCAATCACAAGGATAACACCTCCTCTATTCTCTTCCAATTCCTTTTTAATCCAAGTTGTTATTCTAACAGGTTATATAGATGCAATCGATTATAACAACTATAATCCCTTCTTTCTATAACATACGACGATCGTAATTAATAATTAAATTGAATTACAATCTTAATGGCTAACATGAACTTTTCGGATTTAGGCTTCCAAAATTCCATAACACTTATCAATCTTCATAATATATATCACATGATCATTTCTAACTTATCATAACATGGAATCTTCAATCACAATAGTAAGACGAAGATTTATACCTCAATAAGCCCAAATCCAATCAAAGATTTAAAGTCGATCCTTAGCAACTTTAGCTCCTCTTCTCGACGTTCCAATCCACTCCAAGCAACCCTTGGAAGCTCATAAACAACTTATCTTCAATTTCCAACTTCAAAGTTGAAGAACACCTTAGGTTTTCATCTTGCGACTAACGTAAAAACGTAGTTTTCCGGATTTTGTGTTGAGATATCCTCAGAATACCTTTAGGGACCTTGGGTTTGAATATTGGGATTTATGAAGCAAGATTGAAGAATTTTTCTCAATTTTGAGAGCTATGACCGAGAGCCTCTTCTAGTGCTCACAAGATTTCTCAACTTTTTCTAAGTGTGGAATTTGTCTAGTCTTGCACTAGTAATGTGGATATATACTACAACCAATGGCTAGGATTAAAACATATGGATGGCTATGATTGGGTCAATTATATGAAGCTCCCACTTGTCTTCCTTGACTTGGTCAATTCTTTTATCAAGCCTTGGCTTCAAGACTTGACCATCCCTCCCTTGGTCATTCTCGACCAATTTCATGTGCGGGGTGACACGTGTCACTGTCACGACCCGACCCTGGGCCCGCGATTGGTGCCCTACCTGGGCACCCCTTTCAAGTATACATCAAAGAATAGCAGCGGAACATACACAACACATATACATACTTAGACAATAAACATCACAGGCTAGCCGATAAGGCCACCTTCCATAAAATATACATAAACCAAAAGTAAAACAGTACATCTCTATTCTTAAAACCCAACCCACAAATGTGACTACAGACCTCGAAGAATAAAAACTGTGGCGGGACAGGGCCCCACCATACCCCTGAATGTACATAAATCTACAACATCAGGGAAAACGTACCAAAAGACAAGCCTCCGGAGAAATGAAGCTTCTTACACCTGATCAGTGATCCTAAGAATGATGATCCACCACCTGCTTACCCCTACCCGCGGCATGAACGCAGCCCCCCGAGGAAAGGGGGGTCAGTACACAATATGTACCAAGTATGTAAAACTGGAAAATACTGCAATTTACATCATAAGTCTAAAATAAAGCTGGAGACATGTATCATAATCAAATTACAGTACACTGTGCCTTACGAACAATGAGAGTAAACAAGTGTATACTTTACTGCATAAAAATAGGAGGCTCATGATAAAAGTAGGGTCACCCGCCCATAGTATCATTAAGCGATCCTACTCCTGGGACTATTTCACCCGCACAGGCCGTATGGACCCGCATGAGGTAACTTCCTCGCATGGGGATCAGACGCCGCATAGGTCGTGTGGACCCGCATGAGGTAACTTCCTCGCATAGGACTAGTCCGCCCCGCATAGGACTATTTCACCCGCATAAGCCCTACGGACTCGCATGAGGTATTCCTCGCATCATGGGTAGCAAATCCACGGAATATGCAAATGCCAAAAACCTGGAATGACCGTAATGAATAATATATATCCCTAGCACAACCGGCTATCATACATAACATAAGCACTACCGGCTTATCATACATAACACAAGCACTACCGGTTTATCATACATAACACAAGCAAGTTAAGAAATCTCCTAACTTCTTATTAGCTTTGTTCATAAACACTCTCATTTTAGTTTACTCAAGTCACTAGCATGTCATTATAAAAATCCGGGAATTTAACCCAAAGTACTACGTACTTCAACTCTTTTAAAAATGACTCTTTTTCATATAAAACTTCCAAGATACTAATAACCGTAGTATCAAGTCATATCTACTTTTCAAGACAAGTCACAATACCTTTTAGAAATATATTTATAGGCTTCTAAATCAAGTGACTTCATTCTTTTAAAACCTTAAGAAATTGATGCCTTCAAATCAATTTTCCTTTCATTAATTCAAGTCATTTATCATTACTTACATTACTTAGAGTAAACCACTCTTTTTAACTTTCCATAAAGCTATTATAACCAACTTTCCATAAAGCCGTTACACTAGCTTTATACCTTAGATACTTACATTCTTCTTTATAACCAAGGGACTTAAACTTTTAAAACGAAACAAGTATCATATACTTTTAAAGTACTTCAAGTCCCTTAACTTTTAGAGACTAAGATATCCTTAATATTTTTAGACAAGTGAGTTAATTCCCTAACTCAACCAACTTGGACATTCATAAGATAAGCCAAGGATATCAAATGGACTAGATTCGTCAAAATCTCGTACGTCTACCGTACTATATATTTACAACTATTCATGCTCAAGAGATAGGAAAGTTCCACATACCTCTTCGGTTCAATCCACTTGCTAAGTCCGATATGCCGTACGTAGTATGTCAGCCTATAATGACCATAATATGTCTATTAGCTTCTAGTTCAAACGTAGAATATTCTAAGTGCAAAGTCACTAAATTCTACGGAAAATCGGACCGCACTTCCTTTGTTTCTACATACTTTTCCACTTTTTTCAAGGCCCGAATTCAATAAACAAACACGCCACATTTAAGGCACAACAATGTAGTTAACAATAGGGGATTACACGCCTACAAGACGTGTAAAATTACGCCCCACAATTGATATCAAACTAGTCCAACATACAATATCATTTTCGGAAATTTGAGGGATAACAATACAAAGTCTTTTCCAATTCCTTTTCAATCCAAGTTGTTTAGTATAACATTTTATCAAGCCGCAATCGATTATAACTACTAAAATCTTCAAGTAGGTAACATGCGACGATTCTAATTAAAGACCAAATTGTATTTCAATTTCAAAAGGCTCACAATGTCATTTCGGATTTAGGCTTCTACAATCCATATCACTTATCAATCTTCAATACATATACTTCATGCTAGTTAAAATGTAAGGCTACAACAATATGTAATCTTATAACACTTAAGAGAACAAGATTATTACCTTAACGAGCCTTAATCCACTTCAAGATCCGAAGTCGCTCCCTAGCAACTTAGAGTCTCTCCTTGAAACTCCAATCTGCCACTTGAGACCCTTAGAAGACCACAAACAACTTTCATTCAATATCCAATCCAAACCTAGGAAAGTAACTAGATTTTCACCTTGCGACTAATACGAAAATGATATTTTTCCGGGATTTTTGTATTGAGATACCCTTACAATACCCTTAAGAACCTTGGTTTAAAGTGTGGAGCTTATTGAACAACAAATGAAATTTTTTTCTTCTTCTTCTAACCCTAACCCGAGAGCTCCCTCAAGTTCCTCAAAGTTTCTTGAAAATTTTTCTAAGTGTTAAAAGCCTTGTCTTGCTACTAGTACACATATATAACATTATGGAGGGTCAAGATTTAAACAAATGGGTGGCTTAGATACAATTCATTAAAGGTCAAGCCAAGTGGCTCTTGACTAAGTCAACAATATCAAGCTCTAAGACTTAGCAAGACTTGGTCATCTTAAATTATGGTCAAATGACCATTTTGCCCATGTCTAATTCGTCCAAGACCAATAAGGGGGGTGACACATGTCGCCCCGTCGCATTATTTCGTTTTCCGACAATTTCATAATTCCTAATTTTTTTTACTAGTCTCAAATCTTAATATTTTTGAGTTCTTCCGTACGTTCTTATAAACATTCCCGGGAATTACGGGGTGTAACTTTCTTCCCCCCTTAGAAACATTCGTCCCCGAATGTTCTTTCGGAGTCAAACTTATAGATAGCGACATATTCTCTTTTTACGACCCCCATATACCAATAATGCCACACGTGGCCACATAATAGTACTTAAGCAAAAATACTTCAATTAAAACTTGACAAGTAAGGGAAATGAATTACCTGAAGGTGTAGGGAAAAAGTGAGGATACTTCCTAAACATGTCCTCTTCCGCTTTCCAAGTCATCTCCTCCCTATTATCATTCCGCCACAAGACTTTGACGAAAGCCATATCCTTGGTCCATACCGACTGCAATCGAGTATCGCTATGGGACTCTCCTCATACGATAACCCCTCTGTCACCTGTACCTCGCTAGATGGGAAAACTCTCAATGGATCTCCAATACACTTCCGCAACATAGAAACATGGAAGACCGGATGTACCGCCTCTAACTCTGATGGCAGATCCAACTCATAGTCAACCTTGCCTACTCTACGGATGATCTGGTAGGGCCCAATGTACCTTGGGCTAAGTTTCCCCTTCTTTCTGAACCTCATCACACCCTTCATGGGTGATACCTTCAAGAAGACCCAATCGTCTACCTGAAACTCCAAATGTCGACGCCGATTATCTGCATATGACTTCTGCCGAATCTGAGCTGCTAACAGTCTATCCTGGATAAGCCTCACCTTATCCACAGCCTGCTGAATCAAGTCTGCCCAACTAACTGAACCTCGCCCACGTCGAACCAACCAATTGGCGACCTACACTTCCGCCCATACAAGGCCTCATATGACGCCATCTGAATGCTAGAATAGTAGTTGTTGTTATAAGCAAACTTTACAAGAGGCAAATGATCCTCCCAGCTACCCCTGAAATCAATAACACAGGCCCGCAACATATTCTCAAGTGTCTGTATAGTACGCTCTGCCTGCCCGTCGGTCTGAGGATGAAACGCAGTACTGATACTCACCTGTGTCCCTAGTCCCTTCTGGAAAGACCTCCAGAAGTTAGCCGTAAAATGGGCTCCTCTGTCTTATATAATCAAAATAGGAACTCCGTGCAGTCTCACAATCTCCCTGATATACAATCTATCATAATCCTCAGTCGAATATGTAGTCCTGACTGGAAGAAAGTGGGCTGATTTAGTCAGCCTGTCGACAATAACCCAGATAGAATCACACTTTCTCTGAGTACGAGGTAACCCTGTAACAAAATCCATGTTGATCACCTCCCACTTCCATGTCGGAATATCAATAGCCTGCAATAGCCCACCGGGCTTCTGGTGCTCAACTCGACTACCGAGATTAGGAAACTGAGCAACAAAACCTGTCACGTCCCTCTTCAGGCCATCCCACCAATACATGCATCTGAGGTCCTGGTACATCTTAGTCGACCCGGATGAATAGAATAACGGGTACTGCGTGCCTCCCCCAGAATCTGCTGACGAAGTCCTGCAACATCGAGAACACACAATTTGCCCTCAAAACTTAGCACCCCATCAGGCGCTACATCAAATAGACTCTCTCCTCTCGAAGAGTCGTATGTCGATACCGCATCATAAATGGGTCCTCATACTGTCGCCTCTTCACCTCATGAACGATGGAAGACTCGGCAATCTCACGAACCCGTACCCCACTATCATCGGTATCGACCAATCGAACCCCAAGGCTCGCTAGCTGATGGATCCGACGACCACGTCCCCGCTCTCCGGGCCGCACCTCCGATGCACTCCACATCGATCTACGACTCAAAGTATCTACAACCACGTTGGCTTTTCCCGGATGGTATAGGATGTCAACATCATAATCCTTCAACAACTCTAACCACCGTCTTTGCCGCAAGTTCAGGTCCCTCTGCCTGATGATGTACTGGAGGCTCTTGTGGTCTGTATAAATATCCACAAGAACCTCATATAAATAATGTCTCCAAATCTTCAAGGCATGAATAACTGCGGCCAACTCTAAGTCGTGACTGGGGTAATTTCTCTCATGCTTCTGTAGATGCCGGGAAGCATAGGCTATTACCTTGACGTGCTGCATCAATACGCACTTCCTCGCTACGACCCGACTTCGCCGCGATCGTGCCCTACCCGGGCACCCTGCTCTGTATACATCGAGAATAGCAACGGAACATACACAACATAAACACACGTGTAAATAATATACAACACAAAGCTGGCCGATAAGGCCGCTTCCATAATATAAACAAAGTCAAAAGTACAACTTTACAACTCGGTTCTTATAGCCCAACCATAAATGTGAATACGCACTTAGAATAACAATCGTATGACGGGTTCGCCATATCCCTGAATGTACATAAATCTACAACATCGTGGAAAGATCAGACTAAAAGAAAGACAAGCCTCCGAGAACGGAGCTTCCGACGTCGATAAGCGATCCTAAGAGCGAGGATCCGCCACCGCTACCCTTCCTCATGGCGGATTGAACGCAGCCCCGAGGAAGGGTCGACACAATATGTACTAAGTATGTAAACTGAAAGTATCAGAATTGCAATGTAAGTTTAAAATAAAGCCGAGACATGTATGATAACAAAATTACAGACACAAAGGCCTTACTAACAATGAGAGTAAATCAAAAGAATACGCATAACATCACAATAAATAGCCTCATGATCAAATCACGGTAGTGAACCCATAAAAACATGTGGTATAACGTCTTGGGGTTCTTACCCCTCATTTATACTCTTACCCTGAAACAAGTGGTATAACGTCTTGGGGGTTTGCCCCTAATTTATACTCTTACCCTGAAGAAGATAGTAACGCAGGTGGTATAACGTCTTGGGGGCTTACCCTCATTTATACTCGATCCCGAGAAGTGGTATAGCGCCTGGGGTTTGCCCCTCATTGATACTCTTACCCTATCTCAAAACCGGCCGTCATACAATAATTAAGCAAGTTAGCAATCCCCCTAACTTCTTATTAGTCTTATTCATCTACACTCTCATTTTAGTATACTTAAGGCACTATCATGTCTTTTATAAGAATCCGGGAATTTAACCCAAAGTACCACGTACTTCTACTCTTTAAAAACAAATGACTCTTTTTAGTAGAAAGCTTCCAAGACACTATTAACCATAGTATCAAGTCCAAATTACATTTCAAGGAAAGTCACAATACCTTTAGAATTAAAGTAGGTTTCTAAATCAAGTGACTCATTTTCTTGTTATAACCTTAGGCAATTGATACCTTAAAATCAATTTGCCTTTCATTAACACAAGCCATTTACCTTTGCATAAAGTCAATATAACCAACTCCCCATAAAGTCGTTATATTCACTTTATACTTTAGTCAAGTACATTTTCCTATCCAAGGGACTTATACGATTAAAACGACACAAGTATCACATACTTTAAATCCCTTCAAGTCCCTTAACTTTACTAAGACTTAAAACATCCTTAATATTTTCAAAGTGAGTTAACTTCCTAACTCACCCGACTTGGCATTTTATAAGGCTAGTAAGGAATGTCAAAGTCTCAGACGCTCACCGTATTATATACGCGAAACTAGTCATGCTCAAAAGATAGGAAAAGTTCTACATACCTCGTCGGTCAAATCACTTGCCAAGTACAAAGTCCCGCGTAGTATGTCAACCTATAATATTCACAATACGTCTATTAAAGCCTTACTTCAATCGTAGAATATTATAAGTGTTAAGTCTCTATATTCTACGGAAAATCTGACAAAGACCTCCTTTGTTTTCACTTACTTTGCCACCTTTTCCAAGGCCAAATACAATAACCAAACATCCCCAATTGGCTCACAATTATATGTAGGTAGTCCAATACAAATGAATAACCAAACAGCCCCAATTGGCTCACAATTATATGTATGTAGTCCAATACAAATGAATAACCAAACTAATACAAACTACAAGTCCAAATTCGGCCACCTTGAGTTCAACAATACCAATTCTTATCCAATTTCCATTTCAATCCAAATTGGTAGCATAACATGATATCAAGTCGCATTTGATTATAATAACCAAAATCTTTAAGTAAGTAACATGCGACGATTTCTAAAAACGACCAACTAGTAATCCAATTTTCAAGTGGCTTGTATAACATTTCGGATTTAGCTACAAGCAAACCATAATACTTATAACTTCAACCTATCAATCTTCATGCTAGCAACAAGTAAAGCTAACAACAACAATATAAATATGTAATCTTGTAACACCTTTAAAAGATAAGATTATACCTTAACGATTTTTAATCCAACTCCAATCCGAAGTCGCACCTTAGTAGTTTAGAGCCTCTCCAAGACACTTCAATCCGCTTGTTGAGACCCTTAGAACAACACCAACAATTTTCCTTCAAAACTCCAAACAAAACCTAGAAAGACCATTAGGTTTTCATTTTGCGACTAACCCGTAAACTATCTTTTTCCAAGATTTTTCTATTGAGATGTGTTTACAATACACCTAAGAACCTTGGTTTAAAGTGGGGAATCAAATGGACAAGAAACGAAAATTCTTTTTTTTTTCCTTAGTGAACCCGAGACCTCACTAGTGAGTTCTTCAAAATTTGTGTAATTTTTCTAAGTGTTAAGTCCTCTCTTGCTACTAGTATAATATATAGGGTATTGGAGGGTCAAGATATACACAAATGTGAGGCTTGGATGTGGTCTTATAAAAGATCAAGACTTATTGACCTTTTGACTTAGTCAAATTTCTCATGCTACACATGTTGCAAGACTTGGTCCAATGACCCTCTTGCCCTTGCACATTTCGACCAAGGCATCATCTAAGGGGGGGTGACACGTGTCGCCCTCCCATTCATCACAATAATACATTTTCCGACAATTCCATAATTTCCGATAAACTTTTTTTTTACAAGTCTAAAATCTTACCACTTGTGAGTTCTTACTAACGTTCTTAAAACATGTCCTGCAAATACGGGGTGTAACAAGCCCGATACCCGAGGCATCACAATAAATCACGTATACCTCTAACCCCTCAGGAAGAGTAAGAACTGGAGTCGTCGTCAACTTTTCCTTCAGTAACTGGAAGCCCTTCTCACAAGCTTCTGTCCACTGGAACTTAGCTTTTTCTCGAGTCACTTAGTCAATCTGCCGATATCAAGAAAAGCGCTCCACAATCCTACGATAATAACTCGCCACTCTAAGAAATCGCTGCACTCCGGAGTAAGAGGTCTCGCCAAGACTGACCGCCATCTTTGCCGATCCACCTAAACACCGCCACCAATAATGTGCTCCAAGAATGCCACCGAGGTCAACCAAAACTCACACTTGGAGAACTTGGCGAACAATCACGGCTCGAGGACCCTGGCACCGCCTCTCGTGATCTGCATGCCCCGCTCTGCGCGAATAAACTGAATGTCATCAATGAATACTATAACAAACGTATCCAAAAATGGCTTGAACACCTCGTCACGACCCGACCACGCCCGCGATCGTGTCTTACCCGGCACCCTAAAGATACAACATCGAGAAAAAACTAGCGGAAATAAAACATACAGATATGAAACAAGATAAAATAAAACAAAGCAACTAAAAACGGTTGCCTTTTGCATATATATACAGAATTTGAACAGTTACATCCTTTACAACCCCGCCACAACAAGATTACAGCACTCAAGAGTGTAACAACAACTATAACGGACAGGCTCGCCATACCCCAATGTACAAGAACCTACAACTCAGTGGAAACATACCAAAAGATAAGCCTCCGAGAAACGGAGCTTCCTAATACGCTGAATCGTGATCCTATGAGCGAGGATCAACAACCGATGTACTTCTACTGCAGATGAACGCAGCCCCAAGGAGGTCAATACAATGTACTAAGTATGTGAAATCAAAATATCAGAATGAAATCATAGTAGTCTATATAAAACAGTGACATATATGATAACCAAACTACAAGACATAATATGTGCAATACGCTAAGTCGTGACTCACGCCTCAAAGTCATCACTCAAATATAACTACGGGTCTCATGCCCGCAACATCAATCATGCCCGTGGAACACCTTCCTCACCGCCATGCCTATGATAACCACACCAAGGAGTACACATGAACACAGTCCCACCGTGTCATAAAAACCGTGACGGCAAGTACGGGCGCTAACTACGATACCAACCATCATCAATCGACCGGGCAAGTACGAAGCCAACTACCAGATACCAAAGCCGTACCAACAAATCTATATAACCATACCACTAAGCTGACCCAGGGCAAGTACGAAAGCCAACTACCAGATACCACCTGCGCCACGTAGCTGGACGGGGCAAGTACGAAGACTAACTACCAGATACCAAGCCGGAATCACGAGACTTCGTCACAAAACTGAACGGGGCAAGACGGCTAACTACCGATACCAAGCCGAATCAACCACGACCTGGGCAAGTACGAGAGCCAACTACCAAATACCAAGCCGAATCAAGAAACCTCGCGAGAGCTAGTCCATGGAATAATAATCACGTGCGCATCTGGAATGCTCCACACCGCCAGACGCCCAAGTAAGATCATAACAAATCAGCCGGCCCTCCATCGAGAGACGCGGTGGTATAGAAATACAATACTAGCACGACAAGGCTATCACACGCAAACATAGGTAAGTTACACACAACTCAAGGTACTTTCATTTTATGTCAAAGTCCGGGTTTTAACCCCAAAGTACTACATACTTTAATCCTTTCAAAAAAATCTCTTTTCTTACGTAAAATAACTCGATACTATTATCCGTAGTACCAAACACGTTCATGTTTAAATCACGTACTTTATACTTTTTAAACCAAGTGGCTTACACTTTTTAAAACAACGTCAAATATACTTTTAAAACCCAAGTAACTAACTCTTTTAAGATCAAGGTACTCCTACCTTTTAAAACCAAGCCACTTATACTTTTCCATCAAGAAAAGTTCGATATTTGAAAACAAGTTACTTATACCATTAAACTCAAGTTACTTCTCTTTTCCCAAAATCAAGTTACCATTTTAAATCCAATACTAAAACCATTCTTTTGTTTTCATAAAGTCGTTATAACTAACTTCCCATAAAGCTATTATAACACTTTATGTTTTAAACCAATTTAAGACAAAACCATGCCTTTCTTTAAACCAAAACACTTCAAATTCTCAAGTCTCTTTTCTTTTAGAAATCAAGTTCCTTACTTTGGAATTTAAGAAAACAATACTTGTTTATAATGATTCTTATTAAAGTAGCCATGATCTATAAAATGTAATAAAATTTTGTCGTATCTTAGCTTCTATGCAGATGGAGGTTTCTACTGGTTTTAATATAATTAATTATTTGTCATTACATTTTCCTTTATTAACGCTGCAATGGCTTGTTCGATAGTTATTCCCATTTCCGAAATCAAGTAAAACTTTATTCTTTTAAAGACCAAGTACTCATTACTCACGAATGAGGTTTTACCACTTTTTAACACAATTAAAGTTCTTCACATTTCATATCAAGTCCAATATAAGTCAAGTCTCTTATCTTTTAAAAATTCAACAAACCATTCTTTACCTACATAAAGTTGTTATAACAAACTTCCCATAAAGCCGTTATAACACTTTATGTTTTAAACCAACCAAATTTGTTTAGCACACGTACGTCTACCGTACTACATAGTTCACAACCATCATGCTAGAAAAGATAGGAAGAGGTTCACATACCTCGCGACGATTATCGACAATTAGCAAAATGCTCCAAGTACTATAACCTTGCTAGCCTTTTCCACCCTTCAAGTAGAATACGCTACTCGTAGTACTTCAACCTATAATGGTCATAAAAGGTCTATTAACCTCTAGCTCTCTTCATAGAATATTCTAAGTACAAGGTCACTAAATTCTACGGAAAATCGGGCAGCACTTCCTTTGTTTCTACATACTTTGCCACCTTTTTCAAGGCCGAATTCAATAACCAAACGCCACATTTAAGGCTCAAATCAATTCAGCAAATACAAAGGGGATTACACGCCCAACAATACGTGTAAAATTCCGCCCCACAATTACTACCAACTAGTCCACAATACAATCCAATTATACAACGTTATCTCGGCTAACAACAACACTACTTCTCTTTCAATTTCAATTTCAATACAAGTTGTTATTCCAACATGCTACATAGTCATAAACAACTCAACAACTATAATTCCCTCTTTATATAACATGTGACAACTTATACTAATAATCAACTTGAATTCCAATCTTAAGGCTAAACATGCTAGTTTCGGATTAGGGTTCCAATATCCATAACACTAATCAATCTTCATAATATAAACACCTCATGCTTGCTAATATCCAAAGCTACAACTAGTAATCTTAATTACTAAAACGACAAGAATTATACCTTTACAAGCCCTTAAAATTTCCAAGATTCAAAGTCGCTCCTTAGCAATTCTTAGCTCCTTTCCTTAAGCTCCAATCCACTCCAAGCACTCCTTAGAAGCCTATGAATAACCCATCTTCAAGTTCCAACTTCAAAGTTGAAGAACTCCTTAAGTTTCCGCCTTGCGACTAATACGAAAACGCCACTTTTCTGGAATCTTTCTATTGAGATAACCTTACAATACCCTTAGGGACCTTGGGTTTAAGTCTTGTGAATAATGGATCAAAACTACAAATTTTTGTGTGGGAAAAGCTCCATTGCCGTGAGCCTCTAAGATGAACAAGAATGTTGTGATTTTTCTCTAAGTGTTGAAGACTTGGTCTTGCACTAGTGTGTATATATAAAACAATGGAGGGTCAAGATTATAACAAATGTGTGGCTAGGATGAAGAACACATGGATCACACACAAGTGGCAAGTTGACTTGGTCAAAAATATCAAGCTAGCAAGACTTATCATCCACAATGGTCAAATGACCATTTAACCCTTGCAAAATTTCGTCCAAGGCTAAGTGGGGGAGGTGCCACGTGTCTCCCTCCCATTCATCCATAAAATTCCGTAACCCTCGTGGGCCCCACAAAACGTAAAATTCCTCGGGTGGGCCCCACATGACCAAATCCGTAAAATAAAAATTCCATAATTCTTATAAGTTCTTAAAAGTCTTAAATACCAAAGTTGAGAATCCAATTCTCAACAACAAACCTTTTTCCTTCACGAAGTTCGGAAACTTTTCCGTCGAAAAATCACATCTTTCTTCCTTTCCAATTTTAATGTCGTATTCTCGTACGAACGTCCTCATATACATACCCTGGAACTACAGGGTGTAACATTCTTCCCCCCTTAGAAACATTCGTCCCGAATGTTCCTTCTAAGTCTCAAAACATACACGCGCCGGTATAGTCTTCACTACTATACTTATAAAACCAAATATGTCACACCTGGCCATAATATAACATATTCGCAAAACTCCAATCCAAGCCAACGAGGAATCACTTCTAACATCACAAAAGCTTCCACCCATGGTCTAAAGGACCTTCGCATCTTCACTTCATAACAAAATGATCTCTTTCATTCTCTTAACACCCATTCACTTCTTTCCTTACTCGTCGTACCCTTCTCGTACACCTGAACTCTTTCTATTACACGTACCAAGCTTCAGTCGTCGCTTCAGTTCCCAAAACCTTGGAGTTACTACCTCCAACCTTGGTCATCTTACTAGCCTCACATTCCTTTAAGGCCATTCCCATGTTATACCCCGTATATTCAGAGTATGTACGTATGGACGTACGTAGAAAATTTGAACTTGAAGATTAAGCTTGGCCGAATTTTTCTTTGTGCACAACACCCGGTTAGAGTCGTTTTTCGACGAAACGTTTCCACAGCTTTCGTAGGGAAAATTCCGGCTATGTCATTTTTAATTTTTGCGGATTTTTCCGAGAGACGAAACGTGTTGGACCAACAAGAGGGCGCCACTAGGCACCCTCTCATTGGTGGAGTGTGGGCGGTAAAGGTGGCCGAAAGTGTGGCCATTGTGGTCAAGGGTTGGTAGGATATTTTGTGTGTTAGTTGATTAGGGTGCACTTGGCAAGATCTTGGCCCTACACTTGCTATGCACTTGGCATGATCTTGGCCATTGGTTGGCCTTGGCTTGTCCTATAAATACCCCTCGAAGACTTGTTCATCCATTCCTAAATATTTCTAAGTGTTAAAATCCTCTTCCCTCCCCTTTGTGTTGAGTTCGGCCAAGAGCCCCTCCCTTGGCCGAGTACCCCAGTGGTAGTAGGCGAGGTATACACCCCCTTCTGGTGCTACTGGGGTACCCCTAGCCTAGTTGTTTTCGTATAATACCCCCTCCTCTTGGTAGAAATACTCCCAAAAGCATTGTTACTATACCCAATTGCCTTAGCCGTATACCTTGTAGTATTCTAAGGTTATACCTATATGAAAAGCCCCGTAATACTATTATACTTTCCGTCAGTCACAAAACCGAAACCCTAAGGAAAATCTCCATAGTTAGTCGAGTATTATGTGTTGGTTAGAACTTCTAAGGGTGGTTTGGAGCGGGTTGGAGCGCACGAGTCGAGCTAAACGTTGCCCAGAATCGACATTATACTTGGATAATTATGGGCTTATCGAGGTAAATATCTTGTCCCTATCAGAATTGGAAATTACATGTTGTGGAATATAAAGTTGAAGTATACTATATATAGAACTAAACATAGTTTTGTGGCAATGTCCTTGGACTTAAGCCCCAATTTAAAGATGAGAATCGAATCAGAATTACGTAGACCGATCAGACAGAGACTTGTGTAGTTTGACGGGTAGGGAAGGGCTGCCCAATTTCCCGTAGGATCTTGTATCTAGATTTATTCTACCGAGTAGTCTAGACTTTGATAGACTTGTGTAACCTGTATAGGTTGAATGTTCTGCGAGTAGCATGTGCTACTTGAGAAGGTGGACCGTGCTAGCCGGTTGTAGGCGGAGCGATTTGCTAATAGTCGATAATCGTCGCGAGGTATGTGAACCTCTTCCTATCTCTTCTAGCATGATATGTGTATAACTATGTAGTACGGTAGACGTACGTGTATTAATTGAACGTAGTTATACGGCAATGTCTTTTGACTTAAGCCCGAATAATAATAATCTTGAAGTAGTTCAAGAGAATTAAGAACTGTTTTTAAAAGAAGAAGAATACTTGGTTTTAAAAGCTTAAGAGTTATACTAGCTTTATGGGAAGTTAGGTATAACGGCTTAAGAAAGATAAAACGAATGATTTAATTATTTTAGAAGTTAAGAGACTTGATCTTGTAAGATAAGAGACTTAACTTAAATGAATTATATGAATTTTGTGTGAAACCTCATTCGTGAGTAATGAGTACTTGGTTTTTAAAAGGGTTAATGTTTTACTGATTTCGGAAATCAGAATGTGTATCGACAAACCACTGCAGCGTTAATAAAAGGAAATGTTTTGACTAATTAAGTATTATTAAAACCAGTAGAAACCTCCATCTGCATAGGAGCTAAGATGAGACAAAATGATATTACATTTCCTAGATCACGGCTGCTTTAGTCAGATTGATTATGAACAAGAATAACCTACTCACATATAAGGCATATGTTTCTCAGGTTGTTTTAAAAGAGGATTAAATTATTACGTGGTTAATAATATGAACGACGAAACCTTTCTAAAATAAGAAACGTGAACATTTGAAATTAGGCAAACTTGAACGTTTGGAAAATAAATGTTATACCCCGTATTTTCAGAGTATGTACGTATGGACGTACGTAGAAAATTCGAACTTGAGATAAAGTGCTTGGCCGAAATTATTTTTGTGCACAAGTGCCGAAAAGAGTCATTTTCCGGCGAAACGTTTCCACAGCTTTTGTAGGGAAAATTCCGGCTATGTCATTTATTATTTTTACGGATTTTTCCGAGAGACGAAACATTTTGGACCAATTGGAGGGCGACATGTGTCACCCTTAGGTGTCCAAGGTTGGACGAAATTTCCTTGGTGGAAGCTTCTAGGCTTGCACGTTTTTTTCATCTTTTGTGCCTAAAATGTTTGGTCAATGTTTGTGAGATATTTTGTGGAGTGGATGACCAAGTGGGACCCACACAACACATGGCTTAATCTTCACCTTACACTTGCCTACCACTTGGCTCAATCTTGGCCTTTGAGTGCCCTATAAATACCCCCTTAGTTGATGAGTTATTTCATCCACACTTGAGCAAATTCCTAGACTCAAAACACTCCTCCTCAGAGGTTGTCGCGTCCAACTCCCCCCCCCCCCATTTAGTGGCCCTTAGGCCGAGATCAACACCCCCCCCTAGCATTTTTGTGCTAGTCGAAATACTACCCCCCTTGGTAGAGAAATACTCTTCAAGTATTGTTATGATACCAAAATACATTAGCCCAAATACCTTGTAGTATTTCCAAAGTACCTATACTAAAAGCCCTAAAATACTATTATACGTCCCTTTAGCCTCTAAACGAAACCCTAAGGAAAATCTCCATGGTTAGTTGGAGTAGTTTGTAGAAGTTGGTTAGAACTTCTAAGGGTAGTTTGGAACGGGTTGGAGCGCTGAGTCGAGCTAAACGATTGCCCAGGATCGACTTTTTACTGATAATTATGGGCTTATTGAGGTAAATATCTTGTCCCTCTATTGTAATTGGAAATTACATATTGTTAGAGTATATAGTTGAAGTATATTATATATAGAACTGAACGTAGTTATTGGCAATGTCTTTTGACTTAAGCCCGACAATACTTACAGCAATGTCTTCGCGACTTAAGCCTGTATTTAAAGAAGATTATCGAATCAGAATTACTTAGGGTATTACAAAGAGACTTGTGAAGTAGTACTGGAGTAGAATTGTACCCAGGGTTAGATGTATAACCTCGGTTGGCTTCGTAGCGGCCTCGTTAGAGGAGGAGATTTACGCTGCATGTGAGGTGTCCGAATTTTCAGTAATGTTCTACGAAGAGACCTTATGTTAATAAGCGCCTTGTGGCCTTATAGGTGGAAGTACTACGCGTGGCGCGATCTACTTGGCTTAGGAGTAGCCGGTTTGAGGTACTTCGAGCGTTTTGCTATCGCCGATAATCGTCGCGGTATGTGAACCTCTTCCTATATCTTCTAGCATGATATGTGTGAACTATGTAGTACGCAGACGCATACGTGCTAAATGTATGTGATTGGTTTAAAACATAAAGTGTTATAACGACTTTATGGGAAGTTGGTTATACAAACTTTATGTTGGTAAGAAAATACATGTGGTTTTTAAAAGGTAATCGATTTGAACTATAACCGCTTGTTATGTGTTAATAAAGAACTTGAAGTATGTCAAAAGATTTTTGAATCATTTTGAAAGAAGTAATACTTGGTTTTTGAAAACTTAAGAGTTATACTAGCTTTATGGGAAGTTAGGTATAACGCTTAAGAATGTTTTCTCGATTTGGAAATCGAATGTGTATCGACAAACCATCGCAGCTAATTAAAAGGAAATGTTTTGACTAATTAAGTATTATTAAAACCAGAGAAACTTCCATCCGCATAGAAGCTAAGATGAGACAAAATGATATTTCCTAGATCATGGTCATTGTAATAAGATTGTTATAAACAAGAATATCCTACTCACATATAAGACTTATGTTTCTCAGATAGTTTTAAGGAGAATTATATTCTCAAATGAATAAGACTATGAACTACGAAACCTTTCTAAAATGAGAAACTTGAACATTGGAAATTAGGCAAACTTGATCATTGGAAAAGAATGTTGCTACTTGATTTTACAAAGAGAAGTAATTGATTTACTTTAAAAGGATAGTCACTCTATTTTATACTACGTATGTGTGACATCGTGAAAGTAACGTATCTTTTAAAGAGTTAATGTATGAAGTACTTTGGGGATAAAACCCGATCTTGTTAATCATATAGTAGAAGGTACCTTGTGTGAACAACTTGATTGTATTGGTTTGTGATAGCCTTGTAATACTTTCTTGATTGCGTTGATAAGTAAACGTGTTGGGACGCTACGTGTTAGTATCTTGTGATGTTCAGTGGGCGGTTTCCTCGATTGTGCTTATTAACTATCGTTATGATAGTATTGTGGCATTCATCTCGAGATGATTCCGGTTAAGTCGCCTCCGTCGCGGGTAGACTCAGCGTCGATGGACCTATGATTCGAGAATACCTACGCAGTCCCGGGCCATGCGAGCTACGAGTTCCGTGTTAGTGACGCCCTTATGGGTACGCGTCCATGCGGGCCACGCGGATCGCGTTCGTGACTTACGCCGGGAGTAGCTACCGACGCGGAATACCTCACGCGGGCCGATGAGATTGGCCTACGCGAGTCGCGGAGTTCCAGGTTAGACGCAGCATATCGATATCGCGCAAGTGGGCCGGCTTTGATCATGTGACGGCCTAGACAGATCTTATGATACGCTTCATGACCTTGTTGGTACCGTGGTTTTTAGTAGTCGCCATGCCTTCGCATTTACCCCGCAGCTTTATTATGACACGTGGGACCCGTGTTCATGTGTTCCTCGTGCTTTTATATCATAGATCACGCAGGGCGGAAGGTATTCCACGCATGATTGATGATGTGGGCCCGAGACCCATTGTTATACTTCGAGTGATGACTGAGGCGAGTCCCTAACTCGACATGACCGCTTGTTGTAAATCGTAGTTTGGTTATCATACATGTCTCTCGCTTTATATGATCGCTATGATTTCATTTACAAGATGTATTTTCGGGCCACATACTTGCACTGGCAGACCGACTTCTCGCCGCGTCATGCCGCAGTCGAGGTACACCG
Organism: Przewalskia tangutica; assembly: GCA_029844215.1. Classification (NCBI taxonomy): domain Eukaryota; kingdom Viridiplantae; phylum Streptophyta; class Magnoliopsida; order Solanales; family Solanaceae; genus Przewalskia; species Przewalskia tangutica. Next base: position 61,310,389 of record CM056729.1, on the reverse strand, counting down.
CCGTTGATCCTAGCTCTCGTGGTCACGCTTTGTTGGGAAGCTCCGCTTCTCCGAGGCTTATCACGTATAGTCCTCGTCGCCGTAAGTGTTTACATTCGTGGTTTGGCGGGCCCGCCCCGCCATTGTTGTCGTATCATTCTTAGAGGTCCAGAAAATCGCTGGCGGGGTTTGTAAAAAGGATTAAACTGTTCATGTTGAAAAAGTTGCTATTTATATATATACCGGCGTAACTGCTTTTGGTTAGCCGTCTTCTTATTTCACCGCCTTATTACACCGTTTCATGTATTGTCTTTATGTTCCACGATTACTCTGATGTATGTCTATTTGGGTGCCCGGGGTAAGACACCGGTCACGGTCCCCGGAACGGGTCGTGACAAAAGTGGTATCAGAGCATTTAATCCTCTGAAAGTGTCTACAGACCGTATCCAGTAGAGTCTTGATTATCGGTGTTGTGCACCACGCCAACAATCGTGAGGCTATAGGATATTTAGGATTAGTTTCTATTCTTCTCACTCGAGATCGTGCCTTAGAGTCGTGTTGTAAGTTGGACCTCCGACAATTATTTCCTTATCGTTATGCCTCCGCGTAGGCAACCCGCCCGTGAGGCAAGGCAAGGCGGAGCCGCGAGCAGAGAGTTCGTGGTGGCGAGGGCACAGCCCAATCATTACCTAGGGTAGTGCTTCATTCGGGAGTTCTGCGACGCCACTAGCCCCAACAGAAGTTTAGTGCGGCGGCAGCAGCCTCATCGCGCCATGATATATGAACCTTCGCCCACGATCGAACAGAATTTAGATCGCAAAGAGGCGACCACATTAGCTATAGATTTGGCTACCGAGAGAGTATACCGTTGTACCGCGAGTCTTGAGGACTATCTAAAAGAGGGTTGTGCAAGAGTAATTCTTCGCTAGGCTTCGAGCATGGCTCGTACGCTTATGCGCAGCGAGCCGAGACGTAGAGATCGACAGTTAACGGGCGACACCGTAAGAGGCCGAGCAGCAAGGTCCTTTAGTAACTTTCGAGGCGAGTCGCCTCACCGCAGACAGATATGCACTCCGCTGCAAAGTGGTCTTCCACGATTTCAGACGCTCGGGGTGTGTAGGAGTCGGGTCGAACCTGTGGCTTCCGGTCATTACAGATGCACGCCATCCCGGAATGTCGCTTTTAGTTGGTACTTGTTGCACTGCGCCGCCGTACATGTGTCGAGAGTGTCCTCGTAGGAGGACTTAGCCTTCGTGATTGGTGGGTAGTTCGTCATTTTCCTTAGCTATGCGCCTACGGGCAGTTTGATTGTAACGACTAAGGGAGTGAAGCGAGAGATATAGATATATCTTTAACCCTGCAGGTCGTGATGTGTGATAAGGTGAGTATACCTTAAGTGCTATGTTCGATAGCGTGTGTTAGTTGTGTTTAGAATCATGGTGGGTTAACCGAGTAAGATTTGGGGATAGAAAAGGTGTGAGCCTTAGAATGTTTACGTAAAGACCTTAGAGGTAAGGCCATCTCGTAAAGGTGTAGTATTATGTTTGATCCTTATGGAAGTGCATAGTGCACGTGAGTTATGTTTGGGATAGTCCCTAGTAGTGTGGAATGAAAGGGGTAGTTGAGCTAAGAAGACCGCCAGGTTTTCAAACGTGATTAGCGAGATTGTTCGATCGGGAGCTAGTATTATGCGCGTTGCGGTCGGGTTGAGTCCACGCCGCGTCAACCCGCGGCATGTTGGTGGTGGGTCATTGTGGTGGTCCCGCCGTGGTAGGTCACGAGGGTGTTAGGCCCAAGTTTAGTTAACCAAACAGACGAACTCGTGGACGATTCGACCAAAGGTCGGACCGGCGAGGTCACCGCCTTGTCTTCTAGCAAAGACCGTTTACTCGGCGGATTGTTTTATCGTAGGTTGTGCGTCGACGGTGCCTACCTTCACCTTATGTCGCATGCTGAAGCCCGTGTCAGGCTATTTTTCATCTTCTAAAAGTTTACCAGCAGGTTAAGAACTCGGGTGAGTCTCGGACCGCATTCGCCTACCGCCGCGTGGATTTCGCAGGTAGTCGGGATTGTTGTCTCCGTGGAGGAAGTGTTTAAGCTACCATTTGATGTTCGGATATCGCGAAGCCTTGTAGGGCGGAAGTGTAAATTGCCGGCCGATTGGTTCGATGTTGGCAAGGTTCGCTTAGTTGGTTCAGCTTGTTCCACAGACCGTGGATAGTCGCGGCTTGTCTAGAAGAAGTTCCGCACTGCAGGAGTTGTGCGGATAATCGGCGACGATGCTTAGAGTTGACGGTCGGTCTTCTTGAAAGTACCACCCGTCAGTGTGACGAGTTTGGAATACAGAGGAACTTAGCCCGAGTTACTTTGGGCCTTTTGAGTTCATGTGAAGAATAGGCCAGTTTTATATGTTAGCTTTGCCGTCCGACTTGTGAGGCAAGACGTCCGGCCTTCAGATTGTTATGATCGTGAAAGTATCGAGATCCATCCAGAGTGTTCCCACTTAACGATGACCACGTTAGAGATAGTAGCCCCAGTTTTGGAAACCGGGCGATTTAAATGTGGAAAGAGTTCGAGTATACGACATCCTCGTGGATCGATGCACCGGCACTATTTGTTGGGTCGTCGAGCAAGGCTCGCGACAAAGTGACAAAAGTGGTACCATTTGTTGGGTCGCTCGGAAGGTTAATGCCTCGTGCAAAGTGACAAAGTGGTATCTACGACGAGTAAAGAGAGAAGCGAGCATGTATGGCAGCATAGATGCGATCATTTCTTTTATAAAGAGAGGCGCTGGAAGTATATTTTAGACCCCGGTGAGAAGTGTGTTGCGATGATGACAGTGTTTCTCGTGGACTTTGATGTAAGTATTTACGCAGCTTGTTTCGTGGCCGACGTGGCGTGATTGATTCTCGTAAGTATAGTAGCGAAGACTATATCGGGCGCACGCTTGTTTTGAGATTTAGTAGCGAACATTCGACGAATGTTTCTGGCGATGAGAATGTTATACCGTATTTTCGAGTATGCGTATGGACGCACGAGAAAATTCGAACTTGAGATAAAGTGTCGCCGAAATTATTTTTGTGCACGTGCCGAAAGAGTCATTTTCCGCCAAACGCTTCCATGCCTTTTGTAGGGAAAATTCGCTATGTCATTTATTATTTTTACGGATTTTTCCGAGAGACTAAACATTTTGATCAATTGAGGCTTACACGTGTCACCCTTAGGTGTCCAAGGTTGACGAAATTTCCTCGGTGGAAGCTTCAGCTTGCACGTTTTTTTCATCTTTTGTGCCTAAAATGTTTGGTCAATGTTTGTGAGATATTTTGTGGAGTGGATGACCAAGTGGGACCCACACAACACATGGCTTAATCTTCACCTTACACTTGTCTACCACTTGGCTCAATCTTCGCCTTTGAGTGCCCTATAAATACCCCTTAGTTGATGAGTTATTTCATCCACACTTGAGCAAATTCCTAGACTCAAAACACTCCTCCTCATAGCTTGTCTCGCCCAACTCCTCCCCTTCAGCGGCCCTTGGCCGAGAGCAACCCCTAGCCTAGTTGTGCTAGTCAAATACTACCCCCCTTGGTAGAGAAATACTCTTCAAGTATTGTTATAATACCCAAATACTTTAGCCCAAATACCTTGTAGTATTTCCAAAGTACCCTCTATACTAAAAGCCCGGACAATACTATTATACGTCCCTTTCGCCTCTAAACTAAACCCTAAGGAAAATCTCCACGGTTAGTTGAGTAGTTTGTGTGGTTGGTTAGAACTTCTAAGGGTAGTTTGGAGCGGGTTGGAGCGCTGAGTTGAGCTAAACGATTGCCCAGATCGACTTTTTACTTGGATAATTACGGGCTTATCGAGGTAAATATCTTGTCCTCTATTGTAATTGGAAATTACATATTGTTAGAGTATATAGTTGAAGTATACTATATATAGAATCGAACGTAGTTATTGGCAATGTCTTTTGACTTAAGCCCAATAATACTTACAGCAATGTCTCGCGACTTAAACCCAGATTTAAAGAAGATTACCGAATCTGTAATTACTTAGGGTCAGACATTACAAGAGACTTGTGAAGAGTACCGTGAGTAGAATTGTACTGCAGGGTTAGATGTATAACCCCGGTTGGCTTGGTAGCCTACTGTTGCAGAGAGAGATTTACGCTGTTGTGGGAGGTGTCGAATTTTCTCAGAATGTTCTACGAAGAGACCTTATGTTAATGTCGCCAGGCCTTATAGGTGGAAGTACTATGCGTGGCGCGATCTACTTGGCTTAGGGAGTAGCCGCGGTTTGAGGTACTGAGCGTTTTGCTATCAATGATAATCGTCGCGAGGTATGCGAACCTCTTCCTATCTCTTCTAGCATGATACGTGTGAACTATGTAGTACTAGACGCATACGTGCTAAATGTATGTGATTATTTAACATAAAGTGTTATAACGACTTTATGGAAAGTTGGTTATAACACTTTATGTTGGTAAGAAAATACATGTGGTTTTTAAAAGGTATTGATTTGAACTATAACCGCTTGTTATGTGTTAATAAAGAACTTGAAGTATTTCAAAAGATTTTTGAATCATTTTGAAAGGTTATAATACTTGGTTTTTGAAAAACTTAAGAGTTATACTAGCTTTATGGGAAGTTAGGTATAACGCTTAAGAATGTTTTATCGATTTCGAAATCGTAACGTGTATCGACAAACCATCGCAAAGCTAATAAAAGGAAATGTTTTGACTAATTAAGTATTATTAAAACCGGTAGAAACTTCCATCCGCATGATAAGCTAAGATGAGACAAATGATATTTCCTAGATCATGGTCAGAATAAGATTGTTATAAACAAGAATATCCTACTCACATATAAGACTTATGTTTCTCGATAGTTTTAAGGAGAATTATATTCTCAAATGAATAAGACTATGAACTACTAAACCTTTCTAAAATGAGAAACTTGAACATTGGAAATTAGGAAAACTTGATCATTGGAAAGAATGTTGCTACTTGATTTTACAAAGAGAAGTAATTGATTTACTTTAAAAGGATAGTCACTCTATTTTATACTACTGCATTGTGTGACATCGTAAAGTAACGATCTTTTAAAGAGTTAACGTATGAAGTACTTTGGGGATAAAAACCCGATTTTGTTAATCATATAGTAGAAGGTACCTTTAGTGAACAACTTGATTGTATGTTTTTGTGATAGACTTGTAATACATTCTTGATTGCGTAGATAAGTAAACTTGTTGTGAAGCTACGAGTGTTAGTATATTGTGATGTTTGTGTGAAGGGTTTCCTTGATTGTGCTTATTAACTATCATCGTTATGATAGTATTGCGGCATTCATCTCGAGATGATTCCGGTTGTCGCCTCCGACGCGGGTAGACTCGTGCGTCGATGGACTTATGATTCGAGAATACCTCACGCATCACGTGACCCGCCTGTACTTACTCCCGCATGCTTTATTATGACTATGGTACCGTGTTTTTGCAGTCTGGCTACGCCGCATTTCACCCCGCATGCTTTATTACACACGCTATCCCCGGTGTCTGTGTGTTCCTGGTGCTTTTATATCATGTAATCGCTGCCAGTTAGATAAGGTATCCCACCGCATGATTGATGCCGCGGGCCCGAGACCCATCATATATTTCCCGAGCCATGTCTCCCGCTTTATACGATCGCTTAAGATGCTCATGTACGGTTTTGTCGCTATTTATATATCAGTATTCAAGCGTACTCGCTTATTGTGACCTCAGCTCTATATTTCACGATCTTATTACACCGGTTTCATTTCGCCAAGTATTCGTTCGAGGTACTGACCACGCCGATAATCGTCTAGCTCTCGTGCCTTCACGGCCACGGGCCCTGCTTGAATGCGTCGCGTTTCAAAAGTGGCACGTATGCCAACCGAGCGTTCCTACGCTGAAGTGGTCACAGCCATTCGCGGGCGTTGGCGCTCCGCTGTCGCGCCATCAGGTTGGCCGTATAGTTCTGTATGCTCGTAGTGCGTTCTTCTTCACCGAGATCTCGGGGCCACTGCTCTCATCATTCTGGGCTACGCCCGTTATTCTGGTCCGTAGCAACCAAGCCAGGCCTCGTAAAAAGGCAACTGCTCAGCTGTTGATAGCTTCATAGAGTTCATAGGTGCAGGTAACCGCTTTGATGTTACCGCTCTTACTCGCTTTATTACATAATCGCTTCACGTATTGTCTTCTGTTCACGACACTGACGTATGGTCACTAGGTGCTACGCGTGGCGGTGGACTAATTACCGCCTGGGCGCCCGCTCGTCGAGTGTATGTGTGACACATGCCACCCTCCCGTCGTTGGTCCAAAACGTTTCGCCTTCTAAAAATCCGCTGAAAATTAAGAAGGAATACATACGTGAATTTTCCCTCGCAAGTTAAGCCGTGGAAACGCTTCGCCGAAAACGACTTAACCTAAAGCACAGACAAATGTAAAATCGCCGGGCGGTGCCATACGGGGTGACACGGTCGCTCGATTCGCCTGCATTATTGCCTTCCGAAATATCCAAAATACCGGAAATCTCAAAAACAAAGCTGGCTCCCACAAAATCAGAATTTTCTCCCCGTGGGCCCCACGTGACCATTTCCGAAAATAAAATCTCAAAATTCTAACACATAATTCTATGAAGTCCAAATACCAACTGGGAATCCACCCCATTAACGTAACCTTTTCTTCACAAATAACCTGAAACTTTTCCACCGGAAACTCACATCTTTCTTTCTTTTCAAAATTTCTCGCTTGCACTGCATATACGCCCTCACATACATACCTCCTGCGAATCACTGGTATAACATTCTCCCCCTCCTTAGAAACATTCGTCCCGAACGCTCCTTCTCAAGACTGATATCGTACTTTCGTAAGTTCCTCTAACAAGTTGTCAAACGCCATTACCGCCAGCTATGGTAGATAACACCGATGACGTTAAGTGATTCTTCCTCCTTACTCGCTGCACTCTTCTCGAACACTCCGAACTCTCCCAAGACGCACCATACTTCACCATTACTCGCTCCCGAAAAATCTCTGTGAGTCACTACCTCCAAACTTCTGGTCATCTTACTAACCTCTCAAACTTCCTTAAGGCCATTCCCGCCTTCTTTACGAACCGGCTCGTCGAACGCGCCCACGAACTCATACGCTGGTCACACAAACTTGGGCCTAGCATCCTCGTGATTCTAACACCGAAGTGACCACCTAAACTGACCTCACCCTAAACCGGGTTACGGTTGACTCGCAAATGGTCCTCAACCCGACCCCAACCGCGCTAAACTTCTTTGCTCTCGATCCGAATAATCTTACTAATTCACATCACGAAAGCTACCACTTCCATCTCACACTACCCACTGACTTATCACACAAATAAATCCTAATGCACGATACTACTACTCCGATAAGGGTCAAAATAAATCTTTAACTCAAGACGACCTTACCCCTAAGGTCTCGCCGTGACAAAGTCTAAGGTTCACACTTACCATGCCCCCATACGTATCCTCCCAACTAAGCATACAAGCCGTTTACTAACTCACAATTAACACAACGCTATTCGCACATAGCACATAATAACGAGACCATCATAACAAGCATACCAAAACTCTGTAGGTTAAGGATATACCCGGCTACCGCTCCACTCTAATCATAGTTCATCGCAGGCGCACAATCGTAAGGCGCGATGAACCACCATCGATCCGTAGGCCGAGTCAGAAGATCCGCGCTACCCTTGGTCTGACAGCCGCAAATGGCCCCGCTGGCCGCGAAAATAACAAGCTCCCGCACCACGACACTCCCCAAATGCGCGTCTACCACATCGACCACACCGCAGGTAGGTGACCAGATTCGCCAACACCCTTACTTCCTCGGAACTCGCCGCAACCTCGAGCCCACCAAGCCCCGAATACTCAAGGTCGCGAGACCACTCAGACCGGGCGGAGGTACAAAACTAGTATGCCGCAGGCGGTCCGCCAAAGTCACCAAAGCGACTCGTTGTTCGCCTCTTCTCGCCGATCTCCGGTCATTCCGCTCACCTTCCGCGGCTCACATCCCAGCCGCGACGAGTCGCACGCGGCAATGTCCACGCTCCTGGCGGCTACTCAACATGCCTCCGACATGTAATCATCGAGCCCCGTAACATATCGGTGCACTCGATCCTCCATACTAGCTACCAACGCCGACGCATCTTCGCCAATGAGTCGAACTCACATTGTACTCAACCGCACGCCCGCCTGCCTAAGCATCAAACATCTGCTACTGCGCCTCTCATCTCGCGAGGCAGAAGGCGCGCGAAAGCCCCAAAACTCATCCCATACTCGCTGGAGGTGCATGCTTCCCGAAAGCTCCCATGAATCAAACCAATCGATCATGCGTATCACGCAGCTGACGCGTAACCAAAGGTCACGTACTCGGTCTTCAAGCTCATCACCCGTGACGATTCAATAGAATCGCCGGATGAATCTCCTCATGATCATCCTCGCCTCGACCCATAAAACTCGCGGCTACAACTCCGAAGTCCCGTATTTCAAACTATCTCGCCGGTGAATCCATCGTGCATCGAATCGAATCGCCGCTCAAATTTATCTCATATCTGCCACGCACTCGCCAAGAATCGCTATCTCTCAGAACTCCATCTCTCACTCCTGATCGCGACCTGAGGCTCAGTATCAGAGGTCTCATCGCCCACGGCCGCGCTCTAAACTCGCTGGCCGGGCGGCGCTACAAAACCCGCTGTCAAGCACAACTCGTGATCGCCCGCTCGCGCTCTGCATTCTCTCAGATCTCACTAGCGAAGACTCGGGCTGCTCTTGCCCTTCTGGGCTCGCTTTCGCGCTGAGGCATAACTGTAAAAACGAGATACGCCGTAGGGTCCAACTTACAACACATGCCTCTAAGGCACGATCTCGTAACGAGAAAATGGAAACTAATCCTAAATGTCTCAGCTCTCCTCGACATAGGACGTGGTGCACAACACATCGATAATCAAGACTCTACTAGACACGGTCATAGACACTTTCCGAGGATTAATCGCTTCGATACCACTTTTGTAACGACTCGCCTGGCTCACATCGTGCCTTATCCTGCACCCTAGTGATACAACATCGTGAGAAAACCAATGAAAATAAAACATGAAGTCATGAAACAAGAGATATAATAATAAATAAAGCAACCAAAACGGTTGTTTCGTGATATACATAAAACCCGAATGCTTTAATCCTTTACAACTCCCGCCACCACAAGACTACGTGACTTAAGATTTACAACGACTATGACTTGACATGGCCCCGCCATACCCCTGAATGTACAAGAACCTACAACTCAGTGGAACACATACTAAAAGATAAGCCTCCAAGAAACGGAGCTTCCCAATACGCCGAATCGCGATCCTCGAGGTACGCCCAACGCTTCTCGTGACGTGCTACGGAGAGCTACGTCGCTCGTTCGGCTCGTTTCAGCAGGCTCGCCTTCTTTATACGCCACTTCTGGCGAGGTCAAGCACAACAGTACTAAGTATGTGAAATCAGAAAGATATCTGAATGAAATCATACTAGTCTATATAAAGGTGAGACACGTATTGATAACCAAACTACGCTCACAACATAAAACAACATGTCCACAGTGGACTCACGCCTCAAGTCATCACTAAATATAACTACGGGTCTCACGCCCACAACATCAATCATGTTCGTGATCATGGCCGCATGCCCCGAATTCTCGCAGACGGCAGATATGTCCATGATGCAACAATAATACCAATGCCCCACGGCCACACGCGCCCTGAATTCTACCTCAGCAGACACGCCCACGTGACATCAACAATAATATACTGGTGATCAACCCCGCCGCATGGGCCACATGCCCCTAATTTACCCTTGCAGACATGTCCATGTAACCACACAATATATCTGTAATCAACCCGACCGCACGGCCGCATGCCCCTAATTCGTGATTTGCAGATACGCCCACGTGACATCAACAACAAGACAAGAATCAAAATGGAAACATACCCGCGGAATTCTCCATCACCGCCAAAGACGCCCAAGTAAGTTCTCAATAGTCGACCTACTCTATCGAGACGCAGAATACGTAAATACCACACTTGCACAACAAAGTGCTATCATCACAAGCATAGGCAAGTTTCACAACAACAAGCATAGGCAAGTTTCACAACAACAAGCATAGCAAGTTTCACACAACTCAAAGTACTTTCATTTTATGCTAAAGTCCGGTTTTAACCCCAAAGTACTACATAATGTTAAGTTCTTTTAAAAGAGATCCATTTCTTTTATAAAAGTCACCCGATACCCGTAGATTAGAACGACCAACCCACCTTCCTTTTCAAAACCAAGTAACAACATTCTTTCCTAAGTTCCAGCTTGCCTAGTTTCAATTACTCAAGCTTCTCATTTTCAAATGGTTTCATAGTTCCCAAACTTAATCACTTGATTCCTTTTAGAACACCGAGTAACATATGTCATATATGTGAGTAGTTTATTCTTGTTTATAACGATCTTATTACAAAGCTACGATCTAGAAAATGTAATATCATTTTGTCTTATCTTAGCTTCTATGCATTTGGAGGTTTCACCGGTTTTAATACAAATACATCATTATTCAATACATTTTCCTTTATTAACGCCGCAGTGGTCCTGTCGATACACATTCTCGATTCCCAAATCAAGAAACATTATCCCTTTAAAAACCAAGTACTCATTACTCACTAATGAGGTTTCACACAAACATCCACATTAAAACAAATAAGTTAAGTCTCTTATCTTATAAGATCAAGTCTCTTAACTTCTAACATCAGTAAACCATTTTCACTACATAAGGTCGTTATAACTAACTTCCCATAAAGCTATTATAACACCCTATGTTTTAAACCAACCAAATCACTTAGCACATGTACGCTCACCGTACTACATAGTTCACAACAATCATGCTAGAAAAGATAGAAGAGGTTCACATACCTCGCGACGATTTATCGACAATAAGCAAAATGCTCCAAGTACTACAACTCATAGCCCTTTCCACTCCTCGAGTAGAATACGCTACTCTTAGTACTTTCACCTATAAAGGTCAAAACGTCTATTAACCCCAAAACACAAGTTTCTATCTTTCTATAGAAAATTCAAAGACTCTCCCCGCAACAACAGAATCTCCTCCTCTATCGAGGACTGCCACCAAGCCAACCAGTGGGTTTACACGCCTACCCTGACGTGTACAATTCTACTCGAATACTACACATGTCATCGCAATACACCCCATGTAAATACAGCTCGCCGCTTTATTCTTCAGCTTAAGTCAAAAGACATCATGAATACTAAGTATAGTTCCATATATAGTACTTCAACTATATATTCTATCAAACATGTAATTTCCAATTACAATAGAGGACAAGATAATTACCTCGACAAGCCCAAAATTATCCAAGTTATAATGTCGATCCCGAGCAAGGTTTAGCTCCACCGCGCGCCCAAACCACTCCAAACAACCCTGAAGTTCTAACTAACTTACTCAAATACTTCAACCAACTATGAAGATTTCCTTAGGTTTCGGCTTGAGACTAAAAAGGACAAAAGGTAGTATTTCCTGACTCTACGAAAGAGGTATCTTTGGAATGCTACAAGGTACAAGTGCTAAGGTATTTTGGGCATTATAACAATACTAGGAGTATTTCAATACCACAAGGAGGGTATTATACGAAACAACTAGGCAGTGGTACCCCACGGCTAGCACCACAAAGCGGAGGGACTCTCGCCAAAGGCCTTAACTGGGAGGGGCTGGACGAGAGTCAAACAAGAGGAGAGGAAGGATAGCAAAGACTTGGAACATTTTTGGACGAATGAAGTCTTCTGCCAAGTGGGTATTTATAGCAAAACCAAAGCCAACCAACGGCCAAGATCAAGCCATGTGCAAGGCAAGTGTAAGGCCAAGATCAAGCCAAGTGCACCCTAGACCCTACTCCTTAAAACCTCACAAATATCTACACAAATATCTACCACAACTTGCCGCTCAATTCGCCAAGTCACGCCCCACATGTTTCCATTGCAGGTGACACACGCCACCCTCCCGCTGGTCCGTATCGTTTCGCCTCTAAAAATCCGCAAAATACAAAACGACATAGCCGGAATTTTCCTTCGCAGTTACGAAAACGCTTTAAAAACGACTTAACCAAAGGCCGCGCACAAATGTAAAATCGCCAAGGTGCCACATTGGTGACACGTGTCGCCCCATTCGCCGAATATTTCGCCTTCCAAAATATCCAAAATACCGAAATCTCAAAACAAAGCGTTCTACAAAATCAGAATTTCTCCCGGGCCCCACGTGACCATTTCCAAAATAAAATCTCAAAATTCTAATATAATCTATGAAGTCCAAATACCAAACTGGGAATCCAATTCCCATTAACGAACCTTTTTCTTCACAAATAACCGAAACTTTTCCGCTAAAACTCACATCTTTCTTTCTTTCAAAATTTCGCCAGACTCGCACGACGTCCTCACATACATACCCTGCAACTACGGGGTATAACAATGTATCTACCATAACAACATAAACCGCTTCCAACTACCGAAAATATCTCTCAGAATTCATCGCCTCACTTTCCCTTTGTCGCCTAATCATAATTCCCGCAGGCACCTACTATATAAGGCGATGAACCAACACCGATCCCGGCGTCGAGTCTCTACATTTGTGCTACCTGCCTGACAAACTCTCTCCAAATGGCCCCGCTGGCCGCAAGCATACAGTTCGCCGGCGCACGACACTCCCATAATGGAGTCTATTACAACGGCCATTGATGAGGCAGGGTGACCTCATCCGACTAACACCCCTTCTCCCGAAAATCAACCCACAATCGATCCAGAGTGAGTCATCCTCTTGTATCCTCCTACTGACATCCTCCCATCACATGGCCCTGACGGCCGCAAGTAAAACAATCTCCCAAACTAGCACGACACCCTGAGGATCATCTCGTCACGCCCAACCTGCCCGATCTGTGCCCTACCTGCACCCTTCTACCTTAACAACTAAGTAAACCGCGAAATAAAATAACACCTTTTTTTTTTTTTTAAAACCAACCAGACGTGCAGTGCGGCGGCCGGCAAGCGCCGCCATATAATATACATAACAAAAGACACTACACCGCATACGAGTCCAATCCCACATATGAATACTGCACTCTAAGAGTTATATCAACTATGACGACAAGGCCCCGCTGCATGCATAATCGTAAAAGCTCGATCGAAAGAACTTATACCAAAAAGATAAACTCCCGAATGTATGAGCTATCCAAAACTCGAGCAGGTCCTACACCGCCGATCACCAAACAACAGACCTAAACTCATGCAGATGAACGCAGCTTCAAGGAGGTCAAGACAAGAATGTACCAAGTATGTGAAATGAAGTACCGTAATGAAATCATAACAGCTTAAACAAAACAGAGACATGATGATAGCCAACCAACGAGACACAATACATAAGCAATCATATCAAGTCGTGGACGACGCCTCAAAGTCATTACTAAAACATAACCATGGGTCTCACGCCCATAATATCAATCATGCCCGTGGAATCCTTCCTCACTGCCGGCAGTCCATGATATAATACAACACCAATAGGCATACGTGAACACCGAGTCTCACCTGTGTCCTAAAAACTGTACGGGCCAAGCAGGAAAACGAGCAGGTGGTAAAGCAGGGGGTATAATGTCTTGGGGGTTTACCCCTCACTTATACTCTTACCCTGGAGAAGGTGGTATAGCATCTTGGGGGTTTACCCCTCACTTATACTCTTACCCTATCTCAACCGACCATCAAACAAAACAAGCAGGGGGTATAATGTCTTGGGGGTTTACCCCTCACTTATACTCTTACCCTGGAGAAGGTGGTATAGCATCTTGGGGGTTTACCCTCACTTATACTCTTACCCTATCTCAACCGACCATCAAACAAAACAAGCAGGGGGTATAATGTCTCTGGGTTTACCCTCACTTATACTCTTACCCCGAGTAGGTGGTATAGCATCTGGGGTTTACCCTCACTTATACTCTTACCCTATCTCAACCAAGGCCAAACAAAATGTAAGCACTACCATGTCTTTTATAAACATCCAGAATTTAACCCAAGTACTACAAATAACCAAGCATACCCGTGGAATCCCACATCACCGCTTCAGACGCCCAAGTAACTTACAACAAGACATACTCCTCCAACCGAGAGTCGCAACTTAATAAAACATAATCCTCAGACTCAAAGGCTATCGCCAGCACACATAGGCAATTCTCAATTAATCAAGCCAAAGTACTTATCAAGGCACACATAGAATAAATTCTCATTTAACAAGCCAAAGTACTTATCAAGGCACAAAATAGAATAATTCTCATTTAACAAGCCAAAGTACTTATCAAGGCACAAATAGAATAATTCTCATTTAACAAGCCAAAGTACTTATCAAGGCACAAATAGAATAATTCTCATTTAACAATCCAAAGTACTTATCAAGGCACAAATAGAATAATTCTCATTTAACAAGCCAAAATACTACGTACGTACATTCTTTTCAAAAGACTCCTTTTTATGTAACATCCCAAGATACTAACACCCGTAGTATCAAGGTGTGTCTATTTTTCAAAGTAAGTTACTACACTTAAAAAAAAACTCATTTCAAAGCTTGAAATCAAGTAACTTCAAATTTTCACAATCTAGGCAACTTATGCCCAATAATCAAAATAGACAACTTTCTTAACCTTCCATAAAGCCGTTATAACCAACTTCCCATAAAGCCGTTATAACCCTTTATGGTTTTAGACAATTTCATTCTTTTTATAACCAAGAGACTTATACTATTAAAACCAAGTATCACATGCTTTATATATCAAGTTCTCAACTTTCAAAATACTACAAGTCTCTTAATATTTAGAAAACAAATTTCTTCTACTTTTAAACCTCAAGTAACTCATACCTTTAAAACAAGTTACTTCTTAAACGATGTCATTTATCCTCTTTAAAACCATTAAGTAAATCACTCTTTGACTTCCCTAAAGTCATTATAATGACCTTTAGGTTTTGGAACTAAGGTCGCCACGACTGCCCGGCCCGTGGATCGTGCCTTACTCCCGCACCCTAGTGACACAACACCGAGTAATCACAACATAAAACAACAAATACGAGATAAATGTAAATATAAAACCATAATCAGGAAAACTTGCCTTTCGCATATATAAATGACAACTTTTAACATGAACGCTTAATCCTTTTACAAATCCCGCCACAACAAGATTTCATGCACTTAAGAATGATATGACAACAATGGCGGTGGCCCGCCAAACTCGAATGTAAACACTTACTACGACGGGGACTACACTCATCGATAAGCCTCCGAGAAACGGAGCTTCCCAAACGCTGAACCGTGACTCGAGCTAGGATCAACGATCGCGTACTCAACTCGCGCATTTAACGCACTTCGGGCGAGGTCGCATAACAGTACCGAGTATGTGAAACTAAAAATACCGCAAATGAAATCATAATAGTCTATAAAGCAGAGACATGTATGATAACCAAACTACGCTTTACAATAACTAAGCGATATATCAAGTCGTGACTCACGCCTCAAGTCATCACCAAAGAACATAACGGTGGGTCTCACGCCACAACATCAATCGTGCCTGGACACATTCTCACCGCTTTCAGCTTATGATATAAAAGTTCCAAGGAACACACATGAACACCAGTCCCACTGCGCTATAATAACACCGTGACGGTAAGTACGAAGGCATAGCCGACTACTAACACCCACAGCATCAACAAGGTCATGAATCAGATTATAAGATCTGCTCTGCATCATTACATGATCAAAGCCGCCACTTGCCCGCAGATCTAATGCGCGCCTAGTCTCGAACTTCCCGCACTCCGCGTAGGCCAATCTCATCGCCCGCATTTAGGCATCCCCGCATCGAGGTAGCTACTCCCGCAACGCCCCGACTTCGCAGTCGCATGGCCACAAGGACCGCATGCCCATAAAGGACGACACTAACTCGGAACTCGTAGTTCCAAGATAGCCCCTGACTGCATGAGGTATTCTCGAATCATAGGTCCATCGACCACCGAAGTCTACCCCGTGACGGAGGGCGCTTAACCCCTAATCATCTCAAGAGATGAATGCCACCATACTATCATAACGACCGATAGTTAATAAGCACAATCAAGGAAACCCTTCACACAAACATCACAAGATACTAACACACGTAGATCCCAACACGCTTACTTATCAACGAAATCAAGAAAGTATTACAAGGCTATCACAAACCAATACA
The DNA here is from genome assembly GCA_029844215.1 of Przewalskia tangutica. NCBI lineage: Eukaryota > Viridiplantae > Streptophyta > Magnoliopsida > Solanales > Solanaceae > Przewalskia > Przewalskia tangutica. The sequence goes on along the minus strand of CM056729.1, from coordinate 61,294,080 downwards.
ATCAAGTTGTTCACACAAGGTACCTTCTACTATATGATTAACAAAAGCGGTTTTTATCCCCAAAGTACTTCATACATCAACTCTTTAAAAGATATCAAGCTTTCACAATGTCACACAATATTCGTAGTATAAAATAGAGTGACTATCCTTTTAAAGTAAATCAATTACTTCTCTTTGTAAAATCAAGTAGCAACATTCTTTTCCAATGATCAAGTTTGCCTAATTTCCAATGTTCAAGTTTCATTTTAGAAAGGTTTCGTAGTTCATAGTCTTATTCAATTAAGAATATAATTCTCTTTAAACAATCGGAGAAACATAAGCCTTATATGCGAGTAGGATATTCTTGTTTATAACAATCTTATTACAAAGAACATGATCTAGGAAATATCATTTTGTCTCATCTTAGCTTCTATGCAGATGGAAGTTTCTACCGTTTTAATAATACTTAATTATTCAAAACATTTCCTTTTATTAACGCCGCAGTTGGTTTGTCGATACACATCCCGATTTCCAAAATCAAAACGTTTCTTAAGCCGTTATACCTAACTTCCCATAAAGCTAGTATAACTCTTAAGTTCTCAAAACCAAGTATTACTTCTTCAAAACGATTTCGTAAATCTTGAAATACTTCAAGTTCTTTATGATCACACATCAAGCCGCTTATAAACAAATCATTTACCTTTTAAAACCACAAAGTGTTTTCTTATCTACATAAAGTCGTTATAACCAACTTCCCATAAAGCCGTTATAACACTTTATGTTTTAAACCAATCGAATACATTTAGCACACGACGCCCACCGCACTACATAGTTCACACATATCATGCTAAGAGATAGGAAGAGGTTCACATACCTCGCGACGATTATCGACTAATAGCAAAATGCTCCGAGTACCTCAAGCCGCCGGCTACTCCTAAGCCAAGTAGAACGCGCCACACGTAGTACTTCAACCTATAAGGCCACAAGCGCTTTATTAACATCTAGATCTTATCGCAGAACATTCTACCAAATTCGACAAAGACTCTCCCGCAACAGCGTAAATCTCCTCTCTATCGGGCCATCAAGCCAACCAGTGGGGTTATACATCTAATCCGAACGGGTACAATTCTACTCCACAGTACTACTACACAAGTCTACTGTAATACAGTCCTATGTAAAAACAGTTCAGTTCTTCAGGCTTAAGTCCAAGGACATTGCCACAAGCTATGTTCAGTTATATAAATATAGTATACTTCCACTATATACTCCTACAACATGTAATATCCAATTACAATAGGGGGACAAGATAATTACCTCGCTAAGCCCATAATTATCCAAATATAAAGTCGATCCTGGGCAATCGTTTAGCTCCAACTCCGAGCGCTCCAACCCGCTCTAAACCACCCTTAGAAGTTCTAACCAACTTCTTCACAATACTCCAACGGACTATGGAGATTTTCCTAGGGTTTCGGTTTTGTGATCGACGGAAGTATAATAGTATTTTCCGGGCTTTTCAGATAGTATAACCTTAGAATACAACAAGGTATACTGCTAAGGTAATTGGGCATTATAACAATACTTTGAGAGTATTTCTACCAAGAGTGGGTATTATGAAAACAAACCAGGCTGTGGTACCCCACGGCCACACCACAAAGCGAGGGTGGCTACCCTCGCCACCCCACTGTGGACTCGCGAGGGCCTCAAAGGGGAGGGAGGAAGGCTCTCAAGACTTAGGCATTTTGGATGAAGAAGTTCATCAAAGGAGAGGGCATTTATAGCACAAGCCAAGGCCAACCAATGGCCAAGATCTAGCCAGTGCCTAGCAAGTGTAGGGCCAAGATTCACCCACGTGTCCTAGCCAACTTGCACACAAAATATCTACTAAAATATCTCCCACTTCACCCCCTTTCGGGCCAGCACCGCCCACCTTACCCACCAATGAGAGGGTGCTGCGCCCTCTCGTTGGTCCAAAATGTTCGCCTCTAAAAATCCGCAAAAATACTAAATGACATAGCCGGAAATTCCCTACGAAAGTCGTGGAAAACGCTTTAAAAACGACTCTAACCTGTGCACAGACAAACATATTTGGCCCAAGGGTGCCACATGGGGGTGACACGTGTCGCCCCCCGATTCGTCCAAAATATTTCGCCTTCCGAAAATATCTATAACGCCAAAATCTCAAAATCAAAGCGGCTCTACAAAACCAGAATTTCTCCTGGCCCCACGTGACCATTTCCAAAATAAAATTCCAATATTCTAATATAATCAAAGAAGTCCAAAACCAAATATGGGAATCCAATTCCCATTAACGAACCTTTTTCCTTCACAAAACCGAAACTTTTCCGTGGAAAATTCACTCTTTCTTCCTTTCCAATCTTTCGTCAGATTCTCGCACGCACGCCCTCGCATACATACCCCGAACTACGGGTATAACATTATTCTCTTAGAAACATTCGTCCCAATGTTCCTTCTAAGTCTCAAAACGAACACGCGTCTGTGATAGTCTTCACTACTATACTTACGAAACAATCCTCGCCACACCGCCATGGAAACACCGCGCAAAACTTACATCTAAGTCCACGAAACACCTCTACATCACCACAAATAATACTACTTTTGTCACTTTGTCGCGAGCCTGGTTCGACGACCCAACAAATGGTACCGGCTGCATGCGATCACCGTCATGTACACTCGGATTCTTATCACATTTCGATATCGCTTTAGTATCCAAAACTCGGGTTACTATCTCTAACGTGGTCATCATTAATCGGGAACATCTGGATGGATCTTCGATACTTTCCCAACATAACAATACGAAGATCGGACGCCCCGCCTCCTAAGTCGGACGGCAAAAGCTAACATATAGGCAACCCGCCTATTCTTCACATGAACTCAAAAGTGGCCCCAAGTAACTCGCTAAGTTCCTTTGTTTCAAAACTCGCCACACTTAACCGGGTGGTACTTTCAAGACCGACCACAACTCAACTCTAAGCGCCGCCGACACCCGCACGATTTCTCCGAAATGCCGTAACTTCTTCTAGACAAGCTTCACTATCCACACCACCGGAACAAGCTCGAACCAACTATCCAACCGCCAACATCGAACCAATCGACCGACAACTTGCATTTCTGCCCCTGGCGCCAAGTCGACATCCGAACACCAAATGGTAGCTTAAACACTTCAACCGGAGACAACGATCTCACACTTCGAAATCAAAACATCGCCCGAGGCGAACGCGACACGGACTCACCTGAAGTTCCTAGCCCCGCCGTACAAACTCCCAGAAGAGAAACAATGCACTGGCTCCATCGTTCATCATAAGGTGAAGGTAGGCACCCTGCAACCTCACAACCTTTTCGTATAACATCAACATCGCCGAGGAACGACTTCGACCAAGAACACGATAGGTCGCCCCATCGCCCGACCACTGGTCGAACGCATCCACGAACTTGCACGTCTAATCTAAACACGGGCCTAACACCTCATGACCCTAACACAAAGAGGGACCACCAAAACCGACCACCACCAAAACCTACCGCGTTGACCCAAGACGTAGCCTCAACCTCGACCCGCAAGGCGCAAATACCATCTCCCGAAGGAACAATCTTACTAAACACGCGTTAAACCCGCGGTCTTCTTAGCTCGACTACCTTCTTTCAAATCACGCTACTCGTGGACTTATCCCACTAACATAGCTCACGTGCACTATGCACTCCTCTAAGGGTCAAACATAACACTACACCTTTCTCGAGACGGCCTTACCTCTAAGGTCTTTACGTATAACACTCTAAGGCTCACACCTTCTCTATCCCCAAAATCTTACCCGCTAACCCACCATGATTCCTAATCACAACTCACACATCGCCATCGTAACGTAGCACTTAAGGTATACTCACCTTGAAAGTTACCGGACCTCGCTGCCCGCCCTCTTCGCCGCTCGTTAACCCGGGCCGATCTCACGCTTTCTACCGCGCGATAAGCCCGCATACGTGCCATGCTCAAGCTTCAATCAAGAATTACTCGCACAACCTCTTTTAGATAGTCCTCAAGACTCGCGGTACATCGGTATACTCCGTAGCCAAATCTATAGCTAGTAATGTGGTTGTCCTCGCAATCTATATTCTCTGCTCTGGCCGTGGAACCAAGGTTCACATATCATGGCCGCAGAGAAACCGCCGCCGCCATGCTAAACTCTGGCCGGGCTAGTGACGCCGCAGAAACCCCGAATGGCACTACCCTAGGTAATGATCGGGCTGTGCCTCGCCACCCTCAACTCTACTCAGCCTCCTCGGCCGCTTTGCCCTCCCGGGCTCGGCCGCCCTACGCGAGGCATAACGATAAGTGGAAAGGATTTCGTCGAGGGTTCAACTTACAACACGCCTCTAAGGCACGATCTCAGTGAGAAGAATAGAAACTAATCTTAAATATCCTATAGCCTCCTCGACATTGATGGTGCACAACACACCGATAATCAAGACTTCTGGACCGATACAGTAGACACTTTCCGAGGATTAATCGCTCGATACCACTTTTGTCACGACTGCCCGGCCCGTGGATCGTGCTCTTACCCCGCACCCTAGTGACACAACACGCAGTAATCACGAACATAAAACAACAACATGAGATAACGTAAATATAAAACCATAATCAGGAAACTTGCCTTTCTGCATATATATAAATGACAACTTTTAATACGCATAGCTTAATCCTTTTTACAAATCCCGCCACAACAAAGATTACATGCACTTCTAAGAATGATATGACAACAATGACGGGACAGTGCCCCGCCAAACCCTGAATGTAAACACTTACTACGACAGGACTACACTATCGATAAGCCTCCGAGAAACGAGCTTCCCAAACGCTGAATCTGGACCGAGCTAGGATCAACGATCGCGTACCTCAACTCGCGGCATGAACGCAGCCCGGGCGAGGTCAAGATAACAGTACCGGTATGGAAACTAAAAATACCGCAAATGAAATCATAATAGTCTATAAAGCAGAGACATGTATGATAACCAAACTACGCTTTACAATAACTAAGCAATATATCAAGTCGTGGACTCACGCCTCAAGTCATCACCAAAGAACATAACAAAGGTCTCACGCCATTAACATCAATCGTGCCTGGGACACATTCTCATCACGGCTTTAGCTTATGATATAAAAGTTCCAAGGAACACACATGAACACCGTGTCCCACTGTGCATAATAACACCGTGACGGTAAGTACGAAGGCATAGCCGACTACTAACACCCACGCACAACAAGGTCATGAATCAGATTATAAGATCTGCCTGACCGTCACATGATCAAAGCCGCCACTTGCCCGCAGATCTAATGCGCGCCTAGTCCTCGAACTTCCCGCAGCCCGCATAGGCCAATCTCATCGGCCCGCATGAGGCATCCCCGCATCGGCGTAGCTACTCCCTACAACGCCCCGACTTCGCACCGCACGCCACAAGGACCGCATGCCCATAAAGGACGACACTAACCTCGAACTCTCGTAGCCCAAGATAGCCCCTGACTCGCATGAGGTATTCTCGAATCATAGGTCCATCGACCTACCGAAGTCTACCCCCGTGACGGAGGGCGCTTAACCCTAATCATCTCAAGAGATTTAACGCCACCATACTATCATAACGATCGATAGTTAATAAGCACAATCAAGTGGAAACCCTTCACACAAACATCACAAGATACTAACACACGTAGATCCCAACACGCTTACTTATCAACGAAATCAAGAAAGTATTACAAGGCTATCACAAACCAATACAATCAAGTTGTTCACACAAGGTACCTTCTACTATATGATTAACAAAAGCGGTTTTTATCCCCAAAGTACTTCATACATCAACTCTTTAAAAGATACGTTACTTTCACAATGTCACACAATACCCGTAGTATAAAATAGAGTGACTATCCTTTTAAAGTAAATCAATTACTTCTCTTTGTAAAATCAAGTAGCAACATTCTTTCCAATGATCAAGTTTGCCTAATTTCCAATGTTCAAGTTTCTCATTTTAGAAAGGTTTCAGAGTTCATAGTCTTATTCAATTAAGAATATAATTCTCTTTAAACAATCTGAGAAACATAAGCCTTATATGAGTAGGATATTCTTGTTTATAACAATCTTATTACAAACCATGATCTAGGAAATATCATTTTGTCTCATCTTAGCTTCTATGCAGATGGAAGTTTCTACCGGTTTTAATAATACTTAATTATTCAAAACATTTCCTTTATTAACGCCGCAGCGGTTTGTCGATACACATCCCGATTTCCAAAATCAAGAAAACGTTTCTAAGCCGCTATACCTAACTTCCCATAAAGCTAGTATAACTCTTAAGTTCTCAAAACCAAGTATTACTTCTTTCAAAACGATTTAAATCTTTTGAAATACTTCAAGTTCTTTATGATCACACATCAAGCCGCTTATAAACAAATCATTTACCTTTTAAAAACCACAGTGTTTTCTTATCTACATAAAGTCGTTATAACCAACTTCCCATAAAGCCGTTATAACACTTTATGTTTTAAACCAATCGAATACATTTAGCACACGACGCTCACCGCACTTCATAGTTCACACATATCACGCTAGAAGAGATAGGAAGAGGTTCACATACCGCGACGATTATCGACTAATAGCAAAATGCTCCGAGTACCTCGCCGCCTGGCCACTCCTTGCCGCAGTAACGCGCCACACGTAGTACTTCAACCTATAAGGCCACAAGGCGCTTTATTAACATCTAGATCTTATCGTAACATTCTACCAAAATTCGACAAGACTTCCCAAGAACAACAGAAATCTCCTCTATCTGGCCGCCATCAAGCCAACCAGTGGTTATACATCTAATCCGAACGTACAATTCTACTCCACAAGATTTACACAAGTCCATCAGAATACAAACCTATGTAAAACAAGCTTCTTCAGGCTTAAGTCCAAGGACATTGCCACAAGCTATGTTCAGTTATATAAATATAGTATACTTCCACTATATACTCCTACAACATGTAATATCCAATTACAATAGGGGGACAAGATAATTACCTCGCTAAGCCCATAATTATCCAAATATAAAGTCGATCTGGCAATCGCTTAGCTCCAACTCCGAGCGCCCAACCCGCTCTAAACCACCCTTAGAAGTTCTAACCAACTTCTTCACAATACTCCAACTGACTATGGAGATTTTCCTGTGGTTTCGGTTTTGTGACCGACTGAAGTATAATAGTATTTTCTGGCTTTTCAGATGTGTATAACCTTAGAATACAACAAGGTATACTGGCTAAGGTAATTTGGGCATTATAACAATACTTTGAGAGTATTTCTACCAAGAGTGGGGTATTATGAAAACAAACTAGGCAGTGGTACCCCACGGCCACACCACAGCGAGGTGGCTACCCTCGCCTACCCCACTGTGGGGACTCTCGCGAGTGGGCCTCACTGGGGAGGAAGGCTCAAGACTTAGGCATTTTGGATGAAGAAGTTCATCAAAGGAGAGGTATTTATAGCACAAGCCAAGGCCAACCAACGGCCAAGATCTAGCCAAGTGCCTAGCAAGTGTAGGGCCAAGATTCACCCACGTGTCCCAGCCAACTTGCACACAAAATATCTACCAAAATATCTCCCACTTGCCACCCTTCGTCCAAGCACCGCCCACCTTACCCATCAACGAGGGTGCTGCGCGCCTCTCGCTGTCCAAAATGTTCCGCCTCTCTAAAAATCCGCAAAAATACTAAATGACATAGCCGGAAATTCCCTACGAAAGTGGAAAACGCTTTAAAAACGACTTAACCTGTCGGCAAGACAAACATATTTCTACCAAAGGTGCCACATGGGGTGACACGTGTCGCCCGATTCGCCCAAAATATTTCGCCTTCCGAAATATCTATAACGGCCAAAATCTCAAAATCAAAGCGGCCCTACAAAATCAGAATTTCTCCCGTGGGCCCCACGTGACCATTTCCGAAAATAAAATTCCAATATTCTAATATAATCAAAGAAGTCCAAAAACCAAATATGGGAATCCAATTCCCATTAACGAACCTTTTTCCTTCACAAAACCTAAACTTTTCCGTGGAAAATTCACCTCTTTCTTCCTTTCCAATCTTTCTGTCGTATTCTCGTACGTACGTCCTCGCATACATACCCTGGAACTACGGGGTATAACAAAGGCACTAGCCAAAAGGTTTGGAAACCACTTCCTTTTCAAGACTCTATGTACTTTAAGTAAAATACTTTCACTTTTAAGAATCCAACTTCACTAAGGCAATAGATTATACAACTTACAATTTAAACATCAAAGTACAATCAAGGAAGTACATAGAACAAATTCTATATTAGGCAATCCAAGTACAACCAAGGAATGAATCATTTAAGGAGTAGAACTTACTTTCTTTATCTTAAGGAATCATGCTAGAAGAGGAGATAGTTCACATACCTTTTCGGCTAAATCCACAAGCTAAGCCGAATACGCCACGTGAAGTTGTCAACCTATAATGGTCACAACAAGACTATCAACTTCTAGTCTCAACGTAGAATAATACTAAGTATACGGTCTCTAATTCTACGGAAAATCGGGCAGCACTTCCTTTGTTTCTACTCACTTTGCCACCTTTTTCAGGGCCGAATACAATAACCAACACGCCACATTTAAGGCTCAAACCAACAACCAAACAAAGGGGATTACATGCCTTACAATACGTGTAAAATTCCGCCCCCCAATTCATACCAAGTAGTTAATACTCCAAAAGCCATTCTCGACCAACATAAATAGCAATACTAAGTCCTTTCCAAATTCTTTTTCAATCCAAGTTCTAAGGTCTAACATGTTATATAGTCATAAACAACTTCAACAACTACAATTTCCTTCTTTATACAACATGCGACAACTTAAACTAATAATCAACTTGAATTCCAATCTTAAGGCTAAACATGCTAGTTTTCGGATTAGGGTTCCAATAGCCAATACACTAATCCAACTACATAATATATAACTCATGCTTGCTAATATCCATAGCTACAATCAATAAGTAAACTTAATTGCTAAAACGACAAAATTTATACCTTTCCAAGTCCTTAAAATTTCCAAGATTCAAAGTCGCGCCTTAGAAATTCTTAGCTCCTTTACTTAGGTTCCAATCCGCTCCAAGCACTCCTTAGAGGCCTATGAAGAACCCATCTTCAAGTTCCAACTTCAAAGTCAAGAACTCCACAAGTTTCCGCTTTGACTAATACGAAACGTCATTTTTCGCAATCTTTCTATTGAGATATCCTTACAACACTCTTAGGAACCTTGGGTTTAAGTCTTGAACAAAGGATCACAAACTAAATTTTTCGCGGATATGTGCAAACCCGAGAGCAAGGTTCTCAAGAACAAGGCTCCTCTAATTTTTCTAAGTGTAGAAATGCCAAGTCTTGCTACTAGTGTAGTATTTAAAACACATCGAGGGCCTAGATTACAACAAATGCGAGGCTCGATGGGTTTCACCAGATCAAGCCCACGCGACATGCTCGACAAGTCAACAATGTCACGCTAGCAAGACTAATCTTCCAAGGTGGTCAATGACCATTTCACCTCACTAAATTTCGCCCAAGACCACATGGGGGTGCCACGTGTCGCCTCTCATTCGCCCATAAAATTCCAGAACCTCATGGACCCCACAAAACGTAAAATTTCGGGTGGGCCCCACGTGACCAAATCCGTAAAAATAAATTTCCATAATGTTAATAAGTTCCAAACTCTTCAACTAATGCATTTTGAGAATCCAATTCTCAACAACGAACATTTTTCCTTTTCCGACGTCGAACATTTTTCCGCCTAAAACAATTCTTCCTTTCGTACTAATTTCCAAGTCTTGATTCCTTACGCATTATCTTATACATGTCCCGACTTACTGGTGTAACATTCTTCCTCTTAGAAACATTCGCCCCGAATGTTCTTAGTCGTTGTCAAGCTATACAAACTCCCAGATAAACTCTATACTATGCCTAATACCAATACACGACAAGCACCAACGATGCCACACACGGTGTTATACCTCGTATTTCCAGAGTATGTACGTGAGGGCGTACGTATAAAAGTTTAAGCCTTAAGTTAGGCAAGGGATGAAATTTGTTCACAACTAGCGAAAAGAATTGTTTTCCGACGAAACGCTTCCTGACTTCAAGGCGGAAAATTACTGCAACATTTATAATTTTTATGGATTTTTCCGAGAGATAAAATATTTTGGACCAACGAGAGGGTGACACTTGTCACCCTCAAGTGGACGGAAATTGTGGGCTTCCCTTGGCACGTTTTTTTCATTTTTTGTGCCTAAAACATTTGGTCAATGTTTGGTAGGATATTTGTGTGGTAGATGAGTAAGTGGGACCCACACAACACTTGTTCAAATCCTCACCCTCCACTTGCCCACCACTTGTCTTAATCTTGGCCATTGAAGGCCCTATAAATACCCCCCTTAGTTGAAGAATTTTTTCATCCCTCAAATGACTTCTAAGTCTTAAAATCCTCCTCCTCAGTGAAATTCTCGCCCAAGTCCTCCCCATTCGAGAGGCCCTCGCCGCGACACAGCCCCCCTCACTTGAGTTGTTCTCGAGAAATACACCCCCCCTTGGTAGAAAAGTATTGTTACTATTCCAAAATACGTTGGCCCAAATACCTTGTAGTATTCCAAGGTTAACCCATATACTAAAAGCCCAGAAATACTATTATACTTCCCTTCAGTCACAAAAACGAAACCCTAAGGAAAATCTTCATAGCCGGTTGAAGTATTAAGAAGAAGTTGCGTAGAACTTCTAAGGGTTGTTTAGAGCGGGTTGGAGTGCCCAGAGTAGGAGCTAAACGTTGCTCAGGATCGACATTTAAACTTGGATAATTTTGGGCTTATCGAGGTAAATACTCTTGTCCTTCTATTGTAATTGGAAATTACATACTGTAGTAGTATAGAAATGGATATAAGATACATAGAAGGATATTATAGAAGAGAATTGAACTGTAATAGAAGGATATTACAGAAAAGAATTGAACTGAAATCACATCAGAAGAATATTAAAGAAGAAGATTGAATCAGATTTACATGGATCAGATTTACAGAGACTTGTGTAGTTTAACGGTAGGGAAGTCGCCCGATTTTCCGTAGAATAGAGAACCATCCGCTTAGAATATTCTACAGAGTAGTCTAGACGCTGATAGACGATATGGCCTTTATAGGTTGAAAGTTCTGCGAGTAGCATGTTCTACTTGAAAGGTGGACAAGGCTAGCCGTTATACGGTGGAGCGTTTTGCTAATTGTCGTTAATCTTCGCCAGGTATGTGATTCTTCCTATCCTCTTGAGCATGATAATTTAAAAGAATATATATAGTACGTAGACGACGGTGTTAACTGAACGTGGTTTTACTGCGATGTCTTTTGACTTGAGTCTAAATAATAAGAATCTTGAAGTATTTCAAAAGAATTAAGAATCGTTTTTGAAAGAAGAGTAATACTTGCTTTTGAAAGCTTAAGAGTTATACTAGCTTTATGGGAAGTTAGGTATAACGACTTAAGAGAGATAAAAAGAATGGTTTATTGATTTTAGAAGTTAAGAGACTTGATCTTAAAAGATAAGAGACTTGACTTAATTGAATTGATATGAATTTTGTTAAAAAGTGTGAAACCTCATTCGTGAGTAATGAGTACTTGGTTTTTAAAAGAATAATGTTTTACTGATTTCGGAAATGAGAATAAGTATCGAACAAACCACTGCAGCGCTAATAAAGGGAAATGTATTGGCTAATTAAGTATTATTAAAACCAGTAGAAACCTCCATCTGCATAGAAGCTAAGATGAGACAAAATGATATTACATTTCCTAGATCATGGCTGCTTTAATAAGATTGTTATAAACAAGAATAACCTACTCACACATAAGGCATATGTTGTTTTAAAAGAGAATTATATTATTAAGTGATTAAGACTATGAACTACGAAACCTTTCGAAAATAAGAGACTTGAGTCTTTGAACTTAGGCAAACTTGAACTTTTGGAAAAGAAGGTTGTTACTTATCTTTAAAAAGGAAATGGTTTTGGTTTACTTAAAAGATAGTCACTCTATTTTAATACTACTGTATCGTGTGACTCTTGTGAAAGAAACAGGATCTTTTAAAGAGATAATGTATAAAGTACTTTGGGAGAGAAAACCCAAACTTGTTGACATGAAATAGAAAGTACCTTGTGTGAATAACTTGACTATGTTGGTTTGTGATAGCCTTGTGATAGCCTTGTGACACTTTCTTGTTGGTTTGATAAGTAAACATGTTAGGATGCTACGTGTTAGTGTCTTGTGACGCTTGTGTAAAGGGTTTCCTTGTTGTGCTTATGTTGTTTAACGGTAAGCCGTTATGTTAGTATTGCACCACTCACCCTCGACATGATACCGGGGTTAAGCCGCCCGACGCGGGTATACCTCGTGCGCCTATGTGACTATGATTCGAGAATACCTCACGCGGGTCCAGGGACCTACGCGAGCTACGAGTTCCGTGTTAGTGTGCGGTCTATGTGGCCACGCGGATCGCGAGTCCGTGACGATGCCGGAGTAGCTACCTCGACGCGGGAATACCTCACGCGGCCTATGTGTGTGGCCTATGCGGAGCTGCGGGAAGTTCCAGGATTAGACGCGCACATTTGATACTGCGGGCGAGTGGCCAGCTTCGATCATGTGGCGGTCTAGAAAGACCTTGTGATGGCATTGTTGGTACTGTGGGTTTTAGTAGTCGGCTATGCCTTCGTACTTACCCCGTACGGTTTTATTATGACACAGGTGGGACCTGGTGTTCATGTGTATTCCTTGGATGTTGTTATATCATGGATCGCCAGTGAGGAAGGAATTCCACGGGCATGATTGATATTGTGGGCATGAGACCCATGGTTATATTTGAGTGTTAACTTTAAGGGCGTGAGTCCCTGACTTGACATGACTGCTTACATATTGTGTATCGTAAATTGGTTATCATATATGTCTTCTGTTTTATATAGACTATTATGATTTCATTTACAGTATTTTCAGTTTCACATACTTGGTACCAGTTGATCGACTCTTCGGGGCCGCTCATGCCGCATGTAGAGGTACACCGCTTGTTGATCCTCGCCATGTGGTCACAGTTCAGCGTTTGGGAAGCTCCGCTTTCTCCGAGGCTTATCACGTATAGTCCCCGCCGTTGTAGGTACTTACATTCGTGGTACGGGCGGCCCTGTCCCGTCATTGTTGTTATAACATTCTTAGAGGTCTGTAGTACTGTTGTGGGCAGAGTTTGTAAAAGGGATGTAACTGTTCGGGTTCAAGTTATATATAAGCCGAAAGGCAATTTTTCTCAGATAAACTGTTTCTCATTCATATTATTTCATGTCTTGTTTTATATTCCGCTGATTACTCTGATGTATGTCTACTTGGGTGCCCGGGGTAAGGCACCAGTCACGGGCCCAGGTTCGGATCGTGACAAAAGTGGTATCAAAGCAGTTAATCCTCGGAAAGTGTCTACAGACCGTATCTAGTAGTTCGATTATCGCACATGCGCACTACACCAATAATCAGGAGGTTATAGGATATTTAGGATTGGTTTCCATTCTTCTCACTCTGAGATCGTGCTTAGAGCCGTGTTATAAGTTGGACCCCTCTAACGTATTCCTTTTCCTTACCAGTTATGCCTCCGCGTAAGGCAACCCGCCCGTATGGCAAGGCACCGGCGAGTCGCGAGTAGAGCACAGAGGTTACGAGGCACAGCCCAATCATCACCTAGGTGGTGCTTCATTCGTGAGTTCGCCACGCCACCACTTCAACCGAAGTTTAGCCGGGGCAAAGCAGTTCCTATCGCGCCATGATATTTGAACCTTCGGCCCATGACCACGAGTGCAAAGTATGGATTGCAAAAAGACGACTCACATTAGCTAGGAGTCGGCAACCGCAGAGTATATTATGTATCGATTTATCACGGTCTTGATGACTATCTAAGAGAGGGTTGTGCAAGAGTAGCTCTTCAGTCCGGCTTGAGCATGGCTCACAGACGGCTTATGCGCAGCAGCCGAGAAACGTAAGGATCGACGTTAACCAAGATCGCAGAAGAGGCCGTAACAAGCAGGTCCTTTGTAACTTTCGAGGCGATCGCCTCACCAAAGAGACTAGATATGCGCCCGCCGGCAGAGTGGTCCCCATAGACTTCGTGGACGCTCGAGGTATGCCGAGTTGGTCGAGCCCGTGGCTCGGTTCACAGATACACGTAGGTTCTAGCCAGCCGAGTTCAGTTTTTCCTCAGTGTTCACAGTGTGGCAGGCGTCATCCCGGGAAATGTCGTCTTTTTTATGGTGCTTGTTTTACCTGCGGCCATCAGGGCCATGTGTCGAAAGGATGTCCTAGTAGGAGGGATGCAAGTAGGAAGACTCAGCCTACCAGATCAGTTGCGGATTCAGTGGTTCGGAGAGGAAGGGGTGCTAGACAGAGGAGGCCACCCCCACATCGGTGTGGCCGTTGTGGTAAGTGTCATTGTGGGGAGTGTCGTACTTCTTCGACAACTTTTTTTGCTTGCGGCCAGCAGGGCCATTTTGCGAGAAATTGTCCGACCAGAGTTGGCGCGTATGTAGAGACTCAGCCTTCAGGATCAGTGGCTAGTTCGTCACCTTCCCTAGCTATGCGCCCAACAGGGCATGATTGATTAGAACGACAGAGGGGAGTGAAGCAGTAGATACAGGTATATCCTTAACCCTCTAGAGATTGTATGTGTGATAAGATGAGTATATCTTAAGTGTTATGTTCAGACAGCATTGTGTTAATTGTAATTAGAAATCATGGTTAGAAAAAGGGTAAGATTGGGGATAGGGAAAGTGTGAGCCTTAGAATATCAGACGTGGAGACCTTAGAGGCGAGACCACCTTGAGTAAAAGATTTGATTTTATGTTTGACCTGTGTCGGAGTGCATAGTATACGTGGGATATATTTGTGTAATAAGTCCCTGAGTAGTGTGAAATGAAAGAGGGTAGTTGAGCTAAGAAGACCACTAGGTTTTCGTGACTTGATTAGTGAGATTGTTCCGGATCGGGAACGAGTTCGCGCGATAATGGTCGGTTGAGGCTATGTCGCGTCAACCCGCAGCCCGGTTTGGGGTAGGGTCAATTCGAGGTGGTCCCGCCAGGTGGTGGGGTCATGAGGGTGTTAGGCCCAAGTTTAGTTAACCATCGTACGAATTCGTGAATGAGTTCGACCAAAGAGTCGCCGACGAGGTCAGCCCATCTTGTCTTTTAGTCAAGACCGCTTACTCGCAGAGGTTATGCGAGATGTTATATCGTAAGGTTGTAAGCGCGCACGAGGTGCCTACTTTCACCTTATGACAGCAAGGAGCCCGTGTTACGCTTATTTCTTTTTCCGAAGTTTTACCAAGCAGGTTGGAACTCAGTGAGTCTCAAGATCGCATTCGCCTCTGCCGGTGTTTGGATTTCGTGGGTAGCCGTGAGGATTGTTGCCTCGTTGAGGGAGTGTTTTATAGCTACCATTTCAGATTCTGATATCGCCTTACGACGCCAGGGGCGGAAGTGTGTTCCGATCGATTGGTTCGATGTTGGCGCGTTCAGATAGTTGGTTCATACTTGTTTCAGCAGGACGTGGATAGGTGAAGCTTATCCAGAGAGGTTATTGGCAGCTCGTAGTCACCGTAAGTCCCGCGATAATCGGCGACGACGCTTGGAGTTCAGGTTGACGGTGGGTCTTCTTGAAGGTACCACCCCGGAAAGGGTGTGACAAGTTTTGGAAAGCAGGGGAAACTTAGACGAGGTACTTTGGGACTTTTCAGATCATGTGAAGAATAGGCCAGGTTGCCTATATGTTAGCATTTGTCGTCCGACTTAGGAAGCAGGACGACCGGTCTTTCATGTTGCTATGTTCGGAAAAATATCGGAGATCCATCCAGAGTGTTCCCAGTTAATGATGACCAAGTTGGAGGTAGTAACCCAGAGATTTTGGAAACCAAGCAGAATAAATGTGGTAAGTTATGAGAAAGAGTTCGAGTGTACGAGAAGGGTACGACGAGTAAGAGAATAGAAGTGATCATTTCATTTGTAAAGAAAAGGTGCGAAGGGAGTATCTTTTAGACTTTGGGTGGGAGCTTTTGTAGTAATGGAGGTGATTCCTCGTGGACTTGGATTAAGTATTGGCGCGTGTGTTATTTCGTGGCCAGGTGTGGCATTGGCAACTTGTTTAAGTTAAGAGGATCTTTATCGTTATCTGTCTTGAGAAGGAACATTCAGGACGAATGTTTCTAAGGAGGGGAGAATGTTATACCCCGTATTTCCAGAGTATGTACGTGAGGGCGTACGTATAAAAGTTTAAGCCTTAAGTTAGGCAAGGGACGAAATTTGTTCACAACTAGAGAAAAGAATTGTTTTCGACGAAACGCTTTTCCGACTTTCATGGCGGAAAATTACGGTTGCAACATTTATAATTTTTGCGGATTTTTCCGAGAGATAAAATATTTTGGACCAACGAGAGGGCGACACTTGTCACCCTCAAGTGGACGGAAATTGTGGGCTTCCCTTGGCACGTTTTTTTCATTTTTTGTGCCTAAAACATTTGGTCAATGTTTGGTAGGATATTTGTGTGGTAGATGAGTAAGTGGGACCCACACAACACTTTTCCAAATCCTCACCCTCCACTTGCCCACCACTTGTCTTAATCTTGACCATTGAAGGCCCTATAAATACCCCCCTTAGTTGAAGGATTTCTTCATCCCTCAAATGACTTTTAAGTCTTAAAAATCCCTCCCTCCCTTGTAGTGAAATTCTCGTCCAAGTCCTCCCCCTTTGAGAGGCCCTTGGCCGAGACACACCCCCCCTACCTTGAGTTGTTCTCGAGAAATACACCCCCCCCCCCTTGGTAGAAAAGTATTGTTACTATTCCAAAATACCTTGGCCCAAATACCTTGTAGTATTCCAAGGTTACCCCTATACTAAAAGCCCAGAAATACTATTATACTTCCCTTCAGTCACAAAAACGAAACCCTAAGGAAAATCTTCATAGCCGGTTGAAGTATTAAGAAGAAGTTGCGTAGAACTTCTAAGGGTTGTTTAGAGCGGGTTGGAGTGCCCAGAGTAGGAGCTAAACGTTGCTCAGGATCGACATTTAAACTTGGATAATTTTGGGCTTATCGAGGTAAATACTTCTTCTTCTATTGTAATTGGAAATTACATCGTAGTAGTATAGAAATGGATATAAGATATATAGAAGGATATTACTGAAGAGAATTGAACCGTAATGAAGGATATTACGAAAAGAATTGAATCAAATCACATCGGAAGAATATTAAAGAAGAAGATTGAATCAGATTTACTTACATAGACTGTATTTACAGAGACTTGTGTAGTTTAACTGCAGGAAGTGCTGCCCGATTTTCCGTAGAATAGAGAACCATCTGCTTAGAATATTCTACAGAGTAGTCTAGACGTTGATAGACGTATATGGCCTTAATAGGTTGAAAGTTCTGCGAGTAGCATGTTCTACTTGAAATGTGGACAAGGCTAGCCGGGTTATAGCGGTGGAGCGTTTTGCTAATTGTCGATAATCGTCGCGAGGTATGTGATTCTTCCTATCCTCTTGAGCATGATATTTTAAAAGAATATATATAGTACGGTAGACGTACGTGTGTTAACTGAACGTGGTTTTACTGCGATGTCTTTTGACTTGAGTCTAAATAATAAGAATCTTGAAGTATTTCAAAAGAATTAAGAATCGTTTTTGAAAGAAGAGTAATACTTGGTTTTGAAAGCTTAAGAGTTATACTAGCTTTATGGGAAGTTAGGTATAACGACTTAAGAGAGATAAAAAGAATGGTTTATTGATTTTAGAAGTTAAGAGACTTGATCTTAAAAGATAAGAGACTTGACTTAATTGAATTGATATGAATTTTGTTAAAAAGTGTGAAACCTCATTCGTGAGTAATGAGTACTTGGTTTTTAAAAGAATAATGTTTCTTGATTTAAATGAGAATAAGTATCGAACAAACCATCATAGCGCTAATAAAGGGAAATGTATCGTTAATTAAGTATTAGTAAAACCAAGAGAAACCTCCATCCGCATGTAAGCTAAGATGAGACAAAATGATATTACATTTCCTAGATCATGGCTGCTTTAATAAGATTGTTATAAACAAGAATAACCTACTCACACATAAGGCATATGTTGTTTTAAAAGAGAATTATATTATTAAGTGATTAAGACTATGAACTACGAAACCTTTCGAAAATAAGAGACTTGAGTCTTTGAACTTAGGCAAACTTGAACTTTTGGAAAAGAAGGTTGTTACTTATCTTTAAAAAAGGAAATGGTTTTGGTTTACTTAAAAAGATAGTCACTCTATTTTAATACTACGGGTATCGTGTGACTCTTGTGAAAGAAACAAGATCCTTTTTAAAGAGATAATGTATAAAGTACTTTGGGGAGAAAAACCCAAACTTGTTGACATGAAATAGAAAGTACCTTGTGTGAATAACTTGACTATGTTGGTTTGTGATATCCTTGTGATACTTTCTTGTTGGTTTGATAAGTAAACATGTTAGGATGCTACGTGTGTTAGTGTCTTGTGATGTTTGTGTAAAGGGGTTTCCCTTGTTGTGCTTATGTTTTTTAACGGTAAGCCGTTATGTTAGTATTGCATCACTCACCCCTTGACATGATACCGGGGGTTAAGCTGCCCTCCGATGCGTGGTATACCTCAGGCAGTCTATGTGACTATGATTCGAGAATACCTCATGCGGGTCCAGGGGACCTATGCGGAGCTACGAGAGTTTCAGGTTAGTGTGCGGTCTATGTGGCCATGCGGTCTATGTGGCCATGCGGACTGCGAGTCCAGGACGATGCCGGGGAGTAGCTACCCTCGATGCGGGGAATACCTCATGCGGGCCTATGTGTGTGGCCTATGCGGAGCTGCGGGAAGTTCCAGGATTAGACGCGCATATTTGATACTGCGGGCGAGTGGCCAGCTTCGATCATGTGGCGGTCTAGAAAGACCTTGTGATGGCATTGTTGGTACTGTGGGTTTTAGTAGTCGGCTATGCCTTCGTACTTACCCCGTACGGTTTTATTATGACTCAGGTGGGACCTGGTGTTCATGTGTATTCCTTGGATGTTGTTATATCATGGACTGCCGGCAGTGAGGAAGGAATTCCACGGGCATGATTGATATTGTGGGCATGAGACCCATGGTTATATTTGAGTGTTAACTTTAAGGGCATGTGTGCCTGACTTGACATGACTGCTTACATATTGTGTATCGTAAATTGGTTATCATATATTTCTTCTGTTTTATATAGACTATTATGATTTCATTTACGATTTTCGCCACATACTTGGTACCGTTGTATCGACCTCCTTCGGGGCCGCGCTCATGCCGCGGTAGAGGTACACCATTGTTGATCCTCGCTCATGGGTCACAGTCAGCGTTGGGAAGCTCCGTTTCTCCGGAGGCTTATCAGTGGTATAGTCTCCTGTCGTTGTAGGTACTTACATTCAGGGGTATGGCGGGGCCCTGTCCCGTCATTGTTGTTATAACATTCTTAGAGGTCTGTAGTACTGTTGTGGGCAGAGTTTGTAAAAGGGATGTAACTGTTCGGGTTCAAGTTATATATAAGCCGAAAGGCAATTTTTCTCAGATAAACTGTTTCTCATTCATATTATTTCATGTCTTGTTTTATATTCCGCTGATTACTCTGATGTATGTCTACTTGGGTGCCCGGGGTAAGGCACCAGTAACGGGCCCGGGTTCGGGTCGTGACACATGGCCACCACAACATACGTGAACATAATAATGGACCTTCCGTCCGTGGTCCCTTCTCACAAAACTCGAAGGTTACTGTCTTCCCAAACACGGGATCCTTAGAGGTTCCTTTCTTTCCTTACTTGTCATACTTTCTCGTACTTTCAAACTCATCTAGTACACGTACAAAATCTCAAATTTTGTTTCTCTTCTCCAATCCTTGGAGTTACTATCCAAACTTGGCCATATAATTACTTACATTCCCGTTAAGGCTCTTCTCGGTCCTTACGACCTAGTTCCGGTGGAACGCATCCACGAACTCGTACAACGATCAACTAGACTTGGGCCTAGCACCCTCGTGACCCTATCACATAGCGGGACCATTTCTAACTGACATCACCCTATTCCACACTACCGGCTGACCCGGAATGAGTCCATAACCCGACTCATCGTCACACTTAACTTCTCATTCTTAGTCTGAAATAAATCTCTCTCTTATCTCAAGGTACTTCTCACCCTATCCTCCCATTCACTAGAGGTTCGTCACATAAGCCAAAGTATTTCTACTGTACATCCTTCCCTATCGGTCTCACACTGTTACGGGGTAATTACTACTTGTGAACTCTACACAACTATAGTCTCAGTTCACTTATCATTCTTGTCAACATTCTTAACTTTTCACTTTACTAATCAAAGTATCCCTACCTCTGGGGTACTATCACTTTACAACTCTAGCAACAAAGGGAAAACATATACGCTAGGGCAAAATCTGAATCTAACAATGCACGTATGATTCAAAAGAATCGAAATATACCTGTAACCCCGTGCGGTGTCGCCTCCTGATCCTGTCCAGTAGTCACGTCATCTCTGCGGTTCGAAGGACCGCCAGAACTATAAACTCCACCCTGACCTCCACCACGGCTGACTAGCATCTGAACACCCTACCCTGGGGAACGCACAGCTGTGGAGGAAAGGGAATCAACCATCGGCCTCATAGGCTGAGCCACCTCACCGGTGCTCTTTCTAAAAGGACATACCCTCGTAATATGGCCCGGACGGCCACAATAAAAACAAACACCTATGCCATAACGGCATTTCCCCGAATGACGCTTACCACATCTGATACACTGAGGAATAGGTGGCCTCGACCGAGAAAGTCCTCTGCTCCTCTGAGAACCTCGACCTCTGGAGCTCGACCGCTCCTAA
This sequence comes from Przewalskia tangutica, assembly GCA_029844215.1. Taxonomy (NCBI): domain Eukaryota; kingdom Viridiplantae; phylum Streptophyta; class Magnoliopsida; order Solanales; family Solanaceae; genus Przewalskia; species Przewalskia tangutica. The sequence continues at coordinate 61,273,117 of CM056729.1, read as the reverse complement.
ATACTCATGGGGTCCAAACTCCCATCCGTGAGCTGCGGGGTATGTACCGGGTAGGCTAGACGAATATCTCACTGGCCGAGGCAGCTCGCCCAAAACTCACCGGAATAACCAACCGGTCTAGCCTCATCGCAGATCTCCACGCCGCCTCTACCCCGCACATCCGTCTGCATCGCCGAGTAACCTCCTGGATGAAATCAGAGCACCGCTATCTTGGTCAATAACATAATGGCTTCCTTCATGACCCTAAAGTCTTCCCCAATCGAGAACCGAGGCTCGTGCCGGGGCCTCAAAACTCGCGCAAGAACTCACGATCGCGCCCAATATCCGATACTTCGAACGAGCCCTATCAACTCTCGAGTCCGACTAGTAGCTCGCTACTCCTTTGCCCTTCGGGCATCAAGGTTGCCCTCCTCGAGGCATAATCAGAATACAACAATACGCCGAGAGGAATTATCTTACTAACACAAATTTCTATGGCACGATCTTAGAGTGAGAAGAATAGAAACTAACTCCTAAATGTCTGTCAGCGTCTTGTTTATGGGTGTGGCGCGCAACACACCGATAATCAAGACTCTACTAGACACTGGCCTGTAGACATTCCGAGGACCGATCGCTCGATACCACTGCCACGCCGAACCGGGCGTGGATCGTGCCCTACCCAGGCACCTTCTACCTTAACAACTAAGTAAATCTGCGAAATAAAATAACACCCTTTTTTTTTTTTTAAACCAATCGACGCAAAGGCGGCCGACAAGGCCGCCATATAATATACATAACAAAAGACACTACACCGCATACGAGTCCAATCCACATATGAATACGCACTCTAAGAGTTATATCGAACTATGACGGACAAGGCCCATTGCACCCATAATCGTACAAAAGCACATCGAAAGAACTTATACCAAAAAGATAAACTCCCAACGTAGGAGCTATCCAAAACTCGAGCGGTCCTACACTGCCGATCACCAAACAGCACCTAAACTCAAGCAAGATTGAACGCACTCCAAGGAGGCCAAGACGGGAATGTACTAAGTATGTGAAACAGTAAGTACTGTAATGAAATCATAACAGTCTAAACAAAACAGGAGACATTTATGATAGCCAACCAACAGTACACAATACATAAGCAGTCATATCAAGTCAGGGACGCATGTGTCACGACCCGACCCCGGGTCCGCGACTGGTGCCCTACCTTGGCACCCTGTTCAGGCATACATCAGAGAATAACAGCGGAACATACACAACATAAACACATGTGATAACAATAACATCCCAGGCTAGCCGATAAGGCCGCCTTCCATAATATAAACATACTCAAAAGTACAACTGTACAAACAGTTCTTACAGCCCAACCACAAATGTGAATACAGACCTCTAGGAATAACAACTGTGGCGGGACAGGGCCCCGCCATACCCCTGAATGTACATAAATCTACAACACCAGGGAGAAGACTGTACCAAAATGAGACAAGCCTCCGGATAAATAGAGCTTCTGACGTCTGATAAGTGATCCTAAGAATGTGGATCCACCACCTGCTTACCCTTTCTTACGGCATGAACGCAGCCCCCGAGGAAGGGGGTCAGTACACAATATGTACTAAGTATGTAAAACTGGAAAGTACTGTAATTACAACATAAGTTTAAAACAAAGCCGGAGACATGTATGATAACAGAATTACAGTACACAGTGCCTTACTAACAATGAGAGTAAATCAAGAGAATACGTACAACATCACAATAGGAGACTCCCGAACAAATCATGGGTAGCGAACCCATAAAAACAGGTGGTATAACGTCTTAGGGTTCTTACCCCTCATTTATACTCTTACCCTGAAGCAGGTGGTATAACGTCTTGGGGGTTGCCCCTCATTTATACTTTTACCCTGGAGAAGGTAATAAAACAGGTGGTATAACGTCTTGGGGGTTTACCCCTCATTTATACTCTTACCCTGGAGAAGGTGGTATAGCGTCTTGGGGGTTTGCCCCTCACTCATACTCTTACCATATCTCAACCGGCCGTCATACAATAAATAAGCAAGTTAGAAACCCCCCTAACTTCTTATTATTCTTATTCATCTACACTTCTCATTTTAGTTTTACCCAAGGCACTAGCATGTCTTTTATAAAAATCCGGGAATTTAACCCAAAGTACTACGTACTTCAATTCTTTAAAACAAATGACTCTTTTTAGTAGAAAACTTCCAAGATACTATTAATCCTAGTATCAAGTCCAAATTACATTTCAAGGCAAGTCACGACTGTTATACCCCGTAGTTCCAGGGTATGTATGTGAGGACGTACGTACGAGAATACGACAGAAATTTTGGAAAGAAAGAAAGATGTGATTTTTTCGACGGAAAAGTTTCCGGTTTTTGTGAAGAAAAAGGTTCGTTTATGGGAATTGGATTCCCAGATTTGGTATTTGGACTTCTTGGATTATTTTAGAATTATGAGATTTTATTTTCGGAAATGGTCACGTGGGGCCCACAGGAGAAATTTACGGTTTTGTGGGGCCCGCTTTGTTTTTGAGATTTCCGGTATTTTGGATATTTTCGGAAGACGAAATATTTTGATTTAGTCGGGGCGACACGTGTCACCCCCATGTGGCACCTTGGCCGAACTGGTGGGACAAGTGGCTAGCCACTTGTCCCTTGGCCGAAATGGGTTGACAAGTGGCAAGCCACTTGGCCCTTGTTTTCGTTGGCCATGTGGTGTGGTGGGACCCACACACACATGGCCCAATCTTGACCCTACACTTACCTTGATCTTGGCCCTTAATCCTCTATATAAACCCCCTTAAGTTGAAGAAGTAAATCATCCCTCACTTGAAAGCTTTCCAAAGCAAATGTTTTCCCTCCCTTTGTGTAGATTTCGTCCCCCTCCCCTCTTGTGTAGAAAATACTTGGTGTATTGTTGTATAATCCCAATTACCTTGGCCTAGTATCCCTAGTAGTATTCCAAAGTTATTTCAATACTAGGAGCCCGGAAATACTACTTTATTCCAATAGCCGTAAAACGAAACCCTAGAAAAATCTTCCTAGCTTGGTGGAAGTATTTAGAGAAGTTGTTTAGAAACTTCTAAGGGTCGCTTGGAGCGGGTTGGAGCGTAAGGATTGGAGCTAAACGTTGCTCAGGATCGACTTATAACTTGGATAATTTTTGGGCTTATCGAGGTAATGATCTATGTCCCCCTATTGTAATTGGATATTACATATTGTAGTAGTTATACTTGAGTATATTATATTCGAAGGATGATTATAAAGGATTGAATCAGATTTACATTGGGTACTCCATTTACAGAGACTTGTGTAAGTATTATTGTGAAGATATTTGAACACGTCAGGTTAGACGTGTAATCCCTGAGAGTTGTTGGCACAGTAGCGGGCCCGTTAGGAGGAGATTTATGTGATAGCGGGGAGGTGCGAAATTTACGTAGAATAAGGAATCTTGTGTTTAGAATATTCTACGAGAGTGCTAGAAGTTGATTTATATATTATGGTTGTTATAGGTGGATCTTTCTACGCGCGGCATACTTGACTTGGCTTGTGGTTTAAGCTAAAGGTATGTGATTCTTCCTATACTCTTGAGCATGATTGTTGTGAACTATATAGTACGGTAGACGTACGTGTGTGAAACGATTTTTGTTTGTTTTAAAACATAAAGTGTTATAATGGCTTTATGGGAAGTTAGTTATAACGACTTTATGAAGATGAAAGTTAAGAGACTTGATCTTGAAAGATAAGAGGCTTGACTTATAACGACTTGTTTTCGGAAAAGGAGAAGTAACTTGATTTAAGTATAGGTTACTTGTTTTGAAAAGAGTAAGTTAATTGGGTTTTAAAAAGAGTATACTTGATGTTGTTCTAAAAGAAAAGCACTTGGTTTATAAAGTATAGAGTACTTGATTTTAAAAGCCTTGTAAAGATTTTTACGGGTGAAGTAATTTGGTTTTAAAAGTAAAACGTGTTTTCTTTATATACTACGGTATTAGTATCACGTGGCTTTTACATAGAAAGAGGTCTTTTGAAAGAAGGAAAGTATGTAGTATTTGGGTTTGAAACCCGGATTGTTGATTAAAATGAATGTATGTTAAACTTGCCTATGCTTGTTGTGATAGTCTTTGATGTGCAAGTGTTTTGTTGATGTCTTTGCCGTGACTCTGGGAGGGCCTATCCGATTGATTAATGGACATACCGGCGTTGGGTGGTCCACGAGTATCGTCCACTTTGAGTATTGGTAGTTATTTCAGATCGTCGTGACTCTGCAGGGCCGACTATCTGATTTATTTCCTTGGGACATGCTGGCGTGATGGATGTTCCACGGGCATGCGTCCAGTAGGATGGTTTCATGGCCATGACTTCCGAGGTAAGATGCCGGGGCATGCGGTCATTGTGAGGTTGATCGTTAGTCCATGGACCGCTAATCCATGAAGCTTGCCGCGACGAGCGATCACGCTTGGTTTGTATGCGTGTGGTTCGTGCACACTTTAGATACTTGTTCGGTCATTTTCTCGTGTACCGTAGCCTCGTAGATAGCTTAAGATACTTGCCTCGATCATATCTTGTGAGACGGTAGGCTATTGTAGGTTAGCTTAAGATACTTGCCTCGCCAGATCGTGGCTAGCTTTGGATAGTAGTTGGCTTCCGCATTTGCCCGTGATGGGATATGACTAGCTTTTGACCGGTAGTTGGCTATTCTACTTGCCCGTCGGTTTTGATGACGCAGAAGGATCTAGTGTTCAGTTCACATACGGGTGTTGTTTTACATCATGTGCTAGCGTGATGAGGAATGAGTTCCACGCATGAGTGGTATTATGGGCGAGACCCATAATTATGTGAGTGATTATTCGGGATATCGTCCCCTTACTTGACATAACTTTACTTATTGCGAAATGGTTTTATAAAATGATGAAATGTGATTTCATTACGATTTTCGCCACATACTTGGTACTGTTATCGACCTCCTTGGGGCCGTTCATGCCGCAGTAGAGGTACACCGCTTGGTTGATCCTCGCTCATAGGATCGCAGTCGTTAGGAAGCTCCGTTCCTCCGAGGCTTATCTTTTTGTATAGTCCCCTGTCATTGTAGGTACTTGTACATTCAGTGGTATGGCGGGGCCCTGTCCCGTCATAGTTTTTGTATATCTTAGAGGTGCAGCCACCGTTGTGGCGGTTTGTAAAAGGATAACCGTCGGGTTTTATGTAAATATACCAAGGCAACGTTGGGTTGGTTTGTTTATTTATTTATGTCTCATTTCATGTGTAAAGTTTTTATTTCACTGGTTTTCTCGATGTTGTATCACTAGGTGCCCGGTAAGGCACGATGGATCCGAGTTGCGGGCGTCACAAGTGGTATCGAGCGATTAATCCTCTGAAAGTGTCTACGCACCATGTCTAGTAGAGTCTTGATTATCGGTGTGTTGTGCACCACATCTATAATCGTGAGGTCGCAGGACATTTAGGATTGGTTTCTATTCTTCTCACTCGAGATCGTGCCTTAGAGCGATGTTGTAAGTTGGACTCTTCCGACGTGTTCTTTTACGCGATTATGCCTCCGCGCCAACCCGCCCGAAGGGCAAGGCCGTGGAGCTGCTAGTGGGACACAGAGGAGTACGAGGCGCAGCCGGTCATTACACGAGATAGTTCTTGACGGCGAGTTTTGCGACGCCGCCAGCCCAGAGAGGTTAGAGCGCAGCATGGCTGCAGAGACCACGCAGACTGAGCCTCCACCCTACACCGGAAGCGAGGAGATGGGTTACTGAGAGATGGCCCGATTCTTGGCGGGATCGTGGCCGACACGGCGAGAGGCCGACGCAGCAGCCGATTCGAGAGCCCCGTAGTTCATCCCGGTCGGATAGTTTGAGGCTACGGATTTTCTGAGTTGTATTCGCGAGTTCTACGGTCGAGGCACGAGGATGATCCGCAGGAGTTCATCCGATTCTGAGAGGATCATGCGAGTGATCGAGGCTTCGAGACCGAGTCCGTGATTTTCGTTCACATCGGCCGCGTGATACCGCGATCGGTTTGATTCATGGGAGCTGTCCCGGGAGCATGCGCCCCTGTTTGGGACGAGTTCTCGAGGCATTTCTCACCATTTCTTGCCGCAGATGAGGAGGGCACGGCCGAGTTTTCGATCTTTGAGACAGGGAGGACGCACAGTTCGGGAGTACAACGTAGAGTTCGACTCGTTGGCTCGATATGTCCCTGCGTTAGTAGCTAATATGGAGGACAGAGTGCACCGCTACGTCACAGGGCTTGATGACTACTTGGCAGAGTCTTGTTCGGGTGTATCGCTCACCGGGCATGGGACATCGCCCGCATCGCAGCTCATGCGCTAGTGTGAGGCACGGAGAGACCGACGGATTGACCAATATCAGCAGAAGAGGGCCAGGACAGCAGGGTCCTTTGGTAACTTTCAAGGCGGACTGCCTCAGCAGCAGACTAGTTATACGCCGCCGCCCGATGCAGTGGTCCTCTGCCTTCGTGGCCTCCAGAGTATTCGGGAGCGGTCGGGGCTCGAGGTTCGAGTTTCGGAGTTGGGTGCTGCGGAGAAGCCACCCCGACCTAAGTGTAACTGTGGTAAACCCCATTCGAAGTGTCGAGGACTTGTTTTACATGTAGCAGAGGCCATTTTGCGAGAAATTGTCCTACGGTAGCGCGGATGTTGAGACTCACCTTCGGGATCTTGCGGGTTCTTCGCCCGATAGCTAGGCGGTGTTCGTATCTGCGGCGAGGCAGGGGTCGTGGTGGAAGTTCCCAGTTATAGCGGTCCTTGAAATCGCCTATTTGTTTTTGTGATATCAGGTATATCCTTGACCCTCTAAGAGACTAGTATGCATTTGTATTAAGATAAGTATATTTTTTTAATTATTATGTTCTGATAGCATTATGTTGGTGTGATAATTCCATGGGTAGTGTAAGATGGAAGTGGTAGCTTTCATGACGTGAATTAGTAAGATTGTTCCGGATCAGGGAACGAGAGAGTTTGGGCGCGATAGCGGGTCGGGTTGAGGCCAAGTCGCGGGTCAACCCGCAGCCCGGAATGAGGTGGGGTCAGTTCGAGGTGGTCCCGCCGGGTGGTAGGGTCACGAGGGTGCTAGGCCCAAGTTTAGGTAACCATCGTATGAGTTCGTGGATGCGTTCGACCAGAATCGGATCGTGAAGGCCGGAGATAGGCCTTGGAGTAAATTGAAGCTAGTGAGGCTGTGAGATTAGAAATGATTTCCTCGTTAGTTTGGATTTGAGTTTTGCGCACATGTTATATTCTGGCCATTGGTGGCATGATCGGTTTTGTAAGTATAGTAGTGGAGACTATACCGGCACACGTTTGATTAGAGGCGTAGAAGGAACATTCGGGACGAATGTTTCTAAGGGGGGAAGAATGTTATACCCCGTAGTTCCAGGGTATGTATGTGAGGACGTACGTACGAGAATACGACAGAAATTTTGGAAAGAAAGAAAGATGTGATTTTTTCGACGGAAAAGTTTCCGGTTTTTGTGAAGAAAAAGGTTCGTTAATGGGAATTGGATTCCCAGATTTGGTATTTGGACTTCTTGGATTATTTTAGAATTATGAGATTTTATTTTCTAAATGGTCACGTGGGCCCACAGAGAAATTTACGGTTTGGGCCCGCTTTGTTTTGAGATTTCGGTATTTTGGATATTTTCGAAGACGAAATATTTTGGGCCAGTCGGGGCGACACGTGTCACCCCATGTGGCACCTTGGCGAAATGGTGGGACAGTGGCTAGCCACTTGTCCTCGCCGAATGGGTTGACAAGTGGCAAGCCACTTGGCCCTTGTTTTCGTTGGCCATGTGGTGTGGTGGGACCCACACACACATGGCCCAATCTTGACCCTACACTTACCTTGATCTTGGCCCTTGAATCCTCTATATAAACCCCCTTAAGTTGAAGAAGTAAATCATCCCTCACTTGAAAGCTTTCCAAGCAAATGTTTTCCCTCCCTTTGTGTAGATTTCGTCCCCCTCCCCTCTTGTGTAGAAAATACTTGGTGTATTGTTGTATAATCCCAAATACCTTGGCCTAGTATCCCTAGTAGTATTCCAAAGTTATTTCAATACTAGGAGCCCGGAAATACTACTTTATTCCAATAGCCAGTAAACGAAACCACAGAAAAATCTTCCTAGCTTGGTGGAAGTATTTAGAAGTTGTTTAGAAACTTCTAAGGGTCGCTGGAGCGGGTTGGAGCGTAAGGATTGAGCTAAACGTTGCTCAGGATCGACTTATAACTTGGATAATTTTTGGGCTTATCGAGGTAATGATCTATGTCCCCCTATTGTAATTGGATATTACATATTGTAGTAGTTATACTTGAGTATATTATATTCGAAGGATGATTATAAAGCGATTGAATCAGATTTACATTGGGTGTACTTACAGTAGACTTGTGTAAGTATTATTGTGAAGCATATTTGAACACGTCCGGTTAGACGTGTAATCCCCTGGGAGTTGTTGGCCTGGTAGCGGGCCTGGTAAGGGGAGGAGATTTATGTGATAGCGGGGGGGGAGGTGCTGCCGAAATTTCTGTAGAATAAGGAATCTTGTGTTTAGAATATTCTACGGAGAGTGCTAGAAGTTGATTTATATATTATGGTTGTTATAGGTGGATCTTTCTACGCGGCATACTTGACTTGGCTTGTGGTTTAAGCTAAAGGTATGTGATTCTTCCTATACTCTTGAGCATGATTGTTGTGAACTATATAGTACGGTAGACGTACGTGTGTGAAACGATTTTTGTTTGTTTTAAAACATAAAGTGTTATAATGGCTTTATGGGAAGTTAGTTATAACGACTTTATGAAGATGAAAGTTAAGAGACTTGATCTTGAAAGATAAGAGGCTTGACTTATAACGACTTGTTTTCGGAAAAGGAGAAGTAACTTGATTTAAGTATAGGTTACTTGTTTTGAAAAGAGTAAGTTAATTGGGTTTTAAAAGAGTATACTTGATGTTGTTCTAAAAGAAAAGCACTTGGTTTATAAAGTATAGAGTACTTGATTTTAAAAGCCTTGTAAAGATTTTTACGAAGGTGAAGTAATTTGGTTTTAAAAGTAAAACGTGTTTTCTTTATATACTACAGTATTAGTATCATGTGGCTTTACATAGAAAGAGGTCTTTTTGAAAGAAGGAAAGTATGTAGTATTTTGGGTTTGAAACCCGGATTGTTGATTAAAATGAATGTATGTTAAACTTGCCTATGCTTGTTGTGATAGTCTTTGATGTGCAAGTGTTTTGTTGATGTCTTTGTCGTGACTCTGGGAGGGCCATTATCGATTGATTGACCGACATACCGGCGTTGGGTGGTCCACGAGTATCGTCCACTTTGAGTATTGATGGTTATTTACGATCGCCGTGACTCTCGAGGGCGGCTATCCGATTTATTTCCTTGGGACATCTTGGCGTGATGGATGTTCCACGGGCATGCGCCCGATGGGATGGTTTCATGGCCATGACTTCCGAGGTAAGATGCCGGGCATGCGGTCATTGTGAGGTTGATCGTTAGTCCACGGACCGCTAATCCACGAAGCTTGCCGCGGTGACGGCGATCACGGGCTTGGTTTATGCGTGTGGTTCGTGCACACTTTAGATACTTGTTCGCCATTTTCTCGTACCGGTAGCCTCTGGTAGATAGCTTAAGATACTTGCCTCGGTCATATCTTGTGAGACGGTAGGCTATTGAACGTTAGCTTAAGATACTTGCCTCGGCCAGTTGCGTGGCTAGCTTTTGGGTAGTAGTTGGCTTCCGCCTTGCAGTGATGGGATATGACTAGCTTTTGGACCGTAGTTGGCTATTCTACTTGCCCGTCGGTTTTGATGACGCAGCGTGATCTAGTGTTCGAGTTCACATATGGGTGTTGTTTTACATCATGTATCGCCGCGATGAGAATGAGTTCCACGCATAGTGGTATTATGGGCGTGAGACACATAATTATGTGTGAGTGATTATTCTGGGGATATGCGTCCCCTTACTTGACATAACTGTTTACTTATTGCGAAATGGTTTTATAAAATGATGAAATGTGATTTCATTACAGTATTTTCAGTTTCACATACTTGGTACCGCTGTTATGCGACCTCTCGGCCGCGTCATGCCGCAGCAGTAGGTACACCAGTTGGTTGATCTCGCTCATAGGATCGCAGTCGTTAGGAAGCTCCGTTCCTCGGAGGCTTATCTTTTAGTATAGTCCTGTCATTGTAGGTACTTGCACATTCAGGTATGGCGGCCCCGTCCCGTCATAGTTGTTGTATATCTTAGAGGTGCAGAGCACTGCCAGGCGGGGTGGTTTGTAAAAGGATAACTGTTGGGTTTTATGTAAATATACCAAGGCAACGGTTGGCCTGTTTATTTATTTATGTCTCTCATTTCATGTGTAAAGTTTTTATTTCCGCTGGTTTTCTCTGATGTTGTATCACTAGGGTGCCCGGGGTAAGGCACCAGTGACGGGCCCGGGTTGCGGGGCGTCACAACGACACCGTTAGAAATAAAGTTAGGTTTCTAAATCAAGTGACTCCTTTTCTTATAAAACCTTAGGCAATTTATGCCTTAAAAATCAAATTGCCTTTTCATTAAAATTAAGTCATTTATCTTTTCATAAAGCAAATATAACCAACTCCCCATAAAGTCGTTACATTTGCTTTATACCTTAGTCAAGTACAATTTCCTATCCAAGGGACTTATACGTTTAAAACGGAACAAGTATCACATACTTTAAAACTCTTCAAGTCCCTTAACTTTAATAAAACATTAGACATCCTTAATACTTCCAAGAAGTGAGTTAATCTACTAACTCACCCGGCTTGGCTATTCATAAAACTAGTAAAGGATATCAAGGTCATGTACTTCTACCGTACTATATACGTACAACTAGTCATGCTCAAAAGATAGGAAAAGTTCTACATACCTCGCCGGGTCAACCACTTGCCAAGTACAAAGTCCCGCCCGTAGTATGTCAACCTATAATATTCACAATACGTCTATTAAAGCCTTACTTCAAACGTAGAATATTATAAGTGTCAAGTCGCTAAATTCTACGGAAAATCGGACAACACCTCCTTTGTTTTTACTAACTTTGCCACCTTTTTCAAGGCCGAATACAATAACCAAACACGCCACATTTAAGGCACAATCAAAGCAATTAATCAATAGGGGATTGCACGCCTACAAGACGTGTAAAATTCCGCCCCACAACGATAACAAACTAATACAACTACTAGTCCAAATTTTCGGCCATAAAGAATACAACAATACCAATTCTTATCCAATTTCCATTTCAATCCAAATTGGTAGCATAACATGATATCAAGTCGCATTTGATTATAACTATCATAATCTTCAAGTAAGTGACATGCGACGATTTCTAATAAACGACCAATTAGTAATCCAATCTTCAAGTGGCTTGTATAACATTTCGGATTTAAGCTACAAGCAATCCATAATACTTATAAACTTCAACATATCAACTTCATGCTAGCAACATGTAAGGCTAACAACAACAATATAAATATATAATCTTGTAACCCTTTTAAAAGACAAGATTATACCTCAATGAAACTTAATCTAACTCCAATCCGAAGTCGCTCCTTAGTAGTTTAGAGCCTCTCCAAGACACTTCAATCCGCTTGTTTAGACCCTTAGAACAACACCAACAATTATCCTTCAAATCTCCAAACAAAACCTAGAAAGACCACTAGGTTTTCGTTTTGCGACTAACCCGTAAACTATCTTTTTCCAAGATTTTTCTATTGAGATATGTCTACAATACACATAAGAACCTTGGTTTAAAGTGTGGAGCTAAATGGACAAGGAACAAATTTTTTTCTTTTTCTTGTGCTTGAACCCGAGAGCAATGGCTCAATGCTCTTCAATTTTTTGTGAAATTTAGCTAAGTGTTAAGCTCTCTCTCTACTAGTAGTAATATATAGCACATTGGAGGGTCATGATATAAACAAATTGGTGGTTTAGATGTAGTCTTATTAAATATCAAGACCATTGTGGGTCCTTTGACTTAGTCAAGATTATCAAGCTTCAAGTTGCAAGACTTGTCTTGCTAACAAAGGTCCAATGACCCTTTAGCCCTTGCTACAAATCGTCCAAGGCATTAATAAGGGGGGGGGTGACACGTGTCGCCATCCCATTCGTCATAATAATACGATTTCCGACAATTTCATAATTCCGATAAATTTTTACAAGTCTCAAATCTTAACACTTGTAAGTTCTTACGTACGTTCTTGAAGCATGTCCTGCAAATACGGGGTGTAACATTCTTCCCCCCTTAGAAACATTCGTCCCCGAATGTTCTTTCGGAGTCAAACTTATAATTAGCGACATACTTTCCTTTCACCACCCCGACATACCAATACTGCCACACATGGCCACATAATAGCATTTAAGCAAAAGAAATACTTCAATTAAAACCTGACAAGTAAGGGAAGATGAATTACCTGAAAGTATAGGAAATAAGTGAGGATACTTCCTCAACATGTCCTCCTCCGCTTCCCATGTCATCTCCTCCCGGTTATCATTTCTCCACAGGACTTTGACGGAAGCTACATCCTTGGTCCGCAGTCGCCTGACCTGGCGATCGAGTATCGCTATGGGACTCTCCTCATACGATAACCCCTTTGTCACCTGGACCTCACTAATAGGGAAAACTCTCGCTGGATCACCGATACACTTCCGCAACATAGAAACATGCAAGACCGGATGTACCGCCTCTAACTCTGATGGCAGATCCAACTCGTAGGCAACCTTGCCCACTCTACGGACGATCTGGTAGGGCCCAATGTACCTTGAGCTAAGTTTCCCCTTCTTACCGAATCTCATCACACCCTTCATGGGTGACACCTTCAAGAAGACCCAATCGTCTACCTGAAACTCCAAATGTCGACGCCGATTATCCGCATAAGACTTCTGCCGACTACGAGCCGCTAACGATCTCTCGGATAAGCTTTACTTTATCCACACCGCTGAACCAAGTCCGCCAACTAATCGTACTCACCCACGTCGAACCAACCAATCGACGACTGCATTTCCGCCATATAAAGCCTCGTATGGCGCCATCGTATCTTGGAATGGTAGCCGTTGTTATAAGCAAACTCCACGAGAGGCAAATGATCCTCCCTACCACGAAATCAATCACGCAGCTCGCGGATATCCTCGTTGTGTCGGATAAGACGCTGCTGCGCCGTCGATCGAGGATGAAATGTTGTACTGAGACTCACCTATGTCCCTAAACCCTTCAGGAAAGACCTCCAGAAGTTAGTCGTAAACTGGGCTCCCCTATCGGATATAATCGACACCGGGACACCGTGCAGCCTCACAATCTCTCTGATGTACAATATGGCATAGTCCTCCGCCGAAAACGTCGTCCTGACTGGAAGGAAATGGGCTGATTTCGTCAGCCTGTCAACAATAACCCAAATGGAGTCATACTTCCTCTGAGTACGAGGTAACCCTGTAACAAAGTCCATGTTGATCACCTCCCACTTCCAAGTCGGAATCTCAATAGACTGCAATAATCCACTGGGCCTCTGGTGCTCGACCTTAACCAGCTGGCAATTAGGACACTGTGCAACAAACCCTGCCACGTCCCTCTTAAGGCCATCCCACCAATACTGTTACACCCCGTAAGTCCAGGACATGTAAAAGAGAATGTACAAAAGGAAACAAGACTTGGAAATTAGTACGGAAGGAAGAATTGTTTTTCCGGCGGAAAATCTTCCGGACGTCGGAAAGGAAAAATGTTCGTTGTTGAGAATTGGATTCTCAAAATGTATTATTTGGAGAGTGGGGAACTTATTAACATTATGAAAATTTATTTTTACGGATTTGGTCACGTGGGGCCCACCCGAGGAATTTTACGTTTTGTGGGGCCCACGAGGGTTACAGAAATTTTATGGACGAATGAGAGGGCGACACGTGGCACCTCCCCCCACATGGCTTGGTCGAATTTATGCAAGGGCATAATATTCATTGACCACCTTGGAAGATTAGTCTTGCTAGCATGACATTGTTGACTTGTCAACTTGTCCACATGGGCTTGATCCTAGTGAAACCCATCCAAGCCTCACATTTGTTGTAATCTAAGCCCTCCAATGTGTTTTAATACTACACTAGTAGCAAGACTTGGCATTTCTACACTTAGAAAAATTAGAAACATTGTTGTTCTTCACTACATGCTCTCGGGTTCAAGGCCTTGCCAACAAGAAAAAATTTAGTTTGTGATCCATTAGCCACAAGACTTTAAACCAAGGTTCATGAGTGTATTGTAAGTGTATCTCAATAGAAAAATCCCGGAAAGAGAGAGTTTTCGTGTTAGTCACAAGGTGAAAACCTAGTTGCTTTTCTAGGTTTTGATTGGAAATGGAAGAGAAGTTGGTGGTGAACTTCTAAGGGCTTCAAATAGCGGATTGGAACATGATGAAAGGAGCTAAGAATTGCTAAGGCGCGACTTTGAATCTTGGAAATTTTAAGGGCTTGGAAAGGTATAAATTTTGTTGTTTTAGCAATTAAGTTTACTTATTGATTGTAGCTATGGATATTAGAAAGCATGAGTTATATATTATGTAGTTAGATAAGTATATTGGTTATTGGAACCCTAATCCGAAAACTAGCATGTTTAGCCTTAAGATTACAATTCAAGTCGATTATTAGTTTAAGTCGTCGCATGTTGTATAAAGAAGGAAATTGTAGTTGTTGAAGTTGTCTATGACTATATAACATGTTAGACCTTAGAACATGGAATTTGAAAAGGATTGGAAAAGTCTTTGAGTTGTTGGTTATAAGTTGGCCGAGAATGGCTTGGATTTTTATACTACTTGATATTAATTGTGGGGCGGAATTTTACACGTATTGTAAGGCGTGTAATCCCCTTTGTTTGGTTGTTGTTTGGAGCCTTAAATGTGGCGTGTTGGTTATTGTATTCGGCCTTGAAAAAGGTGGCAAAGTGAGTAGAAACAAAGGAAGTGCTGCCCGATTTTCCGTAGAATTAGAGACCGTATACTTAGTATTATTCTACGTTAGAGACTAGAAGTTGATAGTCTTGTTGTGACCATTATAGGTTGACACTTCTACGTACGGCGTATTCGGCTTAGCTTGTGGATTTAGCCGAAAAGGTATGTGAACTATCTCCTCTTCTAGCATGATTCCTTAAGATAAAGAAAGTAAGTTCTACTCCTTAAATGATCCATTCCTTGGTTGTATTTGGATTGCCTAAAATAGAATTTGTTCTATGTACTTCCTTGGTTGTACTTTGATGTTTAAATTGTAAGTTGTATAATCCATTGCCTTAGTGAAGTTGGATTCTTAAAAGTGAAAGTATTTTACTTAAAGTACATAGAGTCTTGAAAAGGAAGTGGTTTCCAAATATTTTGGCTAGTGCCTTAGTTCCAAAACCTAAAGGTCATTATAATGACTTTAGGAAAGTCAAAGGAGTGATTTACTTAATTATTTTAAAAGAGGAGAAATGACATGATTTAAGAGAAGTAACTTGTTTTAAAGGTGTGAGTTACTTGAGGTTTAAAAGTAGAAGAAACTTGTTTTCTAAATATAAGAGACTTGTAGTATTTTGGAAGTTGAGAACTTGTTACATAAAGCCTGTGATACTTGGTTTTTAATAGTATAAGTCTCTTGGTTATAAAAAGAATGAAATTGTCTAAAACCATAAAGGGTTATAACGACTTTATGGGAAGTTGGTTATAACGGCTTTATGGAAGGTTAAGAAAGTTGTCTATTTTGATTATTGGGCATAAGTTGCCTAGATTGTGAAAATTTGAAGTTACTTGATTTCAAGCTTTGAAATGAGTTTTCTAAAAGTGTAGTAACTTACTTTGAAAAATAGACACACCTTGATACTACGGGTGTTAGTATCTTGGGATTTTACATAAAAAGGAGTCTTTTGAAAAGAATGCACGTACGTAGTACTTTGGCTTGTTAAATGAGAATTATTCTATTTGTGCCTCGATAAGTACTTTGGCTTGTTAAATGAGAATTATTCTATTTGTGCCTCGATAAGTACTTTGGCTTGTTAAATGAGAATTATTCTATTTGTGCCTCGATAAGTACTTTGGCTTGTTAAATGAGAATTATTCTATTTGTGCCTCGATAAGTACTTTGGCTTGTTAAATGAGAATTATTCTATTTGTGCCTTGATAAGTACTTTGGCTTGTTAAATGAGAATTATTCTATTTGTGCCTCGATAAGTACTTTGGCTTGTTAAATGAGAATTATTCTATTTGTGCCTTGATAAGTACTTTGGCTTGTTAAATGAGAATTATTCTATTTGTGCCTCGATAAGTACTTTGGCTTGTTAAATGAGAATTTATTCTATGTGTGCCTTGATAAGTACTTTGGCTTGATTAATTGAGAATTGCCTATGTGTGCTGGCGATAGCCTTTGAGTGCAAGGATTATGTTTTATTAAGTTGCCGCGACTCTCGGTTGGAGGGCCGGCTGTCTTGTTGTAAGTTACTTGGACGTACCGACAGTGATGTGGGATTCCACGGGTATGCTTCCGTTATTTGTAGTACTTGGGTTAAATTCCCGGATTTTTATAGAAGACATAGTAGCGCTTATGTTTTGTTTGACGGCCGGTTGAGATAGGGTAAGAGTATAAGTGAGGGGTAAACCCCCAAGATGCTTTACCACCTTCTCCAGGGTAAGAGTATAAGTGAGGGGTAAACCCCCAAGACATTATACCCCCTGCTTGTTTTGTTTGATGGTCGGTTGAGATAGGGTAAGAGTATAAGTGAGGGGTAAACCCCCAAGATGATTTACCACCTTCTCTAGGGTAAGAGTATAAGTGAGGGGTAAACCCCCAAGATATTATACCCCCTGCTTTACCACCTGCTTCTTTTTCCTGCTGGGCCCGTACAGTTTTTAGGACACAGGTGGGACTTGGTGTTCATGTATGCCTATTGGTGTTATACTATATCATGGACTGCCGGCAGTGAGTCCTTCCACGGGCATGATTGATATTATGGGCGTGAGACCCATGGTTATATTTTAGAAATGACTTGAGGGCATGTGTCCCTGACTTGTTATGACCGCTATGTGTTGCATCTTGTAGGTTGGCTATCATACATGTCTCCTGTTTTGCATAGACTGTTATGATTTCATTACAGTATTTACTATTTCACATACTTGGTACATTCTTCGTACTGACCTCTTTCGGGGGGCTGCGTTCATGCCGCAGGTTTAGGTACGCAGTTTGGTGATCGGCAGTGTAGGACCGCCGAGTTTTGGATAGCTCCTTCGCTCGTGAGTTTATCATTTTGGTATAGTTCCTTCAAGATGTGACTTTGTACGCATGGTACGGCGGGGCCTTGTCCCGTCATAGTTCAGTATAACTCTTAGAGGTCTGTATTCATATGTGGGATTGGACTCATGTGCAGTGTAGTGTCCTTTTATTATGTATATTATATGGCAGCCTTGTCGGCTTTGCCCTTGCACGTACGATTGGTTATATAAAAAAAAGAGGTGTTATTTGATTTCCGCAGTTTACTTAGTTGTTAAGGTAGAAGGGTGCCCAGGTAGGGCACCAGTCACGGGCCCGGGGTTCGGGGCGTGACAAATACAAACATCTGAGGTCATGGTACATCTTGGTCGACCCCGGATGAATAGAATAACGAGCACTGTGTGCCTCACGAATCGCGACGAAGTCCTCGCTACATCGGGAACACACAACCGACCCTCAAATCTCATTACCCCATCAGGCGCTATCTCGAATAGACTCTTCTCCTCCCGAAGAGCTGCATCTCTATACCGTACCAACACTGGGTCCTCAAACTGTCGCCTCTTCACCTCATCAACGATGGAAGACTCGGCAACTTCACGAACCCGTACCCCGCTATCATCGGTATCGATCAATCGAACCCCAAGGCTCGCTAACTGGTAGATCTGACGGACCATGTCCTGTCTCTCTGGTTGTACCTCTGACGGGCTCCCCATCGATCTACGACTCTAGGCATCAGCAACTACGTTGGCTTTCCCCGGATGGTATAGAATATCAACATCATAGTCTTTCAGCAACTCTAACCACCGTCTCTGTCTCAAGTTCATCTCCTCTCGCTGAAGATATCTGAGGCTCTTGGTCTGTATAAATATCCACATGAACCCCATACAAATAATGTCTCCAAATCTTCAAGGCATGTATAACTGCGGCCAACTCTAAGTCATGGGTAGGGTAATTCCTCTCATGCTTCCGTAACTGTCGGGAAGCATAGGCTATAACCTTGCCGTGCTGCATCAAAACACACCCTAGCCCGATACCCGAGGCATCGCGATAGATCACGCACTGCCTAACCCTCGGAAGAGTAAGAACGGGTTGTAGTCAACCTCTCTTTCAGAATTGGAAACCCCGCCGCAAGCCTCATTCATCGGAACTTGGCCGCTCGAGTCACCTAGTCAGCGGTCTTGAAATCGGCAACCGCTCCACAAACCTACGATAATACCGCCACTCTAAGAAATCGCTGCACTCGGTCGGAGTAGTAGGTCTCGGCCAAGACTTGACTGACTCAATCTTTGCCGTATCCACGCGAACCCCATCAGCCCCAATAATATGTCCCAGGAATGCCACTGAGGCCAATCAAAACTCACACTTGGAGAACTTGGCGAATAACTGCCGGCTCCGGAGGACCCCAAGTACCGTCCTCAAGTGATCTGCATGCTCCTGCTCTGTCCGCGAATAAACCAGGATGTCATCGATGAATACTATCACAAATGTATCCAAAAATGGCTTGAACACCCGGTTCATCAAATCCATAAATACCGCTGGAGCGTTGGTCAAACCGAAAGACATAACCCTAAACTCATAGTGCCCATACCGGGTCCTGAATGCAGTCTTTGGGATGTCTGCCTCTCGAACTCGAACCTGATGATAACCAGATCGCAGGTCTATCTTGGAGAAACACCTTGCACCCTGCAACTGGTTAAACAAATCATCAATCCTGGGGAAGGGGTACCTATTATTAATGGTTACCTTATTCAGCTGCCTGTAATCAACACACATACGCAGCGTCCCATCCTTCTTCTTCACGAACAACACCGGCGCTCCCCAGGGAGATACACTAGGCCTGATAAAGCCTTTTTCCAGCAAATCTTTCAGCTGGTCCTTCAGCTCCCTCAACTCAGCAGGTGCCATTCTGTATGGCGGAATGGAAATAGGTCGAGTGTCTGGCAACGTGTCAATACAAAACTCAATCTCCCTCTCAGGAGGGATACCCGGAAGATCATCTGGGAACACATCTGGAAACTCCCTAACCACTGGTACTGACTGAAGAACCGACACCTCAGCCTCTGTATCAAATACCCGAACCAGATGATAGATGTACCCTTTCTGCACCATCTTCCTAGCCTTGAGGTAAGAAATAAACCTACCCCTCGGCGACGCTGTGTTGCCTTTCCACTCGATAACTGGCTCGCCAGGAAACTGAAACCGAACCAACCTATCCCTACAAGCGTTGGCATAACAAGAAGCCAACCACCATACCCATAATGACATCAAAATCACATCTCCACTTATCAAGTTCGCAAGTGGTTCGACGATCAGAATATAAACCTGACAACCTCAGACACCCGCCGCTAACACCGAATCTCCCATTGGTGTAGCTACTTCAAAAGGCTCTATCGACTCCGGCTCTATCCCGATTCTACCCGCAATAAGAGGGGACACATAGGACAAGGTAGAATCTGGATCTATCAAAGCATAAACGTCACAGCATGAAATCAATAATGTACACTGCGACGACGCGTGAGCCTCCCGATCTGGCGGCCGGCTAGAGAATATATGCGGTTCGTGGACCGCTAGAACCGAACCACCACCATGACCTCTGCGGCTGCCGGCCCGTGAGTACCACGCTCCGGCGCATAACCACGTAAGGAGAAGACCCGAATAGATCCCGCCGGCTGCACCGCACCACCTACGCCGCTTAGACGGACAATCTCTCCTCAAATGGCCTGCGCCACACGAGTAACAAGCCCCGAAGCTCGCGACACTCGCCTGGTGAAACCTACCGCATCGAGCACACCGAGGTGTGGGTGGTCCCGACGGTGACGGTTCGCCCCTCGAAATCTCAAGTCCCGAGCCTCGACCGCTCTCGAATGACTGGGCCGATCAGACCTCTTGCCGTAAAACCGTGAAGGAGAACTCTGTCCGGCCGGAAAGTGGACTCAGTTCGCTGCGAGGCCGCCCGCCTCGAAATCGCCTCGAGACCTCGATGTCCCGCCTCTTGGGCTGGCCTGAGTCAATCTGGTCCTCCCTCTCTCTATCCTCGATCCTCGCGCATAGGCTCGCATCTCCTGGCGATGTCCATACCGGGCTGAAGAGCCACACCCAAGCATGCGGTAATCATATGACGGTCAAGCCCCATCACATAACGATGAACCCTATCCGCCATGTCAGCTACAATAGTATGCGCATGTCTGGCCAAGGAGTCAAACTCCAAGCTATACTCCCTGACAGTCCTCCCGTTCTGCCTCAAGGTCAAGAATCTGTCTACCCGGGCTCTCCTCATCTCAGGAGGCAAAAAGTGATCCATGAAGGCCTCTGTAAACTCCTCCCAAACAGCTGGAAGAGCATCATCACCTCTCGAAAGCAACCACGACTCAAACCAGTTCAACGCAATATCGCGTAACCGGTAAGAGGCTAGCGTAATGCACTCGCCTCAAGCCCTAAGAACTGCATGGTCCGTAGTGCCGAATGAACTCCTGCGGATCCTCATCCGACCTCGAACCATAAAACTCAGGTGGATGACAACCCAGAAAATCCCTAACCTGCAAACTGTCGGCCCTAGGGTGCTGCTCGCTTGGCCGTCAGACTACTATACCGATCGATGCGGATCCGCCTCGTAGTCTCTATACTCAAGACCGGCCGCGGAACTGAGGCTCGCACCGGAACCTCTGAGCTACTTGTTACACCCCTTAGTTCCGTGGTATGTATGCGAACGACGCATTTAGAATACGACATTAATATTGGAAAGGAAGAAAGATGTGATTTTTCGACGGAAAAGTTTCCGGATTTTTGTGAAGGAAAAAGGTTCGTTAATGGGAATTGGATTCCCAAATTTGGTATTCGGACTTCTTGGAATATTAGAGAATTATGGAATTTTATTTCCGGAATTGGTCACGTGGGGCCCACGGGAGAAATTTACGGTTTTTTGGGGCCCACTTTGTTTTCGAGATTTTGGCCATTATGGATATTTTCGGAAGATGAAATATTTTGGACGAGTAGGAGGGCGACACGTGTCACCCCCCTAGGTGGCCTTATGGCCGAAATATGCTAGACAAGTGGCAAGACAAGTGGCCTTGTCTTGCAAGATATTTTAGTTTGGACAAGTGGCTTGTGGGGCCCACATACACTTGTCCCCAATCTCAACCACACACTTGCCTTCATCCTAGCCCTTGGTGGTCCTATATATGCACCCTTAGTTGATGAAATCTTCCACACTTAACCATTTCAAGACTTGAGAAAACCCTCCCTCTCCCTTCATGTAGCTCTCGGCCATGGTGCCATTTCTTGAGCAAAATTTGTCCAACAATTCTTAAAACTCTCAAGTGTTCTTCCCTAAGGTGTTAGGAAGATTGTGTACCAAGAGTTGGAAATGATTTCACACCCCTAGCCTTTTTAGTTTGCCTTGGCCGAAAGTTGTCTTGTTGGAACCCTAAGTGTTCTTCACTTTTTGGAGTTGGTTCTTGAAGAGAAGTTGGTTAGGAGCTTCTATGGGTTGCTTGTAGCGGATTGGAACGTAAAGATTTGGAGCTAAGACTTGCTTGGAGCGACTTTAAGAACTTGGATATTCTTGGGCTATTTGAGGTAGTGAAACTTAAACCTCTTTGTGAATTGGTTATTATACATATATTATAAGTATATTATGGATTATATAATATATGGAGTAAAGTTTGGAAGGATTTGGATCTTGTTAAGTTGCTAAAATGGAAATTGGCAAGAAAGCCACAAAATGGTAAAAACGTATCTTACTTGCTAAGAAGCTAATAACAAAGTAACTATAACTTATATTAAGATGGAATATAAGTTGGATGACTAATGAAGTAATTGGATAAGTATGATTATTGAAAGTTGGCCAAGAACACCAACTAGTGGACTAAAGGACTGTATTTACTT
Source organism: Przewalskia tangutica (assembly GCA_029844215.1). NCBI lineage: Eukaryota > Viridiplantae > Streptophyta > Magnoliopsida > Solanales > Solanaceae > Przewalskia > Przewalskia tangutica. The sequence goes on along the minus strand of CM056729.1, from coordinate 61,250,977 downwards.
TGGACCGTATTTACTTTGGACTGTATTTACTTTGGACCGTATTTACTTTGGACTGTATTTACATTGGATCAGATTACATTTCATTAAGGAAGATTGTTCAATCGCGTTCCGTTTGGGCGTGTGATCCCCTTTTTAATTATTGTATTGTATCGTTAAGGGGAAGATTGTTAATCGCGTCCGTTTGGGCGTGTGATCCCCTTCTTTAAATTTCGGAAATGTTGCGCCTTAAATGTGGCATGTTGGTTACTGTTATCGGGCCTTGAAAAAGGTGGAAAAGTATGTAAAAACGGGGGAAGTGCTGCCCAATTTTCTGTTGAATTAGAGGGCTTTTTATTGGTATAAGTCTTCAATGGTAAGTAAGATTTGATGGAAGTACTATGACCATTTTAGGAGTGAAGTACTACGTGTGGCGTGATCTACTTGGCTTAAGGGTAGCCGACGGGTTGAAGTACTTGGAAGCGTTTTGCTATTTGTCGATAATCGTCGCGAGGTATGTGAACCTCTTCCTATCTTTTCTAGCATGATTGTTGTGAACTATGTAGTACGGTAGACGTACGTGTGCTAAACGAGTTTTGGTTGGTTTAAAACATAAAGTGTTATAATAGCTTTATGGGAAGTTAGTTATAACGACTTTATGTAGGTAAAAGAATGGTTTATTGATTTTAGAAGTTAAGAGACTTGATCTTGAAAGATAAGAGACTTGACTTATTTGACTTGGTATGAATTTTGTTAAAAAGTGGTGAAACCTCATTCGTGAGTAATGAGTACTTGGTTTTTAAAGAATAATGTTTTCCTGATTTCGGAAATGAGAATAAGTATCGAACAAACCACTGCAGCGTTAATGAAGGAAAATGTATTGGCAAATAATTAGTTATATTAAAACCAGTAGAAACCTCCATCTGCATAGAAGCTAAGATAAGACAAAATTGTATTACATTTCCTAGATCATGGTCACGTGATAAGATCATTAATAACAAGTATTGATTTTTCTTAAATTCCAAAGTAAGGAACTTGTTTTCTAAAAGAAAAGAGACTTGAGGAATTTGAAGTATTTTGGTTTAAAAGAAAGCCATGGTTTTGTCTGAGGATGGTTTAAAAAGAAGCTATGGAAATTGTTTTGGTTTACTTAAAAAGATAGTTACTCTATTTTGATACTACGGGTATCATGTGACTTGTTGTGAAGGAAAGGGATTTTTTAAAGAGTTAAAATACGTAGTACCTTGGGATTAAAATCCGGTTTTGTTATAATAAAAAGAATGTCTAAATGTATGTTGAACTTGCCTATGCTTGTGGTGATAGCCTTTGTTGTGCAAGTGTTGTATTTATACCGCTACCGCGTCTCGCCGAGGGCATTATCCGTTGATTGATGGACATACTGACACGATGGGTGGCCCACGGGTATGCTTCCACTATATCGATCCTTTTGGACATACTGACACGATGGGTGGCCCACGGGTATGCTTCTATTAGGAGTGTGATCTTGTTATTTGTTTTGGACATACTGACACGATGGGTGGCCCACGAGTATGCTCCACTTTGATTGTTATTTTGTTATTTCCTTTTGGACATACTGACACGATGGGTGGCCCACGGGTATGCTTCCATTAGGAGTGTGATCTTGTTATTTGTTTTGGACATACTGACACGATGGGTGGCCCACGAGTATGCTCCACTTTTATTGTTATCTGGTTATTTCCTTTGGACATACTGACACGATGGGTGGCCCACGGGTATGCTTCCATTAGGATGGTTCCATGGCCATGCTTGTACCGAGGTAAGATGCCGGGGCATCCGGCCACAGTGCGTTAAATTCGAGTTATATTTGAGTGATGACTTTACTGGCGTGAGTCCTCGACTTGACATGTTCGCTAAATTATATTGTGAAGCATTGTTTAGTTATCATACATGTCTCTGCTTTATATAGATCGTTATGGTTTCACTTACGCATTTTTCGCCACATACTGCACTGTTGCATCGACCGTCCTGGCCGCGTTCATGCCGCAGGTAGGTACACCGCTTGTTGATCCTCGCCTTAGGATCACTGCTCACAGATTGGGAAGCTCCGCTTCTCCTGAGGCTTATCTTTTGGTATAGTCCTGTCATTGTAAGGTACTTGTACATTCGTGGGTATGGCGGGCCCATCCGTCATAGTTGTTATAAAAACTCTGAGGTCTGAGTACCATCAAGTGTGGTTTGTAAAAGGATATAATTGTTCGGATTTTATGTTTATATACAGAAGGGTGACCGTTTTGGTTAGCCTATTTCTTTTCATATTGTTCATATGTTTAAGTTTTTAATTCCGCTGATTTTCTCTGATGTTGTATCACTAGGGTGCCCGGGTAGGCACGATCACGGACCAGGTGGTCGTGACAAAAGTGGTATCGTGAGCGCTTAATCCTCTGAAAGTGTCTACTGACCGTGTTCAGTAGTCTTGATTATCGGTGTGTTGTGCACCACATCTATAATCAGGAGGCTACAGGATATTTAGGATTGGTTTCCATTCTTCTCATTCTGAGATCGTGCCTTAGAGTTGTGTTATGAGTTGGACTCCCTCTGACGTATTCTCATATACCAGTTATGCCTCCGCGCAAGGCAACCAGGCCCGTAAGGCAAGGCACAGAGGAGTCGCGAGTAGAGCAGGCAGCCTCTACAGAGACCACAAGACTGAGCCTCCAGTCCCACGACCAGGAACAGAGGATATGGGTTACAAGGAGATGTCACAGTTACTAGTTAGGCTTATGGCGAGACATGAGGACAGACGGGAGCCGGTGGTACCAGTAGTGCACCCCAGAGCCGATAGTTGGAGACTTCGACTTCTTGAGTCAGAGTCCACCCGAGTTCTACGGTCGAGACTTGAGGATGATCCGCAGAGTTCATCCGAAGCGATGCGGATCATGAGAGTGATCAAGGCTTCGGAGACCGAGTCGGTGGTCTTAGGTTCGCATCGGCTGCGTGATACTGCAGTCGACTGGTTTGATTCGTGGGAGATGTCCCAGGAGGAGCATGCGCCTCCAGCTGTTTGGGACGAGTTCTCGGAGGCATTTCTCAGTCATTTCTTGCCTCCGCAGATGAGGAGAGCACGGACCGACAGATATCTGATGCTGAGACAGAGAGGGCGTACGGTTAGGGAGTACAACGTGGAGTTCGACTCATTGGCTCGATATGTCCCTGCATTAGTGGCAAATATGGAGGACAGAGTGCACCGCTACATCACGGGGCTCGATGACTACTTGGCAGAGGCTTGCTCGGGTGTAGCTCTTCAGCCGGGCATGGACATTGCCCGTATACAGGCTTATGCACAGGAGATGGAGGAACGTAGAGACCGACGTAGGGACCATGATCAGCACAAGAAGGTCAAGACAGCAGGGTTCCTTGGTAACTTTCAAGGTAGGCAGCCTCCGCAACAGACTGAATATATACCTCATCCAGTTCAGAGTGGTCCTCCACAGTCTTCAGGACGTCGGGAGTATTCAGGAGCAGGTCAGGGCTCCAAGGGTTCAGATTTTCGGGGGAGCAGGGGTGTTAGCCAGATGAAGCCACCCCTACCTCGTTGTGACCGTTGTGGTAGGCTCCATTGTGGGGAGTGTCGTGCTAGTTTGGGAGTTTGTTTTACATGCGGCCAGCAGGGCCATTTTGCGAGAAACTGTCCGACCAGAGGTGGCACTGGTGGGATAGCACAGACTACGGGATCAGTTGCGGTTTCTTGACCTTCAATAGCTAGGCAGGATGTTCATATACCGGCAAGCCACGACAGAGGTCGCGGTGGAAGTTCCCAGTTTTAGCGGTCCCTTGAACCGCCTATTTTGATTTTCAGGTATATCCTTAACCCTCTAGAGACTAGCTTGTTTTGATGTTATGATGATGTGTTTAGTATTATGTTTGGTTGGATTGTGGTAAAATATGATTTAGAAGCCTAGTTAGAAAAAGGGTAAGTCTGGGGACGAGACAATTGTGAGCCTTAGAAATTATAACAGTTAGGACCTTGGATGCAAGGCCGTCTTGAGTGGGTGATTTTACGGTTGGTCTTTGTCGAAGTACTTGATATGCGTGAAAATATTGTGGGATAATTACATGAGTAGTGTGAAATGGAAGTGGTAGCTTTCATGACGTGAATTAGTAAGATGGTTCCGGATTGGGGAACAAGAGTTTGGCGCGATTAGGGGTCGGGTTGAGGACCATTTGCGGGTCAACCCGTTGCCCGGAATAGGGTGGAGTCAGTTCGAGGTGGTCCCGCCAGGTGGTAGGGTCACGAGGGTGCTAGGCCCAAGTTTAAGTAACCGTTGTACGAGTTCGTGGATGCGTTCGACCAGAATCGGATCGTGAAGGCCGGGAATGGCCTTAAAGAAATTTGAGGCTAGTAAGATGACCAAGCTTGGAGGTAGTGACTCCAAGGTTTTGGGAAACTGCAGCGATGACGGAAGTATGGTATGTGTACTAGAAAGAGTTCGGGTGTACGAGAAAGGTACGACGAGTAAGAAAGGAAGCGAACATGTGTTAAGAGGATGGAAGTGATCATTTTTGTGAAGTGAAGGTGCGAAGAGAGTATCCTTTGGACCAGGAGTGAGAGTTAGTGTTGTTTTACATCTTAGAGGTGATTCTGCGTTGGTTTGGATTTGGGTTTCGCAGATGTGATATTATGGCCATGTGAGGCATAATTGGTTACGTAAGCAGAGTAGTGAAGATTATACCGGCGCAGGTATGTTTTGAGACGTAGAAGGACCATTCGGGACGAATGTTTCTAAGGGGGGACGAATGTTACACCGTAGTTCCGAGGATATGTATGCGAGGACGCACGCATTTGAGAATACGACATTAATATTGGAAAGGAAGAAAGATGTGATTTTTCGACTAAAAGTTTCCTGATTTTTGTGAAGGAAAAAGGTTCGTTAACGGGAATTGGATTCCCGATTTGGTATTCGGACTTCTGGAATATTAGAGAATTATGGAATTTTATTTCCTGAATTGGTCACGCTGGGCCCACGGAGAAATTTACTGCTTTATGGGGCCCACTTTGTTTTCTAGATTTTGGCCATTATGGATATTTTCTAAGATGAAATATTTTGGGCAGTGAGAGGCGACACGTGTCACCCCCTAGGTGGCCTTATGGCCGAAATATGCTAGAAGTGGCAAGACAATGGCCTTGTCTTGCAAGATATTTTAGTTTGGACAAGTGGCTCAGGGGCCCACACACACTTGTCCCCAATCTCAACCACACACTTGCCTTCATCCTAGCCCTTGGTGGTCCTATATATGCACCCTTAGTTGATGAAATCTTCCACACTTAACCATTTCAAGACTTGAGAAAACCCTCCCTCTCCCTTCATGTAGCTCTCGGCCATGGTGCCATTTCTTGAGCAAAATTTGTCCAACAATTCTTAAAACTCTCAAGTGTTCTTCCCTAAGGTGTTAGGAAGATTGTGTACCAAGAGTTGGAAATGATTTCACACCCCTAGCCTTTTTAGTTTGCCTTCGCCGAAAGTTGTCTTGTTGGAACCCTGTGTTCTTCACTTTTTGGAGTTGGTTCTGAAGAGAAGTTGGTTAGGAGCTTCATGGGTTGCTTGTAGCGGATTGGAACGTAAAGATTTGGAGCTAAGACTTGCTTGGAGCGACTTTAAGAACTTGGATATTCTTGGGCTATTTGAGGTAGTGAAACTTAAACCTCTTTGTGAATTGGTTATTATACATATATTATAAGTATATTATGGATTATATAATATATGGAGTAAAGTTTGGAAGGATTTGGATCTTGTTAAGTTGCTAAAATGGAAATTGGCAAGAAAGCCACAAAATGGTAAAACGTATCTTACTTGCTAAGAAGCTAATAACAAGTAACTATAACTTATATTAAGATGGAATATAAGTTGGATGACTAATGAAGTAATCGATAAGTATGATTATTGAAAGTTGGCCAAGAACACCAACTAGTGGACTAAAGGATCAGATTTACTTTGGACCGTATTTACTTTGGATCAGATTTACTTTGGACCGTATTTACTTTGGATCAGATTTACATTGTACTATATTTACATTTCATTAAGGAAGATTGTTCAATCGCGTTCGCTTGGGCGTGTGATCCCCTTTTTAATTATCAGATTGTATCGTTAAGGGAAGATTGTTAATCGCGTCCGCTTGGGCGTGTGATCCCCTTCTTAAATTTCGAAATGTTCGCCTTAAATGTGGCATGTTGGTTATCAAGTATCTGCCTTGAAAAGGTGGAAAAGTATGTAAAACGGAAGTCTTTCAATTTTTCGTTGAATTAGAGGGCTTTTTATTGGTATAAGTCTTCAATGGTAAGTAAGATTTGATGAAAGTACTATGACCATTTTAGGAGTGAAGTACTACGTGTGGCGTGATCTATATGGCTTAAGGGTAGCCGACGGGTTGAAGTACTTGGAAGCGTTTTGCTATTTGTCGATAATCGTCGCGAGGTATGTGAACCTCTTCCTATCTTTTCTAGCATGATTGTTGTGAACTATGTAGTACGGTAGACGTACGTGTGCTAAACGAGTTTTGGTTGGTTTAAAACATAAAGTGTTATAATAGCTTTAAGGGAAGTTAGTTATAACGACTTTATGTAGGTAAAAGAATGGTTTATTGATTTTAGAAGTTAAGAGACTTGATCTTGAAAGATAAGAGACTTGACTTATTTGACTTGGTATGAATTTTGTTAAAAAGTGGTGAAACCTCATTCGTGAGTAATGAGTACTTGGTTTTTAAAGAATAATGTTTTCCTGATTTCGGAAATGAGAATAAGTATCGAACAAACCACTGCAGCGTTAATGAAGGAAAATGTATTGGCAAATAATTAGTTATATTAAAACCAGTAGAAACCTCCATCTGCATAGAAGCTAAGATAAGACAAAATTGTATTACATTTCCTAGATCATGGCTGCTGTGATAAGATCATTAATAACAAGTATTGATTTTTCTTAAATTCCAAAGTAAGGAACTTGTTTTCTAAAAGAAAAGAGACTTGAGGAATTTGAAGTATTTTGGTTTATAAGAAAGGCATGGTTTTGTCTGAGGATGGTTTAAAAAGAAGGTATGGAAATTGTTTTGGTTTACTTAAAAAGATAGTTACTCTATTTTGATACTACGGGTATCATGTGACTTGTTGTGAAGGAAATGGATTTTTTAAAGAGTTAAAATACGTAGTACCTTGGGATTAAAATCCGGTTTTGTTATAATAAAAAGAATGTCTAAATGTATGTTGAACTTTCCTATGCTTGTGGTGATAGCCTTTGTTGTGCAAGTGTTGTATTTTTGTGCTACCGCGTCTCTCGTTGGAGGGCCGGCTATCTGGTTGATTGATGGACATACTGACACGATGGGTGGCCCACGGGTATGCTTCCACTATATCGATCCTTTCGACATACCGACACGACGGGTGGCCCACGTATGCTTCCATTAAGTGTGATCTTGTTATTTGTTTTGGACATATCGACACGATGGGTGGCCCACGAGTATGCTCCACTTTGATTGTTATTTTGTTATTTCCTTTTGGACATACCGACACGACGGTGGCCCACGTACGCCTTCCATTGTGAGTGTGATCTTGTTATTTGTTTTGGACATATCGACACGACGGGTGGCCCACGAGTATGCTCCACTTTTATTGTTATCCGTTATTTTCGACATACCGACATCGATGGGCGCCCACTGTATGCTTCCATTAGGACGGTTCCATGGCCATGCTTGTACCGAGGTAAGATGTCGGGCATCCGCCGCAGCGGGTTAAATTCCCGAGTTATATTTGAGTGATGACTTTACGCGTGAGTCCCCGACTCGACATGTCGCTAAATTATATCGTGAATCGTTGTTTGGTTATCATACATGTCTCCCGCTTTATATAGATCGTTATGGTTTCACTTACGATTTTTCGCCACATACTTGGTACCAGCATCGACCTTCTTCTGGGCTGCGCTCATGCCGCAGTAGAGGTACACCGCTTGTTGATCCTCGCCTAGGATCACGGTCACAGATTGCAAGCTCCGCTTTCCGAGGCTTATCTTTTAGTATAGTCCTCACATTGTAAGGTACTTGTACATTCGTGGTACGGCGCGGCCCCGTCCCGCCATAGTTGTTATAAAAACTCTTAGAGGTCTGTAGTAATGGGCGTGGTTTGTAAAAGGATATAATCGTCGGATTTTATGTTTATATACGTGGGTGACCGCTTTGGTTAGCCTGCTTTTTCATATTGTTCATATGTTTAAGTTTTTAATTCCGCTGATTTTCTCTCGATGTTGTATCACTAGGTGCCCGGTAAGGCATCACCACGACCCGCAGGTCGGGTCGTGACACTACCGCCGCTCGGCCTTCTAATCTGGCGTGGTGAACTCGCCGACTACTTACTACCTCGTGCATAGTCCGCTCGAGTCCGTAACCTCTCGAGTACCGCTAGCAGCCTCGCCGCCGCTTTGCCCTTCTCTCGGGCCCCGGCCGCCTTCCGCGAGGCATATCTGCTTCATAAGACTAGGTCGAGAGGATTCAACCTAATAAGACAAATTTCATCGCACGATCTCGAGAGAGAAGAATGGAAACCAATCCTAAATGTCCCGCACCTCCGACATAGATGTGGTGCACAACACACCGATAATCAAGACTCTACTGTAGACACGGTGCAGACACTTTCCGAGGACTAATCGCTCGATACCACTTTTGTCACGACTGACCCCGGTCGCGATCGTGCCCTACCCGCACCTGCTCGTGTATACATCGAGAGAATAGCAATGAACATACACAACATAAACACACGTGATAACAATATCCTGTGCTAGCCGATAAGGCGCCTTCCATAATATAAACATACTCAAAAGTACAATCAGATAATCGCTTCTACACCAACCACAAATGTGAATACACTTAGAATAATAACAAGTGGCGGCCAGGCGCCATACCCCGAATGTACATAAATCTACAACACCATGTAAAAGACTATACCAAATGAGACAAGCCTCATGATCAATGGAGATTCTTACGTCAGATAAGTGATCCTAAGAATGAGGATCCACCACCGCTACCCTTTCTGCAGCATGAACGCACTCGAGGAAGGGGGTCGACAATATGTACTAAGTATGTAAATCGAAAGCACTGTAATTACAACATAAGTTTAAAACAAAGCCGAGACATGTATTATAATGTAATTACAAGACACAAAGTTGTCTTACTAACAATGAGAGTAAATCAAGAGAATACGCACAACATCACAATAGAGACACCGAACAAATCATGGGTAGCGAACCCATAGAAACAGTGGTATAACGCCTTAGGTTCTTACCTCATTTATACTCTTACCTCAAGGCAGTGGTATAACGCCTCGGGGTTGCCCCTCATTTATACTCTTACCCTGGAGAAGGTAATAAAACAGGTGGTATAACATCTTGGGGGTTTACCCCTCATTTATACTCTTACCCTGGAGAAGGTGGTATAGCGTCTTGGGGGTTTGCCCCTCACTCATACTCTTACCCTATCTCAACCGGCCGTCATACAATAAATAAGCAAGTTAGAAATCCCCCTAACTTCTTATTAGTCTTATTCATCTACACTTCTCATTTTAGTTTTACCCAAGACACTAGCATGTCTTTTATAAAAATCCGGGAATTTAACCCAAAGTACTACGTACTTCAATTCTTTAAAACAAATGACTCTTTTTAGTAGAAAACTTCCAAGATACTATTAATCCTAGTATCAAGTCCAAATTACATTTCAAGGCAAGTCACGACACCGTTAGAAATAAAGTTAGGTTTCTAAATCAAGTGACTCCTTTTCTTATAAAACCTTAGGCAATTTATGCCTTAAAAATCAAATTGCCTTTTCATTAAAATTAAGTCATTTATCTTTCCATAAAGCAAATATAACCAACTCCCCATAAAGTCGTTACATTTGCTTTATACCTTAGTCAAGTACAATTTCCTATCCAAGGGACTTATACGTTTAAAACGGAACAAGTATCACATACTTTAAAACTCTTCAAGTCCCTTAACTTTAATAAAACATTAGACATCCTTAATACTTCCAAGAAGTGAGTTAATCTACTAACTCACCCGGCTTGGCTATTCATAAAACTAGTAAAGGATATCAAGGTCATGTACTTCTACCGTACTATATACGTACAACTAGTCATGCTCAAAAGATAGGAAAAGTTCTACATACCTCGCCGGGTCAACCACTTGCCAAGTACAAAGTCCCGCCCGTAGTATGTCAACCTATAATATTCACAATACGTCTATTAAAGCCTTACTTCAAACGTAGAATATTATAAGTGTCAAGTCGCTAAATTCTACGGAAAATCGGACAACACCTCCTTTGTTTTTACTAACTTTGCCACCTTTTCAAGGCCGAATACAATAACCAAACACGCCACATTTAAGGCACAATCAAAGCAATTAATCAATAGGATCGCACGCCACAAGACGTAAAATTCCGCCCCACAACGATAACAAACTAATACAACTACTAGTCCAAATTTTCGGCCATAAAGAATACAACAATACCAATTCTTATCCAATTTCCATTTCAATCCAAATTGGTAGCATAACATGATATCAAGTCGCATTTGATTATAACTACCATAATCTTCAAGTAAGTGACATGCGACGATTTCTAATAAACGACCAATTAGTAATCCAATCTTCAAGTGGCTTGTATAACATTTCGGATTTAAGCTACAAGCAATCCATAATACTTATAAACTTCAACATATCAACTTCATGCTAGCAACATGTAAGGCTAACAACAACAATATAAATATATAATCTTGTAACCCTTTTAAAAGACAAGATTATACCTCAATGAAACTTAATCCAACTCGAATCCGAAGTCGCTCCTTAGTAGTTTAGAGCCTCTCCAAGACACTTCAATCCGCTTGTTGAGACCCTTAGAACAACACCAACAATTATCCTTCAAATCTCCAAACAAAACCTAGAAAGACCACTAGGTTTTCGTTTTGCGACTAACCCGTAAACTATCTTTTTCCAAGATTTTTCTATTGAGATATGTCTACAATACACATAAGAACCTTGGTTTAAAGTGTGGAGCTAAATGGACAAGGAACAAATTTTTTTCTTTTTCTTGTGCTTGAACCCGAGAGCAATGGCTCAATGCTCTTCAATTTTTTGTGAAATTTAGCTAAGTGTTAAGCTCTCTCTCTACTAGTAGTAATATATAGCACATTGGAGGGTCATGATATAAACAAATGGGTGGTTTAGATGTAGTCTTATTAAATATCAAGACCATTGTGGGTCCTTTGACTTAGTCAAGATTATCAAGCTTCAAGTTGCAAGACTTGTCTTGCTAACAAAGGTCCAATGACCCTTTAGCCCTTGCTACAAATCGTCCAAGGCATTAATAAGGGGGGGTGACACGTGTCGCCCTCCCATTCGTCATAATAATACGATTTCCGACAATTTCATAATTCCGATAAATTTTTACAAGTCTCAAATCTTAACACTTGTAAGTTCTTACGTACGTTCTTGAAGCATGTCCTGCAAATACGGGGTGTAACAGCATGACCTCAAAGTCATTACTAAAACATAACCATGGGTCTCACGCCCATAATATCAATCATGCCCGTGGAATCCTTCCTCACTGCCGGCAGTCCATGATATAATACAACACCAATAGGCATACGTGAACACCGAGTCTCACCTGTGTCCTAAAATCAGACGCCAAGCAGAAAACGAGCAGTGGTGCTGTGGTATAATGTCTTGGGGTTTACCTCACTTATACTCTTACCCCGAGAAGGTGGTAAAGCATCTGGGGTTTACCCTCACTTATACTCTTACCCTATCTCAACCGACCATCAAACAAAACAAGCAGGGGTATAATGTCTGGGGTTTACCCTCACTTATACTCTTACCCGAGAAGGTGGTATAGCATCTGGGGTTTACCTCACTTATACTCTTACCCTATCTCAACCGACCATTAAACAAAACAAGCAGGGGTATAATGTCTGGGGTTTACCCTCACTTATACTCTTACCCCGGAGAAGGTGGTATAGATCTTGGGGTTTACCTCACTTATACTCTTACCCTATCTCAACCTGGCCGTCAAACAAAATGTACACTACCATGTCTTCTATAAAAATCCGAATTTAACACAAGTACTATAAATAACTAAGCATACCCGCTAATCCCACATCACCGCTTCAGACGCTCCAAGTAACTTACAACAAGACAGCCGACCCTCCAACCGAGAGTCGCGGCAACTTAATAAAACATAATCCTTGCACTCAAAGGCTATCGCCAGCACACATAGGCAATTCTCAATTAATCAAGCCAAAATACTTATCAAGGCACACATAGAATAATTCTCATTTAACAAGCCAAAGTACTAATCAAGGCACAAAATAGAATAATTCTCATTTAACAAGCCAAAGTACTTATCAAGGCACAAATAGAATAATTCTCATTTAACAAGCCAAAGTACTTATCAAGGCACAAATAGAATAATTCTCATTTAACAATCCAAAGTACTTATCAAGGCACAAATAGAATAATTCTCATTTAACAAGCCAAAGTACTTATCAAGGCACAAATAGAATAATTCTCATTTAACAAGCCAAAGTACTACGTACGTACATTCTTTTCAAAAGACTCCTTTTTATGTAACATCCCAAGATACTAACACCCGTAGTATCAAGGTGTGTCTATTTTTTAAAGTAAGTTACTACACTTAAAAAAAAACTCATTTCAAAGCTTGAAATCAAGTAACTTCAAATTTTCACAATCTAGGCAACTTATGCCCAATAATCAAAATAGACAACTTTCTTAACCTTCCATAAAGCCGTTATAACCAACTTCCCATAAAGCCGTTATAACCCTTTATGGTTTTAGACAATTTCATTCTTTTTATAACCAAGATACTTATACTATTAAAACCAAGTATCACATGCTTTATATATCAAGTTCTCAACTTTCAAAATACTATAAGTCTCTTAATGTCACGACCCGTTCCGGGGCCCGTGACTGGTGCCTTACCCGGGCACCCAAGTAGTCATACATCAGAGTAATCAGCGGAATACAAACACAAGATATGAAACAGTTGTAAAATGAGACACATTTTTATGTGAGAAAATGTCGCCTTTCGGCATATATATATAAACATAGTTTAGCAGTTACATCCCAACTGTACAATAAGACTACAGACCTCTAAGAAGATAACATTATGGCGGGACAGGGCCCCGCCATACCCTGAATGTACAAAACTATATACAACAACAGGGAGATCATACCCAAAAGTCGAGCCTCCGGAGAAGATGGAGCTCCTGACACCAAAGCAAAAAGATCCTAAGGATGTGGATCTAGCACTCGCTTGCCTTACCGCGGATTAACGCAGCCTCCGGGAGGTCGCACAACAGTACCAAGTATGTGAAATCAGTAAAGTACGTTAAGTGAAATCAAAGTATTTAAAACCATTTTGCAATTACAATCGCTTCAATCGCACGAAGTGCTGCATATCACAAACAAGAACAGAATAGGTAAACTATAACAGTCTTTTCTAGGCCGCGATGATCGGGCAAGGCCAATCGCCTATAGTATCATTATGCGTGCCTAATCCTCGACTCCCGCACCGCATAGTCACACATGCATTCGCATGCAGGTATTCCTCAGACGGTAGCTAACCCTGCATTCTCCTCGACTCCCGCACCGCATAGTCTCAATAGACCGCATAGTCACACTGCACCGCGATAGGCATCCCCGTGACGGATAAAACACCCGGAATGATCAATCCTGGAACTCCCGCAGCTCCGCATAGTCACAGAAAAACCGCATAGGCCGTATAGACCCGCATTGTTATACCCCGTAGTTGCAGGGTATGTATGTGAGGACGTACGTACGAGAGTACGGCAGAAATTTTGAAAAGAAAGAAAGATGTGAGTTTTCGCTTAAAAGTTTCCGTTATTTGTGAAGAAAAAGGTTCGTTAATGGAATTGGATTCCCGATTTGGTATTTGGACTTCATAGATTATATTAGAATTTTGAGATTTTATTTTCTAAATGGTCACTGGGCCCACTGAGAAATTTACTGGTAGCCCACTTTGTTTTCGAGATTTTGGCCATTGTGGATATTTTTGTTATACCCCGTATTTCCAGAGTTTGTACGTGAGGGCGTACGTATTAAATTTTTTTGCCTTAAGAATTGGCTTTGGTTCGAAATTTGGGCACAAGTCGAATGTAGTCGTCGATTTAAACGTTTCCATTTACGCTGGAAAAATTCCGCTATGTCATTTAGTATTTTATGGATTTTTCCGAGCGACGAACATTTTTGGATTAACGGAGGGTGACACTTGTCACCTCATCGACTAAGATGAGGCTCGCCTCGCCGATTGGTTCATGGTTTTGTGCCTTGTTTTGTGGCTTGTTTTGTGCCATGTTTTGTGGAGTAGGTTAGGGTGCACTTGGCTTGATCTTGGCCTTACACTTGCTATACACTTGGAAGGATCTTGGCCATCGGTTGGCTTTGGTTTTGCTATAAATACCCCTCTTTCAAGACTTCATTCATTCAAAAACTTCCAAGTCTTGGAAACCCCTCCTCCCTCTTGTCGACTCTCGCCCAAGAGCCCTCTCCTCTTAAAATTTGGCTTTGGCCGAGAGGCCACCCTCCCCTTTGTGGTGCTCGCCATGGTACCCCTTAGCCTAGTTGTTGTATAATACCCTTGTTGTGGTATAGAAATACTCTCCTATTATTGTTATAATGTCCAAATACTGGCCCAAATACCTTGTAGTATTCCCAAGGTTACACTTATACAAAAGCCTAAAATACGATTATACTTCCTTTAGCCACAAAAACGAAACCCTAAGGAAATCTTCACCCGTTGTTGGAGTTGTAAGTGTGTTGGTTAGAACTTCTAAGGGTTGTTTGAGCGCCGAGTAGAGCTAAGCGTTGTCGTGATCGACTTTATACTTGGATAATTTTGGGCTTATCGAGGTAAACACTATCGACCTTCTATTGTAATTGAAATTACATGTTAGAATATATAACAAGTATACTATATATGTAATCAACTTAGTATTGTGGCAATGTCTTTTGACTTAAGCCCAAGAATAAAGAATCGAATCGAATCAGATTTACATGGATCAGACAGAGACTTGTGTAGTATTACTGAGTATGATGGTACACGTCCGGTTAGACGTGTGAACCCCCCCCCCCCCTGGTTGGCTTGGTAGCCCCGATAGAGAGAGATTTACGCTGCCATGTGGGGAGGTGCCAATTTTCAGAGAAAGATAGAACTTGTGTTTTGGGGTTAATAGACGTTGTGACCTTTATAGTGAAAGTACTAAGAGTAGCGATTCTACCTAAAGTGGAAAGGGCTAGCAAGGTTGTAGTACTTGGAGCATTTTGCTTATTGTCGATAAATCGTCATGAGGTATGTGAACCTCTTCCTATCTCTTCTAGCATGATATGTGTGAACTATGTAGTACGCAGACGCATACGTGTTAACCGTGTTTGATTGTTCTTAAAACATAAAGTGTTATAACGGCTTTATGGGAAGTCGTTATAACAACTTTACGTAGGTAAGAAAATACTTTGTGGTTTTAAAAGGTAATCGATGTGAATTATAACCGCTAGTTATAATAAAGAACTTGATGTATTTCAAAAGATTTATAAATCGCTTTTGGAAGCCGAGAGTAACACTTGGTGTTAAAAGGTTTTAAAAAGAGTTATACTAGCTTTACGGGAGTTAGGTATAATGTCTTAAGAGAGGTAAAGAAAATGGTTTAATGATGTTGGTTAAGAGATTTGATCTTATAAGATAAGAGACTTAACTTATTTGTTTTAATGTGAATGTTTGTGTGAAACCTCATTCGTGAGTAATGAGTACTTGGTTTTATTTAAAGGGATAATGTTTCCGATTTCGAAATCGTAATGTATCGGCGCACCACCGCAGCTAATAAAGGAAAATGTATGAATAATGATGAATTGTATTAAAACCAAGAGAAACCTCCATCCGCATAGAAACTAAGATTTAGACAAAATGATATACATTTTCTAGATCATGGTCAGAATAAGAATGTTGTAAACAAGAATAACCTACTCACGTGAGACATATATTACTCAATTGTTCTAAAAAGAAATCAAGTGATTAAGTTTATGAACTATGAAACCATTTGAAAACGAGAAGCTTGAGTAATCAAACTAGGCAAACCGAACTTAGGAAAAGAATGTTGTTACTTGATTTTGAAAAGGAAGGTGGGTTGGTCATTCTAATACTACGTATCGGTGACTTTTATAAAAGTAATGGATCTCTTTTAAAAGAACTTAACGATGTAGTACTTTGGGGTTAAAACCCGACTTTGGCATAAAATGAAAGTACTGAGTCATGAAACTTGTCATGCTTTGTTGTGAAACTCTCGCGCTTGTTGTGAAACTCGCTCGCTTGTTGTCGTGAAACTTGCCTATGCTTGCAGATGATAGCCTTCGTGCAAGCGGTATTTCGCGTTACCGCCTCTCGATAGAGGCTGACTTGTCGAGAACTTACTCGACGCGGCCGCGCCGACGGAGAATTCCACCGCATGTTTCCATTTTGATTATCGCTCTTGTGTTGATGTCACACGGACATGTCTACACCGACGCAGATTCCTCGGGCACGCGCCACGCCACGTTGATTACCCGATATATGGTTATTACCGCAACATGGACGGTTCACACCGACGCAAGATTCCGGGCACGTGGCTACGCGCGTGTCGACCACCCAAGATATTCTTATTGAGGTTACATGGGCACGCCTACACCGACGCAAAGATTCCGGTACGCGCCACGCCTTGTTATTATTGTCGCATCACGGACATGTCTACACCGAGGCGATTCCGGGCACGCGCCGACGCGAACACGATGGATGTTATGGCGCGAGACCCATAGTTATATTTGAGTGGTGACTTTGAGGCGCGAGTCCCCGACTGACTGCTTTTATGTCTGCATCGTATTTTGGTTATCATACATGTCTCCCGCTTTTAAGCTATTATGATTTCATTTACAGATTTGACGCCACATACTGCACCTGCCAGATCGACTCCTTCGGGCCGCTCATGCCGCAGTAGAGGTACATCGGCCGTGGATCCTCGCCTTAGGATCTCGGGCCAAGTTGAAGCTCCGCTTCTCCGAGGCTTATCTTTTGGTACGTGTTCCCCGAGTTGTAGGTTCTTGTACATTCGTGGTATGGCGGGCCCCGTCCCGCCATAGTCGCTGTAAATCTTAGGTCCAGAGAATCGCTGCGGCGTGGTTGTAAAAGGATTAAACTGCTCGGTTTTATTTATATACCAAGGCAATCGCTTTGGTTGGCCTGCCTATTTATTATATCTCTTATTTCATGATTCATGTTTTATTTTCCGCCGTTTTCTCGATGTTGTATCACTAGGTGCCCGGTAAGGCACTGCATCTGCCCGTTCGGTGTTACAAAGTGGTATCGAGCGCTTAGTCCTGAAAGTGTCTACGCATCGTGTCAGTAGTCTTGATTATCTGTGTTGTGCACCACATCTATAATCGTGAGGCTATAGGACATTTAGGATTGGTTTCATTCTTCTCATTCTCGAGATCGTGCCTTAGAGTCAGGTTGTAAGTCGACCCTCCGACGTGTTTCGCTTTTACCGCTATGCTCGCGAAGGCAACCAGTGGCCTGATGGGCAAGGCACCGAGGAGCCGCTAGTGGATTCAGAGAGTACGAGGGCGCAGCCCTGGCCAAGACTGAGGTAGTGCTTCAGACGGCGAAGTTTTGCGACGCCGCCAAAGACCAAAGAGCTTTAGAGCCGCAGCAGTGGCCGCCGAGACTACAAGACTGAGCCTCCACCCCACACCGAGCGGGGAGACGGGTCACAAGGAGATGGCCCGCTTATTCGCCGTGGTCAGGCTGATACGAGATAGGCCGGACGCAGCAGCTCAGCCCAAAGAAGACTGTAGTGCACCCGAGGCGCATACTGAGGCTACGGATTTCTTAGTTGTAGCCCGCCTGAAGTTTTACGGTCGAGGCGGAGGATGATCCGCAGGAGTTCATATGCCGCTGCAGAGGATCATGCGGTGATCAAGGCTTCGTAGATCGAGTCAGGATATTTGTTCGCATCGGCCGCGTGATACCGCACGATCGTTTGACTCGCGAGCTTTCCTGAGAGCATGCACTTCCACCGCTTGGGGACGAAGTTTTCGGGCCTTCCCGCACATTTCTTGCCTCCACAAACGGCGAGGGCTCGGCCGGCATTTTTGATGTTGAGGCGTAACCGCGCATAGCCGAGTACAATGTGGAGTTCGACTCATCGCCCTGTGATGTTCCCGCATTAGTAGCTAGTATGGAGGATCGAGTGCACCGATATGTTACAGGCTCGACGATTACCTAGCAGAGTTGTTCGTGTTTTCTTCACCGCATGGATATTGCCCGCATTCGTGCTCATGCACTGGGCGCGGCGAGCGCAGATCGACGCAGCGGACCGCCACAGGTTAAGGCCAAGATCACGGATATTTTGGCGACTTTCGAGGCGGACCGCCAAGAAGCAGACTAGTTATGTACTCCGCCATTACAGAGTGGCCCTCCGCAGCCTTCGACCTCGGGATATTCGTGAGCGTGTCCGCTCCTGTGCTTTCAGATGTTCGTGAGTAGGGTGTTGCCGACGCAGCCACCCCTACCTGTGGTCGATGGTAGACCGCATTTCGAGAGTGTCGTAGTACCAGGAGCTTGTTATTCTCGCGCCAACAGGCCATATGACGAGAGACTGTCCGACTGTGGGTAGCACTGTAGGATAGCACAGACTACTGTGAGCGCCATGCCACTGAGAGGTCGCGTGGAAGCTTCAGCTTAGCGGTCCTCAACCGCCTAGTTTCGTGTATATCCTTAACCTCTAGAGTTTTGTGTATTGATGTTGTTGATGTGTTTAATGATATGTTTGGATAGCTTTGTGCTAAAATGTGATTTAGAAACCCGTTAGTGAAAAGCGGTAAGTCCTGGGTAGTGAAATGGAAGTGGTAGCTTTCATGACCGTAGAGGTAAGATTGTTCGATCAAGAAACCAGAGAGTCGGGCGCTACTGGTCGGGTTGGGTCATGTTGCGCCAACCCGCGTCCGCTTGAGGAAGGGTCACTCGTGGTCCCGCCAGTGGCAGGTCACGAGTGCTAGGCCCAAGTTTAGATGACCATCGATGAGTTCGTGGATACGCTCGATCGACCAGTTCGCAAGGCCGGAATGGCCTTAGGGAAATTGAGGTTAGCGAGATGACCAAGTTCGAGGCAGCGACCCAAGGGTTGGAAATGGGCGCTGATGGTGTGGTACCGACACTAGAACGAGTTCGAGTGTTCGCGACGAGTACTACGAGTAAGCGGAGAAGTGAACGCGTGTTTTTGGCGGTCGTGGTATGATTGTTTTCGTGACGATAGCGTTGAAGACTATATCGACGCCGCTTGTTTTGAGATTGAAGGAACATTCGACGAATGTTTCTAGGGAAGAATGTTATACCGTATTTCCAGTATGTACGCGAGGGCGCACGATAAATTTTTTTGCCTTAAGAATTGGCTTTGGTTCAAATTTGGGCACAAGTGCCGAATGTAGTCGTTTCGACTAAACGCTTCCACTTTACGTTGGAAAAATTCCGCTATGTCATTTAGTATTTTTGCGGATTTTTCCGAGCGACGGAACATTTTTGGAACAACGGGAGGGTGACACTTGTCACCCTCATTGGACGACAAAGATGAGGCTTGGCCTTGGCCGATTGGTTCATGGTTTTGTGCCTTGTTTTGTGGCTTGTTTTGTGCCATGTTTTGTGGAGTAGGTTAGTGCACTTGGCTTGATCTTGGCCTTACACTTGCTATACACTTGGAAGGATCTTGGCCATCGTTGGCTTTTGGTTTTGCTATAAATACCCCTCTCTTTGAAGACTTCATTCATTCAAAACTTCCAAGTCTTGGAAACCCTCCTCCTCTTGTTGACTCTCGCCCAAGAGCCCATCTCCCTTAAAATTTGGCTTTGGCCGAGAGGCCACCCTCCCCTTTGTGGTGCCTCGCCAGGGTACCCCTAGCCTAGTTGTTTTCGTGATAATACCCCCTTTGTCAGGTATAGAAATACTCTCCTATTATTGTTATAATGTCCAAATACCTCGCCCAAATACCTTGTAGTATTCCCAAGGTTACACTTATACAAAAGCCCGTAAAATACGATTATACTTCCTTTAGCCACAAAAACGAAACCCTAAGGAAATCTTCACCGTTGTTGTTGTAAGTAGAAGTTGGTTAGAACTTCTATGGTTGTTTGGAGCGCCTGAGTAGGAGCTGCGCTGCTCAGATCGACTTTATACTTGGATAATTTTGGGCTTATCGAGGTAAACACTCATCGTTCTTCTATTGTAATTGGAAATTACATGTTAGAATATATAGTTGAAGATACTATATATAGAATCAACTTAGTATTGTGGCAATGTCTTTGACTTAAGCCCAAGAATAAAGAATCGAATCGAATCAGATTTACATAGATCAGATTGCAAGAGACTTGTGTAGTATTATCAGTAGATGGTACACGCCCTGTTAGACGCGTAACCCCCGTTGTTCGTAGCCTACTCGATAGAGGAGAGATTTACGCCATGTGTGAGGTGCCGCTAATTTTCTCAGAAAGATAGAACTTGTGTTTGGGTTAATAGACGCCTGTGACCTTTATAGTGAAAGTACTAAGAGTAGCGATTCTACTCGGCGTGGAAAGTGCCAGCAAGTGCGTTGAGTACTGGAGCATTTTGCTTATTGTCGATAAATCGCCGCGAGGTATGTGAACCTCTTCCTATCTCTTCTAGCACGATATGTGTGAACTATGTAGTACTAGACGCATACGTGTTAATCAGGTTTGATTGTTTAAAACATAAAGTGTTATAACGCTTATGGGAAGTCGTTATAACAATTTTTACGTAGGTAAGAAAATACTTTGTGGTTTTAAAAGGTAATCGATGTGAATTATAATCGGCTAGTTATAATAAAGAACTTGATGTATTTCAAAAGATTTATAAATCGCTTTGGAAGGGAGAGTAACACTTGGTGTTAAAAGGTTTTAAAAAGAGTTATACTAGCTTTACGAGTTAGGTATAATGTCTTAAGAGAGGTAAAGAAAATGGTTTATCGATGTTGAGTTAAGAGACTTGATCTTATAAGATAAGAGACTTAACTTATTTGTTTTAATGTGAATGTTCGCGTGAAACCTCATTCGTGAGTAATGAGTACTTGGTTTTATTTAAAGGATAATGTTTTACCATTTCGAAATCGTAATCGTATCGGCTGCACCGCAGCAAGTTAATAAAGGAAAATGTATTGAATAATGATGAATTGTATTAAAACCAAGAGAAACCTCCATCCGCATAAACTAAGATTTAGACAAAATGATATACATTTTCTAGATCACGGTCGTAATAAGAATGTTGTAAACAAGAATAACCTACTCACGCGAGACATATATTACTCAATTGTTCTAAAAAGAAATCAAGTGATTAAGTTTACGAATCGTGAAACCATTTGAAAATGAGGTTTGAGTAATCAAACTAGGCAACCGAACTTAGGAAAAGAATGTTACTTGATTTTGAAAAGGAAGCGTTGGTCATTCTAATACTACTGCATCGTGACTTTATAAAAGTAATGGATCTCTTTAAAAGTTAACTTAACGATGTAGTACTTTGGGGTTAAAAACCCGACTTTGGCATAAAATGAAAGTACTTTGAGTCAGGTGAAACTTGTCTACGCTTGTTGTTGTGAAACTCGCTCAGGCTTGTTGTCGTGAAACTTGCCATGCGTGATTTACAGCCTTTGGCCGTGCAAGCGGGTATTTCGCGGTTACCGCCTCTCGATAGAGGTCGCTGACTTGTCGAGAACTTACTGACGCGGCCGCAAACGAGAATTCCACGTATGTTTCCATTTTGATTATCGCTCGTTGATGTCACATGGACATGTCTACACCGACGCAAAGATTCCGGTACGCGCCACGCGTTGATTACCCGACATATGGTTATTACCGCAACATGGACGGTCTACACCGGCGCAAGATTCCGGCACGTGGCCACGCGCAGGTCGACCACCCAAGATATTCTTATTGAGGTTACATGGGCATGTCTACACCGACGCAGATTCGGTACGCGCCACGCGGCCTTGTTATTATTGTTGCATCATGGACATGTCTACACCGAGGCGATTCCGGCACGCGCCACGACGCGAACATGATGGATGCATGGCGAGACCCATAGTTATATTTGGCGGTGACTTTGGCGCGAGTCCCCGACTGACCGCTTTTATGTCATGCATCGTATTTTGGTTATCATACACGTCTCCCGCTTTTTAAGCTATTATGATTTCATTTACGTGATTTGACGCTTCACATACTGTACTTGCAGATCGACCTCCTTCGGGCCGCTCACGCCGCAGTGAGGTACATCGGTCGTGGATCCTCGCCTTAGGATCTCGCCATGCTAAAGCTCCGCTTCTCCGAGGCTTATCTTTTGCATGTGGTTCTCGAGTTGTAGGTTCTTGTACATTCGTGGTATGGCGGGGCCCCGTCCCCGCCATAGTCGCAGTAAATCTTAGGTTCCGTAGAATCAAGCGTGTGGTTGTAAAAGGATTAAACTGTCGTTTTATGTATATACCGGCAATCGTTGGTTGGCTCGCTTATTTATTATATCTCTTATTTCATGATTCATGTTTTATTTTCCGCCGTTTTCGACAGATTACTAGGTGCCGTAAGGCACTAAGAACTGCCCGGTTCGTGTTACAATTTTTCTAAGACGCTGAGGGCTAATAGAGGTGACACGTGTCACCCCGCCAGTGGCTTGGCCGAATGACATTTGTGCACAACACCGCTAGAGTCGTTTACCTAAACGCTTATGAACTCGCGGGGAAAATTCCGCTATGTCGCTTTGTATTTTTATGATTTTTCCGAGCGACTTAAACATTTTGGATCAACGAGAGGTGACACTTGTCACCCCAAGTGGACCGTAAAGTGAAGCTCAAGCGGAACTAATTCATGCCTTGTTTTGTGCAATGTTTTGTGCAATGTTTCAGGGCTTGTTTTGTGAGTGGTCTGTGGTGCACTTGGCTTGATCTTCGCCTTACACTTGCCTTGCACATGGCTTGATCTTCGCCATTGGTTGGCTTTTGGTTTTGCTATAAATACCCCCTTATGTTGATGAACTCTTCATCCACAAACGAAACCTTCCAAGCCTAAAATCCTCCCTCCTCTCAGGTCGAAGTTCGGCCCAACTCATCCCCTCTTTGAGAGTCTTGGCCGAGGCCTCCTCCTCCCCTGTGGTGCCTCGCCGGGTACCCCCTAGCCTAGTTGTTTTCTTATAATACCTCCTCAGGTATTGAAATACTTCTCAGTATTGCTATAATGCCCAAAATACCTTAGCCTTGTACCTTGTAGTATTCCAAAGATACCTCTTTACGTAGAGTCCTAAATACTACCTTTGTCCTTTTTAGTCTCAAACCGAAACCCCAAGGAAATCTTCATATGGTTCAAGATTTGAGTAAGTTTGTTAGAACTTCTAAGGGTTGTTTGGAGTGGTTTGGAGCGCACTGAGCCGAGCTAAACCTCGCTCAGATCGACATTATAACTTGGATAATTTTGGGCTCGAGGTAATATTCTTGTCCCCTTATTGTAATTCGAGATTACATGTTGTTGGAATATATAGCGGAGGTATACTATATAGCTTAGTATCATGCAATGTCTTTTGACTTAAGCCTCAAGAATAAAGAAAAGAATCGAATCAGATTACATAGATCAGACAGTAGCAGACTTGTGTAGTATTGCCGAGTAATTGTACACGCCCGGTTAGATGGTAAACCCCCGGTTGGCTTGGTAGCCACTGATAGAGAGGAGATTTACGCTGCGGTGAGGTGCGCGAATTTTCTCAGAAAGATAAACTTGTGTTTTGGGGTTAATAGACGTCAGGACCTTTATAGTGAAAGTACTAAGAGTAGCGATTTTACTCAGGAGTGGAAAGGGCTAGTGCGTTGTAGTACTGGAGCATTTTGCTTATTGTCGATAAATCGTCATGAGGTATGCGAACCTCTTCCTATCTCTTCTAGCATGATACGCTGTGAACTATGTAGTACGGTAGACGCATACTGCTAAGTGATTTGTTGGTTTAAAACATAGGTGTTATAATAGCTTTACGGGAAGTTAGTTATAACGACCTTATGTAGTGAAAATGGTTTATCGATGTTAGAAGTTAAGAGACTTGATCTTATAAGATAAGAGACTTAACTTATTTGTTTTAATGTGGATGTTTGTGTGAAACCTCATTCGTGAGTAATGAGTACTTGGTTTTAAAGGAATAATGTTTTACCGATTTCGAAATCGTAATGTATCGGCTGCATCACCGCAAATGTTAATAAAGGAAAATGTATTGAATAATGACGTTGTATTAAAACCAAGAGAAACCTCCATCCGCATAAGCTAAGACAGACAAAATGATATTACATTTTCTAGATCACGGTCATTGTAATAAGATCGTTATAAACAAGAATAAACTACTCACATATATGACATATGTTACTCAATTGTTCTAAAAAGGAATCAAGTGATTAAGTTTGGGAACTATGAAACCATTTGAAAATGAGAAGCTTGAGTAATCAAACTAGGCAACCGAACTTAGGAAAAGAATGTTGTTACTTGATTTTGAAAAGGAATGGGTTGGTCATTATTCTAATACTACTGCATAGGTGACTTTTATAAAAGTAATGGATCTCTTTTAAAAGAACTTAACGATGTATTTGGGGTTAAAACCCGACCTTGGCATAAAATGAAAGTACTTTGAGTCAGGTGAAACTTGCCTATGCTTGTTGTTGCGAAACTTGCCTATGCTTGTCTTGCAGGAAACTCGCCATGTCATTGCCGTGAAACTCGCCTACGCTTGTGATTTATAGCCTTTGGTGTGCAAGCGTGGTATTTCGTTACCGCTCTCGACAGAGGCCGGCCGACTTGTCGAGAACTTACTCGACGCGCCGGGCAGCGACGGAGAATTCCACGTATGTTTCCATTTTGATTATCGCTCATTGCTGATGTCACACGGACACGTCTACACCGATGTAGAATTCCGGGCACGGCCACGCGCTCGGGTTGATTACCCGATATATTGTTATTGTGGTTACATGGACATGTCTACACCGAGGTAGAATTCGGGGCATGCGGGCTACGCGCAGGTTGATCACCCAAGATATTATTGTTGACGCCATACGGACGCGTTCACACCGAGGTAGAATTCGGCACGCGCCACGGGCATTGGTATTATTGTCGCATCATGGACACGCCTACACCGATGCACTCCGGCACGCGCCATGCGAACACGATTGATGCCGGGCGCGAGACCCATAGTTATATTTGAGTGACGGCCGAGGCGAGTCCTCGATCGATATGACCGCTTATGTTGCGAATCAGAGTTCGTTATCATACATGTCTCCTGCTTTATATAGACTAGTATGATTTCATTTACAGTATTTACGCTTTCATACTTGGTATTGCAGATCGACTTTCGTGGCCGCGTTTCACGCCGCAGTAGAGGTACATCGGCCGTGGATCCTCGCCTAGGATCTCGCCAGTGCTTGGGAAGCTCCGCTTCTCCGAGGCTTATCTTTTGCATGCGTTCTCGAGTTGTAGGTTCTTGTACATTCGTGGGTAGCGTGGCCCCGTCCTGGCCATAGTTGTTGTAAATCTTGCAGGTCCTGTAGGCGCCAAAAGTGTGGTTTGTAAAAGGATTAAACTGCTCGCTTTGAAAGAGTTGTATGTATACATGTTATCGGAAGGTAACCGCTGGGTTGGCCTGCTTTATGATCATATATCTTGTTTCTTGTTTAAAGTTTTATTTTCCGCCGGTTTTCTCCGATGTCAGGTCACTAGGTGCCCGGATAAGGCACCAAGAACGCCCCGAACGGTCGTTACAAAAGTGGTATCGTGAGCGCTTAATCTCTGAAAGGTCTACTGCACCGTGTCTAGTAGTAGTCTTGATTATCGGCGTGTCGCGCACCACATCTATAATCGTGAGGTCGCAGGACATTTAGGATTGGTTTCATTCTTCTCATTCCGAGATCGTGCCTTAGAGCCGTGTTGTAAGTCGACCCTCCGACGATCTCGCTTTACCGCTTATGCCTCCGCTAGTGCAACCAGAGCCTGGGCGGCAAGGCAGCCGAGGGTGCCGCAGTGAGATACGTAGGAGTACGAGGCGCAGTCCCGACAAAGACTGAGGTCAGGCTTCAGACGGCGGGTTTTGCGACGCCGCCAAAAAGAGTTTAGAGAGTCGCAGCAGCTGGCCGCTGAGACCGCAGCACCGAGCCTCCACCCCACACCGGGTGCAGGAAATGGGTTAGCGCGAGATAGCGCTTGGCCGCCGTGGTCGTGCCGATATGGCGATAGGCCGGATGCAGCAGCCCAGCTCCAAAGAGACTGCGTGCACCCGAGAGCAGATAGTTCGAGGCTACGGACTTTCTGAGTCAGAGCCCGCCAGAGTTTTACGGTCGAGGCTCGAGGATGATCCGCAGGAGTTCATCCGCAGCTACCGATCACGCGGTGATCAAGGCTTCAGAGACCGAAGTCCGACCTTTGGTTCGTGATCGGCCGCGTGATACCGCAATGATTGGTTTGATTCACGAGCTTTCCCGGGAGAGCACGACTCCAGCAGATGGGATGAGTTTTCGGGCTTTCTCACGCACTTCGCCTCCGCAGATGAGGAGGCACGCCGGCGATTTTTGATGCTTAGACAGAGCGCGACGGTTCGAGTACAATGCGAGTTCGACTCATCGCCCAGACGCCCCCATATTGTAGCTAGTATGGAGGATCGAGTGCACCGATATGTTACGTGGCTCGGCGATTACATGTCGAGGCATGTTCAGAGTAGCTCTTCACCGCATGGACATTGCCCGCACGCAGCTCATGCGACCGACGCGAGGCACTGAGAGGTCGACGAACGATCAAGATCGCAAGAGGCCGAACAACAGGTCCTTGCGACTTTCGAGGCGACCGCCAAAGAAAGATACTAGTTTTGTACCTCCGCCAGTGCAGAGTGGTCCTCCACAATCTCCACAACCTCCAGAGTATTCTGGAGCAGGTCAGGGCTCCAAGGGTTCAGTGCTCTGCGAAGCGGTGTTGGCAGATGCGGTCACCCCTACCTTGTGGTCGATGTGGTAGACCGATTTCGGGAGTGTCGCGTGCCAGGAGCTTGTTATTTTTGGCAGCAGGCCATTTTGGCAGGAATCGTCCACCAAGGGTAGCACTTGGATGTTACGACTCACCACCGGATCGTGGTCGTTCATCGCTTTCTATAGCATGCACTGCAGGCAGTGCCTATGATTAGAGTGAGCAGAGCTTCGTACATCCTTAACCCTCTAGAGTTTTGGTATGCTTGTTATGATGGTCTCATTATTACGTGCTATGTACGAATAGCGCTGTGTTAATTGTGAGCTAGAAAACATGCTTAGTCGGGAGGATACGATGTGGCAATGGTAAGATTAACCTTAGACTATGTCACGATCGAGACCTTGTGGGTAAGGTCGCCTCGAGTTAAAGATTTATTTTGTGTTTGACCTTTATCGCAGTAGTGGTATACGTGGGATTTATTTGTGTGATAAGTCCGTGGTAGTGTGAGACGGAAGTGGTAGCTTTCATGACGGAATTAGTAAGATTGTTCCGGACGGAACAAGAGTTTGCGCGCGTCAGGTCGGGTCGAGGACCATTTATGGTCAACCAGAACCCGCTTCAGTGGGCCGGTCGCCGTGGTCCCGCCGGTGGTAGGGTCACGAGGATGCTAGGCCCAAGTTTGTATGATCATCGCATGAGTTCGTGGACGCGTCGACCGTAGCCGTTCGTAAAGGCCGGAATGGCCTTAGGAAGTTTCGAGGTTAGTAAGATGACCAAGTTTGGAGGTAGTGACCTGCAGATTTTCGAACTAAGTAATGACCAAGTATGGTACGACCGAGAGTTCGAGTGTTCGAGAAGCGGTACAACGAAAGTTAGGGAGAAGAGAACGCGTGATTAGTTCGGGTTGCCGCGGCGCCGTAACTTGTTAGAGAAACTTTATCGTTATCCGATTGAGAAGGAACATTCGGACGAATGTTTCTGCGAGGAGAATGTTATACCCCGTGAGTTGCAGTGGTATGTATGTGAGGACGCACGCATTTGAGAGTACAGTAAATTTTGAAAAGAAAGAAAGACGCTGAGTTTTCTGAAAAGTTTCCTGCTATTTGTGAAGAAAAAGGTTCGTTAATGGAATTGATTCCCTGATTTGGTATTTGGACTTCATAGATTATATTAGAATTTTGAGATTTTATTTTCTGAATGGTCACGCGGGCCCACTGAGAAATTTACTGGCTTTGGGGCCCACTTTGTTTTTGAGATTTTGGCCATTGTGGATATTTTTCTGAAGACGCTGAGGCCAATAGAGGTGACACGTGTCACCCCGCCAGTGGCTTCGCCGAATGACATTTGTGCACAACACCCTTGCAGTCGCCGACTAAACGCTTTACAGAACTTCATGCGGAAAATTCGCCATGTCGCTTTGTATTTTTGCGGATTTTTCCGAGCGATTTAAACATTTTGGATCAACGAGGCGACACTTGTCACCTCAAGTGGACTCGTAGCTAAGCCTGGGACGAATTCATGCCTTGTTTTGCGCAATGTTTTGCGCAATGTTTCAGGGCTTGTTTTGCGAGTAGGTCTAGGTGCACTTGGCTTGATCTTGGCCTTACACTTGCCTTGCACATGGCTTGATCTTGGCCATTGGTTGGCTTTTGGTTTTGCTATAAATACCCCTTATGTCGATTAACTCTTCATCCACAAATGAAACCTTCCAAGCCTAAAATCCTCCCTCCTCTCAGGTTGAAGTTCGCCCAACTCATCCCCTCTGAGAGTCTTGGCCGAGGCCTCCTCCTCCCCTCATGTGCTCGCCGGGTACCCCTAGCCTAGTTGTTTTCGTGATAATACCCTCCTCGTGGTATTGAAATACTTCTCTAGATTGCTATAATGCCCAAAATACCTTAGCCTCAGACTTGTAGTATTCCAAAGATACCTCTTTACGTAGAGTCCTAAATACTACCTTTTGTCCTTTAGTCTCAAACCGAAACCCTAAGGAAATCTTCATACTTGGTCAAGATTTGAGAGCAGGTTTGTTAGAACTTCTGGGTTGTTTGGAGTGGTTCGAGCACAGTGGAGCTAAACCTTGCTCAGATCGACATTATAACTTGATAATTTTGGGCTTGTCGAGGTAATATTCTTGTCCCTTATCAGAATTCGAGATTACATGTCATTGGAATATATAGTGGAGGTATACTATATATAGCTTAGTATCGCGCAATGTCTTTTGACTTAAGCTCAAGAATAAAGAAAAGAATCGAATCAGTATTTACATAGATCAGATTGCAAGAGACTTGTAGTATTGCGAGTAGAATTGTACACGCCCATAGACGTAAACCCCCGTCGGTTGGCGTAGCCACTGATAGAGAGGAGATTTACGCTGTCATGTGAGTGCCGAATTTTCTCAGAGAAAGATAAACTTGTGTTTTGGGGTTAATAGACGTCAGGACCTTTATAGGTGAAAGACTTCAAGAGTAGCGATTTTACTCGAGGAGTGGAAAGTGGCTAGTGCGTTGTAGTACTGAGCATTTTGCTTATTGTCGATAAATCGTCACGAGGTATGCGAACCTCTTCCTATCTCTTCTAGCATGATATGTGAACTATGTAGTACGTAGACGCATACGTGCTAAGTGATTTGGTTGGTTTAAACATGGTGTTATAATAGCTTTACGGAAGTTAGTTATAACGACCTTACGTAGTGAAAATGGTTTATCACGTTAGAAGTTAAGAGACTTGATCTTATAAGATAAGAGACTTAACTTATTTGTTTTAATGCGATGTTTGTGTGAAACCTCATTCGCAGTAATGAGTACTTGGTTTTTAAAGGAATAATGTTTTATCGATTTCGAAATCGTAACGCCATCGGCTGCACCACCGCAGCTAATAAAGGAAAATGTATTGAATAATGATGTGTTGTATTAAAACCAAGAGAAACCTCCATCCGCATGGTTAAGACGAGACAAAATGATATTACATTTTCTAGATCATGGTCGTAATAAGATCGTTATAAACAAGAATAAACTACTCACATATATGACATACGTTACTCAATTGTTCTAAAAAGGAATCAAGTGATTATGTTTGGGAACTATGAAACCATTTGAAACGGTAGTTTCGAGTAATCAAACTAGGCAAACCGAACTTAGGAAAAGAATGTCATACTTGATTTTGAAAAGGAACGTGGGTTGGTCATTCTAATACTACGGTATAGGTGACTTTATAAAAGTAATGGATCTCTTTAAAAGAACTTAACGATGTAGTACTGGGGTTAAAACCCGACCTGGCATAAAACGAAGTACTTGAGTCAGGTGAAACTTGCCTATGCTTGTTGTGAAACTTGCCTATGCTTGTTGTTGCGAAACTCGCCATGCTTGTCGCGTGAAACTTGCCTATGCCGTGACGATAGCCTCATTGTGCAAGTGTGGTATTTCGTTACCGCCTCTCGATAGAGGCCACGACTTGTCGAGAACTTACTCGACGCGCCGCAGCGACGGAGAATTCCACGCATGTTTCCATTTTGATTATCGCTCATTGTTGATGTCACATGGACATGTCTACACCGATGTAGAATTCCGGCACGCGTTACGCGGTCGGGTTGATTACCCGATATATTGTTATTGTGGTTACATGGACATGTCTACACCGGTAGAATTCCGGCACGTGGTTACGCGGCAGGTTGATCACCCAAGATATTATCGTTGACGCCACACGGACGCGTCACACCGAGGTAGAATTCCGGTACGCGCTAGCGGGCATTGGTATTATTGTTGCATCACGGATACGCCTACACCGATGCAGACCCGGCACGCGCCATGACGCGAACATGATTGATGCTGGGCGCGAGACCCATAGTTATATTTGAGTGACGGGTTGAGGCGAGTCCCCGATCGATATGACCGATTTTATGTCGCGAATCAGAGTTTGGTTATCATACATGTCTCCCGCTTTATATAGACTAGTATGATTTCATTTACGATTTTTACGCTTCACATACTGTACTGCATCGACCTCCTTCGGCCGCTCATGCCGCAGTAGAGGTACATCGGCCGTGATCCTCGCCTAGATCTCGCCAGCTGGGAAGCTCCGCTTCTCCGAGGCTTATCTTTTGGTACGTGTTCCCCGAGTCAGAGGTTCTTGTACATTCGTGGTATGGCGGGCCTCGTCCCGCCATAGTTGTTGTAAATCTTGCAGGTCCGTAGGCCGCAAGTGTGGTTTGTAAAAAGGATTAAACTGCTCGCTTTGAAAGAGTCAGATGTATACATGTTATCGAAGGTAACCGCTGGTTGGCCTGCTTTATGATCATATATCTTGTTTCTTGTTTAAAGTTTTATTTTCCGCGTTTTCTCGATGTCATCACTAGGGTGCCCGGATAAGGCACTCAGAATGTGCCCTAACGGTCGTTACACGCATCGCGGTGGCAAACCCTGTGATAACAAGTCAAGCGGGTACGTGATATAATAACAAGATAACGGTCTTAACGCTTAACAACGTAAGCACAAGAATAACATCACAAGACACTAACACACGTAGTATCATAACATGCTTACTTATCAAACCATCTTATCAGATTTCTGCAAGTCAATACAAGATTCTCATAAACAAACAAGTAAAAACCATTCCTTTTATCTTTCTTAAGTCGTTATACCTAACTTCCCATAAAGCTAGTATAACTCTTAAGCTTTCTGTTTAAAAAAATCCAGTATTACTCTTCTTTTAAAAATGATTCATAACTCTTTTGAAATATTTCAAGGTTCTTATTATTCAGGCTTAAGTCAAAAGACATTGCCGTAAAATTACGTTCCGTTAACACACGTACGTCTACCGTACTATATATATATTTTAAAATATCATGCTCAAGAGTATAGGAAGAATCACATACCTTCTTGGCGAAATCCACCTGCCAAGTCGAATATGTCGCGCGCATAGATTCAAATTTATAATAGTCAAATACGCCTATCAACGCCTAGACTATTCTCAGAACAGCTTCTAAGCAGGGTTCTCTATTCTATGGAAAATTCGCAAGCACTTCCCTACCCGCAAGCTACTCAAGTTCATCAGAAATACAACCATGTAAGTACATTCAATTATTCTTCTTTATACCCTTCTACCGTGATATCGCTCAATTCTATTCTTTAATATTCTATATCTTATACTCAAGTCTTAACTATTCTTATATGTAATATCCAATTACAATAGGACAAGAGTATTTACCTCGATAAGCCCAAAATTATCCAAGTATAATGTCGCCTCCCGAGCAAGGTTTAGCTCCTAATTTGCACGCCCGATAGCTCCAAGCCCTTAAGCTCCTAACAACTTCTACTTAAGTACTTTAAGGGATTTGGGCTAGGTATTTTGAATAGTAACTAAACTGAGAATATTTCTACCACTGGGCTCTCGGCCAAAGCCACTAGGCTAGAGGGGGAGAGGGTGTTTGGACGAAACACTACTAGAGAGGGGAGGGAATTTCAAGACTTGGAGAATTAATTTGTGGATGAAGAAAACCTTCAAGTTAGGGGGGTATTTATAGGCCAACCAATGGCCAAGATGAAGCCAAGTGCTATGCAAGTGTAGGGTGAGGATTTACCCAAGTGTCCTTATCCATCTACTACACAAAAATATCCTACCTAACCTTGACTAAACAAGGCCACAAAAATCGTCCAAGGAACGTCCAAGTTGTCGTCCATATGGTGTCACCCTCCCGTTGGTCCAAAATATTTCATCTCTCGAAAAAATCCGCAAAAATAATAAATGACATAGCCGTAATTTACCCTACGCAAGTTTTGAAAACGCTTCGCTGAAACCATTCTTTTCGCTGGTCAGGTACTAATTTCACCCATGCCTAACTTTAAGGCTTAACTTTTGTACGCACGCCCTCACGCATATACTCGAAATACGGTATAACATTCTCCTCTCTAGAAACATTCGTCGAATGTTCCTTCCCAAGACGCTTAACGATAAAGCTTAAACTTTGCAAGTGCCACACATACGCCACAATATAACACTTAACAATTACGAAATTAAAACCAAGTAGGAAAGTAAGTTACCGAGGTGTGGGAATAAGTGAGGATACCGCCTCATGTCCTCCTCTCGCCTAACGCCATCTCTCTGCTCGCTCGCCATAAGACCTTGACGGAAGCCACATCTTTCGTCCGCAACCTCCTAACCTGACGATCGAGTATCGCTATGGGAATCTCCTCATACGATAACCCCTCGGTCACCTGGACATCGTCAATCGGATGCACTCTAGATGGATCCCCGATACATCTCCTCAACATAGAAACATGAAAACCGATGCACCGCCTCCAGACGGACGATGATGCAACTCATAGGCAACCTCGCTTACCTCGCGACATCCGACAGGCCCAATGTACTGGGCCGAAGTTTCCCTTTCTTCCCGAACCTCATCACACCCTTCATGGGTGACACCTTCAGAAAACCCAATCATCAACCTCGAACTCCGCATGCCGACGACGATGATCTCGTGATACGACTTCGACTCGAGTCAATAATCGCTTCCCGATATACTTCACCTTATCCATCGCCGTGACAAGTCCGCCCAACTAATCGCACTCGCCCACATCGAACCAGCCTACCGGTGATCGGCACTTCCTCCCATACAAGGCCTCATAAGGCGCCATCTAATACCGAGTGGTAGCTATTATTATACGCAAACTCAACTAGAGGCAAATGATCCTCCCAAATACCCTCGGTCAATAACACGTGCTCAAAGATATCCTCAAGAGTCTCGATAGTGCGCCACCGTCTGTCGTCTGCTGGATGGAATGCGAGATCGTGCTCACTGCTGCCCCTAAACTCCTTCTCGAAAGACTTCAAGTTAGCAGAACCGGCTTCTCATGCGATATGATCGAATAGGGACTCATGCACCGACGATCTCTAGGATGTAAAGTCCGCATAATCCTCACTGAAAGGTCGTCCCGACGGGAAGAAAGTGGACTGATTTCACACCGCCGACGATAACCCAAATAGAATCATGCTTCCTGAGTGCGAGGTAATCCCGTGATAAAGTCCACGCTGATCACCTCCCACTTCTGTGCTCGGATCTCTATCGTCGCAACAAACCACGTGCCTCCGTGCTCTATCTTCACCGCGACAACACGCACCGAGCTACAAACTCGCAATGCACCTCTTCAAGCCATCCCACCAATACACGATCCGAGGTCGTGGTACATCTTCGTCGACCGGATGGATAGTAACGCGCTGTGTGCTTCCCTAGAACTCGCCGCCAAGTCTCAAACATCCGAACACACAACTGCCTCAAACCTAGCACCCCATCAGGTGCTACCTCAGGACCCTTCCTCACGAAGAGTCAGATCACTTGCATCACCAAAACCGATTCAAACTGTTGCCTCTTCACCTCTTCGACGATGGAAGACTCGCAACCTCTCGAACTCAACCCCATCGCATCGTAATCAATCACACGACACCAAGGCTCGCTAATCGATGCAAATCGCGAACCATGCCCTCTTCTCCGCCGCACATCCGATAGGCTACCCATCGACCTACGACTAGGCATCCGCCACAACATTGGCCTTCCCGTGGTACATGATATCTACATCATAATCCTTACAACTCTAACCACCGCCTCTCGCGTAAGTTCAGCTCCTGCCGAAGATATACCGAGGCTCTTGTGGTCCGTATAAATATCCACACGAACCCCATACAAATAGTGCCTCCGCATCTTCAAGGCGTGAATCACCACGCTAACTCAAATCAGCGCGGGTAGTTCCTCATGCTTCTTAAGTTGTCGGGATGCACGCTTATAACCTTGCCTCGCCGCATCAACACACATCCCAACCCGATGCCCGACGATCACAATACACGACATAGCCGCTCGACCTCTCGAAGAGTAAGAACGGGGCGCCGCCGCCTCCTTCAAGAATCGAAACCCCGCCACAAGTATCACCATCAAACTTAGCCGCTCGAGTCACCTAGTCAATGGTGCGCAGATAAGCAAACTTCTACGAACCGATAATAACTCGCAAGGCCCGTAAAATCGCGAACCTCTCGGAGTAGTAGGTCGAGGCCAACTCGATCGCTCGATCTTGGCGTATTCACCAATACCATCACCCGACAATATGCCCAAGAAAAGCCACCAAGTCAACCGTAACTCACACTTCAAAACTTGGCGATAATCGCTGGTCTGAGAACTCTCAAGATACCTCAAATGCCCGCACGCTCGCCTGAGCGAGAATAAACCAAGATATCATCAATGAACACTATCACAAACGTGTCCAAAAATGGTTTGAACACTGCTCATCAAATCCATGAATACCGCCGAGCATCGTCAACCCAAAAGACATGACCACTCAACTCATAATGCCCGCATCGTCCTAATGCAACCTAGGGACATCCACCTCTCGACTCGCACTGATGATAGCCCGATCGCAAATCAATCTTAGAGAAACATCTCGCACTCCGCATCGTCGAACAAATCATCAATCCCGGGAAGGAGGTATCCGTTTAATGGTCACCTTGTTCACCGTCAGAATCAACACATGCGCAGCTGGCCCCGCCCTTTTTCTTCACGAACAATACAGCGCTCCTGCGAGAAACACTAGGTCCGATGAAGCCCTTCTCCAAGAAATCTCTAAGCCGATCCTTCAACTCTCTCAACTCGGCAGTGCCATTCAGATGGCGGAATGGAAATAGGTCGAGTGTCCGCAAGACATCGATACAAAACTCTATCTCTCCGGAGGATACCGGGAGGTCGTCCTGAAACACATCCGGGAACTCTCGACTACCGAATCGACCAAAATCTGCACCGCAGCCTCAAGATCAAACACCCGAACGAGATGGTAGATATACCCTTCTCGCACTATCTTCCTAGCCTGAGGTAGGAAATAAACCTACCCCTACGATACAAAGGTTCTCCCACTCAATAATCGGCTCCCAGAAACCGAACCGAACTACTTCTCCCTGCAGCTTCATTGGCGTAGCAAGAAGCTAACTAATCTATACCCATGATCACATCGAAATCCGCCATGTCCAACTCTATCAAGTCCGCTAGGTCGACGATCGCATAAATACACCATGGCAAGCCCTATATACCCGCCGAGCTACCATCAATCACCATCGCGTAGCTACCTCGAAAGCGGTCTATGGACTCGTGCTCTATCCCTATCATACTAGCAATAAGTGGAGATATATGTGACGAGTAGAACCCGATCTATCAAGGCGCATACATCATAACCGATAAAGTACTCGCGATTTACGCCAGCGACGCCTCGTCCGCCGGCCGACAAGGCATAAATGCGCTCGAGGATCGCGAATCGACCGCGCCACGGCTCGCCGCGACCTGCTGGTCCATGAGTACCGCCCGGGCGTGTAATCAGGGATGAAGACCCGCACAGCACTGGCGTCGACCCTACCTCACCGCCTCGGCCTGACAGACTCTCGATAATGACCTTCGCGCCACAAGCGTAGCAAGCTCCCGGCAGTACTACAGCCTCAATGGAATCTACCACAACGGACACACCGAGCGCACTCGATCGTTAGCACCTTGCTACCCCGAAGTCCGGTCTGGGCCCGACCGCCCGAATGCTCGCCGCATCGAAACGGCGTAGAGTGCTCGAGCCGGCCGTGGTGCGACCCAGACGCTCGCAGCCGCCCACCCCGAGAACTACCAAAAGAACCGCCGCCTTGGCCTTCTTCTCGCTGATATCTGCCAACCCGCTTGCCTCTACGCCTCGCATCCAAGCGCACGAGCTCGCATACGGTAATGTCCATGCTCGTCAAGAGCCACCCGCACAAGACTCGCCATATAATCATCTAGCCCGCGACGACGGTGCACTCGCCCTCCATATTCGCATTAGCGCAGGGACATATCGAGCCAATGAATCGAACTCGACGTTGTACTCCCTAATCAGGCGCGCTTCTCCGCCTCAAAGAACAAAAATCGTTTCCGGCCGTGCCCTCCATATCCGCGAGGCAAGAAGTGAGTCAGAAAGTCCTCCGAGAACTCATCCCAACTAGCCGGGACGCTGCGGTTTCCCGGATAACTCCCACGAATCAAACCAATCGATCGGTATCACGCAACCGACGCGAATCGAAGATCACTGACTCGGTCTCGACGCCCGATCACTCATAATCCTTCAGAATCGACGGATGAACTCCTCGCGATCATCCTCCGCCTCGACCAGAAAACTCGCGCTACAACTCGTGAAATCCCGTAGCCTCAAACTATCTCGCCTCGTGAACCACGGTACTACTCGGGAACTGAATCGAATCGCCGATCCAGCCTATCCTCATGTCTGACCACGATCCTGGCCAGCAATTGAGCCATCTCCTTGTACCCTAACTCATCTCGCCTCAGCCGCGGACCGAGGTACGGCATCGGTATGGTTCGCTGGGTCGGGCGCCATGGAACTCGCCGCCTGCATAGATCGGGCTCGAGCCCTCGTGACTCTTGTCCTACTAGCATCTCCCCGGCCGCTTTGCCTTCTCGGGCCCGGTTGCTTTACGGAGGCATAATCATACGTAAAAGGAATACGTTATGTGGGTCCAACTTATAACACGCCTCTAAAGCACGATCTCAGAGTGAGAAGAATGGAAACCAATCCTAAATATCCTATAGCCTCCGATTATTGGTGTGGTGCACAACACACCGATAATCAAGACTTACTAGATACGGTCAGACACTTTCCGAGGATTAATCGCCCGATACCACTTTTGTCACGACCTGCCCGGCTCGTGATCGTGCCTTACCCGCACCCAAGTAGTCATACATCGTAGTAATCGGAATACAAACACAAGATATGAAACAGCTTGTAAATGAGACACAATTTTACGCGAGAAAATGTCGCCTTTCGCATATATATATAAACATAGTTTAGCGCTATATCCCAACTGCATAATAGACTACGCACTTAAGAAGATAACAACTATGGCGGACAGTGGCCCCGCCATACCCGAATGTACAAAACTATATACAACAACAGTGAGATCATACCCAAAGTCGAGCCTCCTAGAAGATGGAGCTCCCGACACCAAAGCAAAAGATCCTAAGGATGTGGATCTAGCACTGCTTACCGCTTACCGTATTTAACGCAGCCCGAAGGAGGTCAAGACAACAGTACCAAGTATGTGAAATCAGTAAAGTATGTTATGAAATCAAAGTATTTAAAACCATTTTGCAATTACAATCGCTCAATTGCGTAGTACATTGTCACAACCCAACCCGGCCTGGATCGTGCCTTACCGCACCCTAGTGATACAAAGATCGTGAGAAAACCAGCTAAATAAAAACTCATGAAAGAAAATGTTGAAATAAGAAAACAAAGCAACCCAAACTGCTACCTTTTGCACATAAATGAAAACTTCAACAAGTACATCCTTACAAACTCGCCACAACAAATGCTGCTGCACTCTAAGAATTTTAAAACTATAATGACGGACAGGCCCCGCCATGCCCCCGAATAAACAAAAGACTACAACATCGTGGAACCGCACTACGTGACAAGCTCCGAGATACGGAGCTTCGAGAACCGAACAATGATCCTAAGAGCGCGGATCGCCAGTTACGTACCTCAACTCGCAGATGAACGCAGCCTCCGGCGAGGTCAAGACAACAGTACCAAGTATGTGGCAAAAAATCAGAAATGAAATCATAATAGTCTATATAAAGCAGAGACATGTATGATAACCAACTACAAAGACCACAACATATAAGCAACCATATCAAGATAGGACTCACGCCTGAAATCATCACTCAAATACAACCCGAATTTAACTCGCACAACGGCCGCATGCCCTGCAAGATCTCACCTCAGATAAGCACGGCCTCGAACCGCCCTAGTGGGCCTATACCGTGGACCATCCAACATGTCAAGATGCCCAAAGGAGGTAACAAGATAACAATCCTCGGAAGATACCCGCGCTACCCAACGTGTCAAGATGTCGCACTAATAACAAGATAATACCCATCGTGGACGCATACCCGCTGGCTACCCAACGTGTCCGCATGTCCCGACTAATAACAAGATAATACCCATCAGAACGCATACCCGGGCTACCCAACGGTCAAGATGTCCAAACTAATAACAAGATAATACCCATCGCGGACGATACCGGCTACCTAACGTGTCAAGATGTCCGACTAATAACAAGATAATACCCATCAGGACGATACCGTGGGCTACCCAACGGTCGGCATGTCCGCACTAATAACAAGATAACACTCTATGGAAGCATACCCGGCTACCCAAATGGTCAAGATGTCCAAGAGGATCGACGTAATGGAAGATACCCGCTGGCTACCCAAATGTCGCATGTCCATCAATCAACTGATAGCCGCCTCCATCGAGAGGCTCGGTAGCACACAATCAAACACTTGCACAAACAAAGGCTATCACAACAAGCATAGGCAGTTACACACAACTCAAGGTACTTTAAACAATTCTTAGCACACGTCAAGTATACCAATAAACCCCAAGTATCTAACCCCTTTAAGATCAAGGTACTCCTACCTTTATCACCAAGCCACTTATGTTTTTCCATCAAGGAGTTCAATATTTGAAAACAAGTTACTTCTCTTTTCCCAAAAATCAAGTTACCAATCTAAATCCAATAATGAATTCATTTCTTTATTTTCCATAAAGTCGTTATAACTAACTTCCCATAAAGCTATTATAACACTTTATGTTTTTTAAAAACCCGTCAAGACAAAATCATGTCTTTCTTTTAAACCAAAACACTTTAAATTCTTAAGTCTCTTTTCTTTTGAAATCAACAAACCATTCTTTTACCTACATAAAGTGGTTATAACAAACTTCCCATAAAGCCGTTATAACACTTTATGTTTTAAACCAACCAATTACAACTATAAGCCCTTATGAGACCAAGAGGGCTTATTCTTTAACCACCGAGTACTTATTACTAACGAATAAGATTTTCCTACTTTTTCAAACAATCAAGACCCTTACACTTCATATCAAGTCAAGGCACAACAAGGGAAATCAAATTCCTTTAACACACGTGCATCTACTGCACTATATATTTCACAAATAGTCATGCTGAAGAGGATAGGAAGAATCACATACCTCGCGACGATTGTCGACACTTAGCAAAATGCTCCACAGTACTATCCCCCTTAAGTAGAATATGCTACTCGTAGTACTTCAATCCTTTGGAGAAACCCACAAAAGCCCCTTTCTTCCACTTCTTCTCCGTCAAACTCGTCCACCAGCGCTTCCCACAAGTTTACCCACACCTTTCCTTTTTGCCGCCGCTCTAACAGTTTCCTCTTAAGCTAGGTTTTCTTCAAAAACTGAGAGGCGGAGAGGATTTTCATTGGGAGGGTTTTGAAATGAAATGGCCAAGTCTTTCCAAGACTTGGCCCTAAAATAGGCCCATTTCCTGGTCAAAAGGATGGGAGGGACACTTGTCACCCTCCCATAGGCTCTTTTTCGAAAATATCCCCTGATTTCAGCCTTTACCGCAGAAAATTCCCGCCTTGGCGCCAGGCCCGCCTGAGAATAATTGCTGCGTTCGAGCGCGCCCCGCATTCCGCGCCGTGGCGGCAACCCCGAACCCCGTAACAACCGCGCGGCCAGATTCCGGCACGCGGCCTGCACT
Organism: Przewalskia tangutica; assembly: GCA_029844215.1. NCBI lineage: Eukaryota > Viridiplantae > Streptophyta > Magnoliopsida > Solanales > Solanaceae > Przewalskia > Przewalskia tangutica. Next base: position 61,210,328 of record CM056729.1, on the reverse strand, counting down.
TCAACGAAACCACGCTTTGCTCGATCACACCAAACTTGAAACTTCCATAACTTTTGACTCCGATGTCCTATCGACGAACGGTTTGTTTCGTTGGGACCTAGATTTAACGGACTACACACTAGGCTTTTTAAACACCTTGAAATTCTTAACAACTGGGGTACAACATTCCAAGATAAACTCAAAATCCGTCCAACACATGTTTGACCACTTATCTTATCTTCTGAATTTACGGGGTGTAACATTCTCCCCCCCTTAGAAACATTCGTCCCGAATGTTCCTTCTAAGTCTCCAAAACGCAGACGCCGGTATAGTCCTCACCACTCCACTTACAAAAGAATCAGTTATGCCACCCATGGCCATAATATACAAATCACGCAAAACTCTAAATTCCAGCCAAAGAGAGATCATCTCTAATATCACAAAACTCCTACCACTTATGGACTTATCACCCGAGTATACTCCCCGTACTATGTACTCCGACAAAGATAACTGAAAAAATCTTTTACTCTAGCCGGCCTTAGCTCAAAGGTCTCGACTATTACAGTTGTCGTAACTTCTAAGGTTCAAAATTTCCTCATCCTCAGACTTACCTTTTTCACTAGCCAGTTTTCTAAATCACCCTTTTTACACGAAGCTATCCGAACATAGCACTTAACACATCACCACAACAACAATGCATACTAGTCTCTGAGGGTTAAGAATATACCAGAACTATTACTTCACTGTCCCTTCATGCCGTTTCTACTCATGTTCCTTCCTCGCATTAGGCGCAAAAGGAGCTGAATCGACTAATCCCGGGCCGAGTCTCTACATCGCGCTTATCTCTGTCGACAATTCCTCGCGAAATGGCCCGCTGGCCGCATGCAAAACAAACCCCATTCCAAAGACGACACTCCCACCACGAAGCCTACCACAACGGCCACAAGGTAGGGTGGTCCCATCGACTAACGCCCTCGCCCCAAAAACTCAAACCCGAGCCCCGACCGCCCCGATTTCTAACGCCCCAAGATCGTGATGGAGCACTGCAGACGGCCGAGGTAAATAACTAGTCTGCCGAGGTCGCCGCCTCTGAGGTCACCATAGGATCCTCGCCGCTCGCCCTCTTCTCGCTGATTCGTTATTCCGCTGCCTCTACGCCTCACACCTGTGCACGAGCAGCATGCCGAAATATCCATGCCCGCCAAGAGCTACTCCCGCAACTCTCGCTAAGTAGTCATCGAGTCTCGTGACGAACCGCACTCTATCCTCCATATTGGCCACTAAAGCGGGACATACCGCCAATGAGTCAAACTCTACATCAGACTCCCGAATCAGGCGCCCTCTTTGTCTCTAAGATCAAAAATTGTCGCCCGCGCCCTCCTCATCCGTGGAGGCAAGAAATGGCCAAGGAAAGCCTCGTGAGAACTCGCCTAACCACCGGAGGTGCATGCTCCCGACAGCTCCCACGATCAAACCCGATCATCGCAGATCACGCACCGACGTGGAACCCAAAACCACCGACTCGGTCTCCAAGCCTTGATCACTCTCATGATCGTCAGAATCGCTTGATGAACTCCCGCGATCATCCTCGTGCCTCGACCAGAACTCGTGGCCGCAACTCGTATAATCCCGTAGTCTCAAACTATCCGACTTCGTGAACCCCGTACTACCGAATCGAATCGCCGTGATTCAGCCTATCCTCGTGCCAGCCACGATCCCGCCAATAATCGCCATCTCTCAGTAACCCATCTCCTTCCTCCCTGTGCCGCGGATCGAGGCTCAGTTCCGTGGTCTCCGTGAGACCGCCGCCGCTTCTACTCGCAGCCTCCTCTCACGCTTTGCCCTTCGGGCTCGTTGCTCTTTGCTATACCCGTATTTCCAGTATGTACGTGGGACGACGAGAAAATTCGAACTTCAAATAGGCTTGGCCGAATTATTTTTGTGCACAACACCTGCTAGAGTCGTTTCTAAACGTTTCCACGCTTTCGTAGGGAAAATTCCGCCATGTCATTTTTAATTTTTGCGGATTTTTCCGAGAGACGAAACATTTTGGACCAACAAGAGGGCGACACTTGGCACCCTCTCATCAGCGGGTGTGTTGGCTGAATTGATTTGGGCATGTGGGATAAGGTAGGATATTTTGTGTTGGTTGGTGTGGTAGATGGATAAGGTGTACTTGGATGAATCCTAGCCCTACACTTGCCTACTACTTGGGATGATCTTGGCCATTGGTTGGCCATGGCTTGACCTATAAATACCCCTCCCCTTTGATGAACTTCTTCATCCTAAATTGTTCTCAGTGTTAGAAATCCTCCCCTCCCCCTTGTGAGTCTTCTCGTCCTAGCCTCTCCTCCCCTTTGAAAGGCCCCTTGGCGAGAGCCCTTCCCTCTTGGCGAGAGTACCCCCTCCTAGTGGGGTAGGTCGAGTATACACCCCCTGTGGTGTCTCGTATATACCCTCTCGTGAAATACTCTCAAAAGTATTGTTATAATGCCCAAATTACCTTAGCCGTATACCTTGTAGTATTCTAAGGTTATACCTATACAAAAAGCCCGCTTATACTACTATACTTCCCGTCACTACAAAATCAAACCCTAAAGAAAATCTCCATAGTTAGTTCGAGTATTATGTGGTTGGTTAGAACTTCTAGGGTGGTTTGGAGCGTTGAGCGCACTGAGTCGAGCTAAACGCTGCTCCAGAATCGACATTATACTTGGATAATTATGGGCTTATCGAGGTAAATATCTTGTCCCTTATTGTAATTGGAAATTACATGTTGTAGGAATATATAGTTGAAGTATACTATATATAGAACTAAACATAGTTTTGTGGCAATGTCCTTCGACTTAAGCTCAATTTAAAGATTAGAGTCGAATTGTAATTACGTAGATCAGACATGAGACTTGTGTAGTTTGACTGGTAGGAAGCATGGCCGCCCAATTTCCGTAGGATCTTGTATCTAGATTTATTCTACCGAGTAGTCTAGACTTTGATAGACTTGTATAACCCGTATAGGTCGAATGTTCATGCGAGTAGCATGTGCTACTTGAGAAGCGTGGACCAGCTAGCGTTATAGCCATGAGCGAGTTGCTAAGAGTCGATAATCGTCGCGAGGTATGTGAACCTCTTCCTATCTCTTCTAGCATGATATGTGTATAACTATATAGTACGGTAGACGTACGTGTGTTAATTGAACATAGTTGTACGACAATGTCTTTCGACTTAAGCCCGAATAATAATAATCTTGAAGTAGTTCAAGAGAATTAAGAACTGTTTTTAAAAGAAGAGTAATACTTGGTTTTAAAAGCTAAGAGTTATACTAGCTTTATGGGAAGTTAGGTATAACGGCTTAAGAGGGATAAAACGAATGATTTATTTATTTTAGAAGTTAAGGGACTTGATCTTGTAAGATAAGAGACTTAACTTAAATGATTTATATAAATTTTGTGTGAAACCTCATTCGTGAGTAATGAGTACTTGGTTTTTTAAAAGGGATAATGTTTTACTGATTTCTGAAATCGTAACGTATCGACAAACCACCGTTGTTAATAAAGGAAATGTTTTGATTAATGAAGTATTATTAAAACCAGTAGAAACTTCCATCCATGTAAGCTAAGATGAGACAAAATGATATTTCCTAGATCACGGTCAGATAAGATTGTTATAAACAAGAATATCCTACCACATAAGGCTTATGTTTCTTAGATTGTTTAAAAGAGAATTATATTCTTAAATGAATAAGACTATGAACTACGAAACCTTTCTAAAATAAGAAAGGTGAACATTTGAAATTAGGCAAACTTGGACGTTTGGAAAATAATGTTGTTATTTGATTTTACAAAGGTAAGTGGTTTGGTTTACTTAAAAAGACAATACTCTATTTTATACTACTGTATCAGGTGACTTATGTGAAAGAAACGGATCTTTTAAAAGTTAATGTATGAAGTACTTTGGGGATAGATACCGAACTTGTTAGTAGAAAGTGCCTTGTGTGAATAACTTGATTGTATTGGTTTGTGATAGCCTTGTAATACTTTCTTGTTGATTTGATAAGTAAACACGCCAGATGCTACGTGTGTTAGTATCTTGTGATGTTTTGTGTAAAGGGTTTTCCTCGTCATACGCTTAAAGTTGTTTAACGATCAGCCGTTATGCTGGTATTATACCACTCACCTTGACTTTTCCGAGGTTTGCCCTCCGACGCTGGTAGACTCAGCGTCCGCGTGACCTATGATTCGAGGATACCTCACGCGGGTCCTGTGGCCTACGCGGAGCTACGAGTTCGTGTTAGTTTGCGCCCTTACGGGTACGCGGTCTACGGGCCACGCGGTCCAAAGTCAGCGGACGGGAGTAGCTACCCTCGATGCGGAATACCTCACGGGCCATCGGGTGGCCTATGGAGTCGCGGGAAGTTCTGTGGCTAGACGCCACATTAGATACCGCGCGAGTGGCCGCTTTGATCATGTGACGGCCTAGACAGATTTCATGATACGCTTTATGACCTTGTTGGTACGGTGGGTTTTAGTAGTGGCTATGCCTTCATACTTACCGCACGATTTATTATACACACAGTGGGACCCGTGTTCATGGTATCTCTCGTGCTTTTATATATCATAGATCGGCGAGGCGGAAGGTATTCCACTGCATGATTGATGTCGCGGGCGTGAGACCCATATTTATATATTTGAGCGACGACTTGGCGCGAGTCCTCGGCTTGATATGATCGCTATTTATCAGGAATCGTAGTTTGCTATCATACATGTCTCCCGCTTTATATAGACTACTATGATTTCATTTACGATTTTCGCCACATACTCGCACTGGCTGTATCGACCTCCTTCGTGGCCGCGTTCATGCCGCAGTAAAGGTACACCGCCGCCGATCCTCGCCTTAGTGGTCACAACTCAGCTTGAAAGCTCCGCTTTCTCCGAGGCTTGTTCGCATAGTCCCTGTTGTTGTAGGTGCCATTCGGTGGTATGACGGCCCCGTCCGCTGCTGTTGTCATATCATTCGTAGAGGTCCTAGTAATCGCTGTAAGCGTGGTTTGTAAAAAGGATTAAACTGCTCATTTGTAGAGTTGTTATTTATATATATGCCGAAAGGCAAGTTTTTCTCAGACATCGCTTTCGCACTTTATTGGTTTCACGATGTGTTTTATGTTCGATTACTCGATGTTGTATCACCAGGTGCCCGGTAAGGCACTACCACGCCCGGTTGGTCTTGACAAAGTGGTATCGAGCGCTTAATCCTCTGAAAGTGTCTACAGATCAGATCCAGAAGTCTTGATTATCGTGTGTTGCACCACACCAATAATCGTGAGGCTATAGGATATTTAGGATTGGTTTCTATTCTTCTCACTCGAGATCGTGCCTGTAGAGTGTTGTAAGTTCGACCTCTAAACGTATTTCTTTCCCTTACCGCTATGCCTCGCGCAGGGCAACCCGCCTGTGAGGGAGGCAAGCGGCGGAGCTGCGAGCAGAGTTCAGAGGGTTACGCAGGCACAGCCCACCTTACCTAGGGTAGTGCTTCATTCGGGAGTTCTCGCGACGTCACTAGCCCCATCGTGTTTAGCACGGGCGGCGGCTCCTCGCGCCATGGCATTTCAACCTTCGCCCACGACGAACAGAATATAGATTGCAAAGCGACCACATTAGCTATAGATTTGGCTACCGCAGTATACCGATGTACCGCGAGTCTTGACGACTACCTAAAAGCAGGTTGTGCAAAGAGTAATTCTCCGCTAGCTTGAGCATGGCCTGTATCGGCTTACGCGCGGCAGCCGAGAAACGTAGATCGACGCGTTAACGGGCGATGTTGAAGAGGCCGAGCAGAAGGTCCTTTGGTAACTTTCGAGGCGAGTCGCTCACCACAGACAGATATGCACCTCGCCAGCAGAGTGGTCTTCCACGGATTTCGTGACGTTTGGGGTGCGCAGGAGTTGGTCGAACTCGTGGCTTCCGTCACACAGGCGTATGTCATCCCGGAATGACGCCTTTAGTTGGTACTTGTTGTACCTATGACCGCCGTGGTCCGATGTCGAAAGAATTTCCTTGTAGGAGGACTCACCTTCGTGATCGCGGGTAGTTCGTCACCTTCTTAGCTACGCGCTACGGGCGTGTTTGATTAGGACGACTAAGGGGAGTGAAGCAGTAAATACAGATAGATCTTTAACCCTCTAGAGTTTTGTATATGTGATAAGGTGAGTATACCTTAAGTGTTATGTTCAGATAGCATTGTGTAAATTATGATTAGGAATCATGGTTAGTTAACCGAGTAAGATTTTGGGGGATAAAGAAAGTGTGAGCCTTAGAGTATTATACGTAGAGACCTTAGAGGTAAGGCCATCTCGAGTAAAAGACGTATGTTTATGAATTACTTTATCGAGCGCATAGTGCACGTGAGCTATGTTTGGGATAAGTCCCGAGTAGTGTGGAATGAAAGAGGTTAGTTGAGCTAAGAAGACCGCTAGGTTTTCGTAACGTGATTAGTGAGATTGTTCCTTCGGGGAGCAAGTGTTTTACGCGAGAGTGGGTCGGGTTGAGGCCATGCCGCGGGTCAACCCGCGACCTGTTTTATGGTGGGGTCAGTTTGTGGTGGTCCCACGGGTGGTAGGTCACGAGGCGTTAAGCCCAAGTTTAGTTAACCAACAGACGAAGTTCGTGGACGTTCAACCAGAGTCGGGCCGATGGGGCAGCCCATCGTGTTCCCGGTCGACCGTCTTCACGGCAGTTGTTGAGATTTCGTAAGGTTGTGGTCTGCAGGTGCCTACCTTCACCTTATGGCGCATGGGGCCTGTGCGGCTGTTTTTTTTTCTCGAGGTTTTACCAGCGGGGTTGAGAACTCAGTGAGTCTCGAGACCGATTCGCCCTCGGCCGTTGTTTGGATTTCGTGGATAGTTGTGGGATTGTTGTCTCCGCGGAGGTAGTATTTAAGCTACCATTTCGTTCTGATGTCGCCAAGCCTCAGGGGCGGAAGTGTAAGTCACGGCCGATTGGTTCGATGTTGGCGTGCGAGATAGTTGGTTCAGCTTGTTCCAGCATCGTGGATAGCGTGAAGCTTGTCTAGGAGAGGTTCCGGCGTCAGAGAAATCGTGCGGATAATCGGCGACGACGCCAGAGTTCAGCCGATCGGCCTTCTTGAAAGTACCACCCGGATAGGGTGTGACGAGTTTTGGAAAACAGAGGAACTTAGCGAGTTACTTTGGGCCTTTTTGAGTTCATGTGAAGAATAGGCCAGTTGCCTATATGTTAGCATTTGCCGTCCGACTTAGGAGGCGATGCGTCGGCCTTTCAGATTGTTATGTTCGAAAGTATCTGAGATCCATCCAGAGTGTTTCGGCTAATGATGACCACGCTAGAGATAGTAACCCGAGTTTTGGAATCAAGCAAAGAATGAAATGTGGTAAGAGTTCGAGTGTACAAGAAGGTACGAGGCGTAAGGAAGAAGCAAGCATGTATGGCGAGCATAGATGTGATCATTTCTTTTGTAAAAGAAGATCACGAAAGAAGTATATTTTAGACCTTGAGAGTGGTATTTGTGGTGATGTTAGAGGTGTTTCCTCGTGGACTTGGATGTAAGCATTTTGCGCAAGTTGTTAATGTGGCCATGTGTGGCAGGATTGTTTCGTAAGTATAGTAGTAAAGACTATACTGGCGCACGTTTGTTTTGAGACTTAGAAGGAACATTCGGGACGAATGTTTCTAAGGAGGGGAGAATGTTATACCCCGTATTTCCAGAGTATGTACGTGGGGACGTACGTAGAAAATTCGAACTTCAAATAGGCTTGGCCGAATTATTTTTGTGCACAACACCCGGTTAGAGTCGTTTTTCGACGAAACGTTTCCACAGCTTTCGTAGGGAAAATTCCGGCTATGTCATTTTTAATTTTTGCGGATTTTTCCGAGAGACGAAACATTTTGGACCAACAAGAGGGCGACACTTGGCACCCTCTCATTGGTGGGTGTGTTGGGCGGAATTGACGATTTGGGCATGTGGGAGTAGGTAGGATATTTTGTGTTGGTTGGTGTGGTAGATGGATAAGGTGTACTTGGATGAATCCTAGCCCTACACTTGCCTACTACTTGGCATGATCTTGGCCATTGGTTGGCCATGGCTTGACCTATAAATACCCTCCCTTTGATGAACTTCTTCATCCTAAATTGTTCTAAGTGTTAGAAATCCTCCTCCCCTCGTGAGTCTTCTCGCCCCAGCCTCTCCCCCCTTTGAAAGGCCCCTCGGCGAGAGCCCTTCCTCCTCGCCCAGAGTACCCTCCTAGTGGGGTAGTCGAGGGTATACACCCTTGTGGTGTTGTCTCGTATATACCCCTCTTGGTGAAATACTCTCAAAAGTATTGTTATAATGCCCAAATTACCTTAGCCGTATACCTTGTAGTATTCTAAGGTTATACCTATACAAAAAGCCCAGTTATACTACTATACTTCCCGTCAGTCACAAAACCGAAACCCTAAAGAAAATCTCCATAGTTAGTTGGAGTATTATGTAGAAGTTGGTTAGAACTTCTAAGGGTGGTTTGGAGCGGGTTGGAGCGCACGGAGTTGGAGCTAAACGTTGCCCAGGAATCGACATTATACTTGGATAATTATGGGCTTATCGAGGTAAATATCTTGTCCCCTTATTGTAATTGGAAATTACATGTTGTAGGAATATATAGTTGAAGTATACTATATATAGAACTAAACATAGTTTTGTGGCAATGTCCTCGACTTAAGCTCGAATTTAAAGATGAGAGTGAATCAGTAATTACGTAGGATGTATTCAGATAGACTTGTGTAGTTTGTGGGTAGGAAGGGCTGCCCAATTTCGTAGGATCTTGTATCTAGATTTATTCTCGAGTAGTCTAGACTTTGATAGACTTGTATAACTGTATAGGTTGAATGTTCTGAAAGTAGCGTGCTCTTGAGAAGGTGGACCGCTAAGCCGTTATAGCCGTGGAGCGATTTGCTAATAGTCGATAATCGTCGCGAGGTATGTGAACCTCTTCCTATCTCTTCTAGCATGATATGTGTATAACTATATAGTACGGTAGACGTACGTGTGTTAATTGAACATAGTTGTACGGCAATGTCTTTCGACTTAAGCCCGAATAATAATAATCTTGAAGTAGTTCAAGAGAATTAAGAACTGTTTTTAAAAGAAGAGTAATACTTGGTTTTAAAAAAGCTTAAGAGTTATACTAGCTTTATGGGAAGTTAGGTATAACGGCTTAAGAGGGATAAAACGAATGATTTATTTATTTTAGAAGTTAAGGGACTTGATCTTGTAAGATAAGAGACTTAACTTAAATGATTTATATAAATTTTGTGTGAAACCTCATTCGTGAGTAATGAGTACTTGGTTTTTTAAAAGGGATAATGTTTTACTGATTTCGGAAATCAGAATGTGTATCGACAAACCACTGCAGCGTTAATAAAGGGAAATTTTTTGATTAATGAAGTATTATTAAAACCAGTAGAAACTTCCATCTGCATAGAAGCTAAGATGAGACAAAATGATATTTCCTAGATCATGGTAACAGAATAAGATTTTTATAAACAAGAATATCCTACTCACATAAGGCTTATGTTTCTTAGATTGTTTAAAAGAGAATTATATTCTTAAATGAATAAGACTATGAACTACGAAACCTTTCTAAAATAAGAAACGTGAACATTTGAAATTAGGCAGTCAGTGTTCATGTGTACTTCTTGGTGTGATTATATCATAGACTGCCGGCAGTGAGGAAGGTATTCCACGGGCATGATTGATGTTGTGGGCGTGAGACCCATTGTTATACTTGAGTAATGACTTTGAGGGCGTGAGTCCCTGACTTGACATGACTGTTTATATATTATGATCGTAGTTTGGTTATCATACATGTCTCCCGCTTTATATAGACTATTATGATTTCATTTCTGATATTTCTGATTTGATACTTGGTACTGTTATCGACCTCGCCGGGCTGCGTTCATCTGCCGCAGTAGGTACACCGGTTGTGGATCCGCTCTTAGGATCACCGCTCGTTTTGGGAAGCTCTGTTTCTCCGAGGCTTATCTTTGGTATAGTCCTGTCGGTGTAGATACTTGTACATTCGTGGTATGGAGAGGCCCCGCCTGTCGTCATAGTTATGGTTACATTCTTAGAGTGCAGTAATCTTGTTGTGGACGAGGTTTGTAAAAGGATTTAAGCTCGTGTTGATATATATATGTATATATTCGGGAAGGTGACCTTTTGCTTGCTTTGTTTCATACTTTATGTCTTGTCTCATGTTTTAGTTTTTATTTCCGATTTTCTCGATGTTGTATCACTAGGGTGCCGGGGTAAGGCACGATCCACGCAGGATCGGTCGTGACAAAAGTGGTATCGAGCGATTAGTCCTCGGAAAGTGTCTACAGACCGTGTCTAGTAGAGTCTTGATTATCGGTGTGTTGTGCACCACATCTATAATCGAGGGAGGCAGGACATTTAGGATTGGTTTCATTCTTCTCACTCTGAGATCGTGCCTTAGAGCTGTTGTAAGTTGGACTCCTCGCGTATTCTTTTATATCGATTATGCCTCACGCAAGGCAACCAGAGCCCGTAAGGCAAGCGAGAGGAGCTGCGAGTAGAACACGGAGGTTACCAGGCGAGACCCGATTTTACGAGGTGGTGCTACGGCGGATTCTACGATCGCCAGCCCCAGCAGAGTTTAGAGCAGCGGCGGTAGCTCACGAGGCCACGATATCGAGCCTCCATCCGCGGCGAGCAGAGGATATGGGTTTCAAGGAGATGGCCCAGTTACTAGTTAGGTTTATGGCGAGACTTGAGGACAGACGGGAGCCGGGGGTACCAGTAGTGCACCCCAGGGCCGATAGTTGGAGACTTCGTGTCACACCCCGAAAATCGGGCCCGTGACTGGTGCCTTACCCCGGGCACCCTAGCGATACATACATCAGAGAAAATCAGCGGAACATAAAACATGAGTCATTAAACAAGAGATATAATAAATAAACAGCAACCAAAAGCGATTGCCTTGGTATATACATAAAACTCACAGTTTAATCCTTTTACACCCCTGCCCACAACAATACTACAGACCTCTAAGATTTACAATGACAATGACGGGACAGGGCCCCGCCATACCCCTGACTGTACAAGAACCTACAACTTCAGGAACACATGCAAAAGATAAGCCTCCGAGAAATGGAGCTTCCCAACGCTGCTCGTGATTCTATGGCGAGGATCCACGGCCGATGTACCTACTCTGCGGCATGAACGCAGCCGAAGGAGGTCGATGTAACAGTACCAAGTATGTGGCATGCAATCAGTAAATGAAATCATAACAATTATACAAAGCGGGAGACATGTATGATAGCCAAACTACGATACAACATATAACGATTATATCAAGTCGTGGTCTCACGCCGCAACATCAATCATGCGTGGAATACCTTCCTCATCACATTATACCGTATTTCGGTATGTGCGTGGGGCGTGCGTAGAAATTTCGAACTACAAAGTGGCTTGGCGAATTAATTTTGCTCACAACACCCGATTAGAGTCGTTTTTGACGAAAGCGGTTTCCACGACTTTTGTTGGGAAAATTAGGCTATGTCATATTTAATTTTTGCGGATTTTTCCGGAGACGAAACATTTTGGACCAGCGGAGGGTGACATGTGTCACCCTCACATTGGAAGAGGTTGGACGGCCAAATGGCTAAGCTTGCGTTTTTGTGCTTGTTTGGTCAAGGGAGTTGGTAGGATATTTGTGTGTGGTAAATCTTGGCCTACACTTGCACCACACTTGGCTCAATCTTGGCCATTGGTTGGCCTTGGCTTGTACTATAAATACCCCTCTTTGAAGACTTTCTTCATCCTAAAAATATTTCTAAGTGTTAAATTCTCCTCCTCTCTTGTGGTGTTCTCGTCTAGCCTCCTCTTCCCTTGGCGAGAGCCCTCCCTTGTGAAGGCCTTGTTGGCCGAGAGTTCTACCCACTAGCCTAGTTGTCTCGTATAAATACCCCCTTTTGTGGTATAGAAATACTCTCCAAAAGTATTGTTATAATGTCCAAATACTGGCCCAAATACCTTGTAGTATTCCAAGGTTATACTTATACAAAAGCAGAAAAAATACCATTATACTTTCCCTCGATCTTAAAAACGAAACCTAAGGAAAACCTTCATAGTCGGTTGAAGTGTGTAGTAGAAGTTGAGTAGAACTTCTAAGGGTTGTTTGGAGCGGGTTGGAGCACTCGGAGTAGGAGCTAAACGTTGCTCAGGAGCGACATTAAACTTGGATAATTTTGGGCTTATCGAGGTAATTACTCACGTCATACATTTGTAATTGGAAATTACATGTTGTTAGAATATATAGTTGAAGTATACTATATATAGAACTATACTTAGTATTGTGGCAATGTCTTTTGACTTAAGCTGAAGAATTAAAGCCCATCTGAATCAGTAATTACATGGGGTGTATTCTGATCAGACTTGTGTAGCATTCTTGTGTTGTAGAATTGTACTCGTCAGGTTAGATGTGTTAACCCCGGTTGGCTTGATAGCGGCCTCGATAGAGAGGAGAGATTTCTGTTGTGGCGGGAGGTCTTTGCGAAATTTACGTGAAAGTTCTGCGATGTTAATAAAGCGCGCGTGGCCTTATAGGTTGAAGTACTACGTGTGGCGCGATTTACTTGGCTTAGGAGTAGCCGATTGTTTGGAGCGTTTGCTATTAGTCGGTACTCGTCGCGAGGTATGTGAACCTCTTCCTATCTCTTCTAGCATGATATGTGTGAACTATGTAGTGCGGTGAGCGTCGTGTGTTAACGATGGTTATTGTTTTAAAACATAAAGTGTAATAACGTCTATATGTGAAGTAGGATATAAAAGCTTCATGTAGCTAAGAAAATGGGTTGTGGTTTTCGAAAGTAAACTGATATAAGTATAACTGGCTAGTTATGTGTTAATGAAGAACTTGATGTATTTCAAAGATTTGTGAATCGTTTTGAAAGAGGAGTAATATTTGGGTTTTGAAAAACTTAAGAGTTATACTAGCTTTGTGGGAAGTTAGGTATAACGGCTTAAGAATGTTTTACTGATTTCGGAAATCAGAATGTGTATCGACAAACCACTGCAGCGTTAATAAAGGAAGATGTATTGACTAATGAATTGTATTATTAAAAACCAGTAGAAACCTCCATCTGCATAGAAACTAAGATGAGACAAAATGATATTTCATTTCCTAGATCATGGCTGCTGTAATAAGATTGTTATAAACAAGAATAAACTACTCACACGTGTGGCATATGCTTCTTAAATTGTTTTAAGGGATTAAAACTACGAACTATGAAACCTTTCTAAAGTAAGAGGCTTGAGTAATTGAAAGTAGGCAAACTGGAACTTAGGAAAAGAATGTTGTTACTTGATTTTAAAAGGAAAGTGTTCTGGTTTACTTAATAATGTGAATCACTCTAGTTTTATACTACGGGTATCGGGTGACTTTTATAAAAGGAATGTATCTCTTTTAAAAGGACTTAACGTACATAGTACTTAGGGTTAAAACCCGGACTATGATATAAAATGGAAGTACCTTGAGTTGTGTATAACTTGCCTACGCTTGTTGTTGTGTAACTTGCCTATGCTTGCTGTTGTGTGGCTCGCCTATGCTTGTTGAGATAGCATTTGTTGTGCAAGTGTTGATATCAGGTGACTCCTTGAGAAAGAATGGATCTTTTTATGAAAGTTTAGAAGTATGGTAATTTGCTTGAGCTTGCTTGTGATAGCCTGGTTGCGTGATATATTGTTATTGTGGTTACATGGACATGTCTACACCGATGCTGTATTCCGGGGGCATGTGGCCATGCGGCCGGGCTGATTACCGATATATGGTTATTCTTGCTCCATGGGCGTGTCTGCACCGTCTTTGTATTCGGCATGTGGCCATGCTGCAGGGTTGACCACCCAGTATATTGTTGTTGAGGTTACATGGGCATGTCTACACCGATGCTGTATTCCGGGGGCATGTGGCCATGCGGCCTTGTCATTATTGTTGCATCATGGACATGTCTACACCGATGCTGTATTCCGGGGGCATGCGGCCATGATGCGAACATGATGGATGTTGTGGGCGTGAGTCCCATGGTTATATTTGAGTGGTGACTTTGAGGCGTGAGTCACGACTTGGCTAACTTTTATGTTGCGTACTGTATTTTGGTTATCATACATGTCTCCTGCTTTATAGGCTATTATGATTTCATTTACTGATTTCTGATTTCACATACTTAGTACTGTTGTCTTGACCTCCTTGAAGCTGCGTTAAATGCCGCAGTAGAGTACATCGATCGTTGATCCGCTCTTAGGATCACCGTTCGTATTAGGAAGCTCCGTTTCTCGGAGGCTTATCTTTTGGTATGTTTCCACTGAGTCGTAGGTTCTTGTACATTCGGGGTATGGCGGGGCCTGTCGTCATAGTTGTTGTATAAATCTTAAGTGCAGCCTTTGTTGTGGCGGGGTTTGTAAAAAGGATAAGCTGTTCGGGCTTTTATATATATATATCAGGCAAGCTTGTTTGGTTAGCTGTTTATTTAGTATGTCTCTCATTTCATGTTTAAAGTTTTTATTTCCATTGGTTTTCTCGATGTTGGATCACCAGGGTGCGAGGTAAGGCACGATCCACGGGCGGATTTGAGTGTGACACGCGGCGATCCGTGATATGATAACAACAAGACAGCAATCCAAATGGAAGCATGCGTGCGCTACGCATCGTGTCGATATGTCGAAGGAAACAATAAGACAACATTCCAAATGGGCGCATGCAGTGCGCTACGCATCGTGTCGGTATGTCGAAGGAAACAATAGGACAGCATTCCAAATGGGCGCATACGATGCGCTACGCGTCGTGTCGATATGTCAAAAGGAAATCACAAGGCGATAATCAAAATGGAAACATGCGTGCGCTACGCGTCGTGTCGATATATCAGCGATTAACCACAAGACCTCGACCAAAATGGAAGCATAACCGTGCGCTACGCATCGTGTCAGTATGTCCAAAACGATTAACAACAATAATACTATCAGCGACGTGCGTGGAATTCCTCAAATCCTTGCTGCGTCGGTAAGTTCTCAACGATCAGCCACCGACTCCGAGAGCAGCGGTAACACGAAATACAACGCTTTGCACAACAAAGGCTATCACGACAAGCATAGGCAAATTATACACAACTCAAGTACTTTCCTTTATGACAAAATCCGGGTTTTAACCACAAAGTACTCGTCGTTAAATTCTTTAAAAGAGATCCATTACTTTTATCAAAGTCACGATACGTAGTATTAGAATGACCAACCCACGTTCCTTTTCAAAACCAAGTAACAATATTCTTTTCCTAAGTTCCGGTTTGCCTAGTTTCAATTACTCGAAAACCGTTTTCAAATGGTTTCATAGTTCATAAACTTAATCACTTGATTCCTTTTAGAACAATTGAGTAATATATGTCTCACGTGATAGTAGGTTATTCTTGTTTACAACATTCTTATTACAAAGACCACGATCTAGAAAATGTAATATCATTTTGTCTCGTCTTAGTTTCTATGCGGATGGAGTTCTCTTGGTTTTTATCGATACATCATTATTCAATACTTTTTCCTTTATTACTTATTTGCGGTGGTGCAGCCGATACCCGTTACGATTTTGAAATCGGTAAAACATTATCCCTTTAAATAAAACCAAGTACTCATTACTCACGAATGAGGTTTCACACAAACATCCACATTAAAACAAATAAGTTAAGTCTCTTATCTTATAAGATCAAGTCTCTTAACTTCGACTTGATAAACTATTTAAAACCACAAAGTATTTTCTTACCTACGTAAAGGTGTTATAACCAACTTCCCATAAAGCGTTATAACACTTTATGTTTCAAACCAATCAAATACATTAAACACGTATGCGTCTGCCGTACTACATAGTTACACATATCATGCGAGCAGATAGGAAGAGGTTCACGTACCTCGCGGCAGTATCGACGATAAGCAAAATGCTCCAAGTACTACAACGCACTGGCCGCTTTCCACTCCTCCAGCGAATCGCTACTCTTGGTACTTTCACTAAAAAAAGGCCACAACGTCTATTAACCTCAAAACACAAGGTTCCATTTCTACTGAAAATTCGGCACCTCACACAGCAGCGTAAAACTCCTCCTCTATCGAGGCGGCTACCAAGCCAACCGGGGGTTTACGTCTTGGGCGTGTACAACTCTACTCGATGTCTACAACACAAGTCTCACTGTCTGATCTATCTGTAAATACAGTCGATTCTTTTCTTTATTCTTGGGCTTAAGTCAAAAGACATTGCGCGATCTAAGCTTAGTTCTATATATAGTATACTTGACTATATATTCAACAACATATAATTTCCAATTACAAATGAGGACAAGATAATTACCTCGATAAGCCCATAATTATCCAAGTTAAATGTCGATCCTTAGCAACGTTTAGCTCGACTCAAGGTGCTCCGTCCGCTCGACAACCAGAAGTTCTAACCAACTACCTAAATACTTGATCAAGCAATGAAGATTTCCTTAGGGTTTCGGTTTGAGACCAAAGGGACAAAATGTAGTATTTAGGGCTCTACGTATAGAGTATCTTTGGAATACTACAAGGTACAAGGCTAAGGTATTTTGGGCATTATAACAATACTTGGAAGACAACTTTCTACCAAGGGGAGGGTACCTCGAAAACACTCGAGATAGGGGTTTCTCGGCCAAAGGGCCTTGACAAGGGAGGAACTCTCGGCTCGAGGCCTGCCAAAGGTGGTGGGAGTTGGGCGAGAGCGACAAGAGGGAGGAGAGGCTTTCAAGACTTAGACAAAGTGAGAGTGAATGAATAAGTCTTCCTGAGGAGAGGGTATTTATAGCAAAGCCAAAGGCCGACCAATGGCCAAGATCTAGCCAAGTGCTACACAAGTGTAAGGCGAGATCAAGCCAAGTGCACCACTAGACCTACTCGCTTAAAACCCTGAATATCTACCAAATATCTTTTGACCACATCTCCTGATCGTCCCGTATGCGCCGCGCCCGCTGATGAGAGGGTGCCAAGTGCGCCCTCGTTGGTCCAAAATGTTCGTCGCTCGGAAAAATCCGCAAAAATACAAAGCGACATAGCGGAATTTTCCGCCCATGAAAGCTACGTAAGCGTTTAAAAACGACTCAATGGGTGTTGTGCCAAAGGTAAAATCGGCCAAGGGTGCCACATGGGGTGACACGTGTCGCCCAGGTCGCCGAATATTTCGTCTTAGAAAATATCAAAATCTGAAATCTCAAAAACAAAGCGGGCCCCACAAAAGTAAATTTCTCGTGGGCCCAGCGTGACCATTCAGAAAATAAAATTCCATAATTCTCTAATATTCGGGAAGTCAGAATACCAAATCGGGAATCAATTCCCGTTAACGAACCTTTTCCTTCACAAGCGGAAACTTTTAGTGGAAAAATCCTCTTTCTTCTTTCCCGTCTTTGCATGCGTATTCTCAAATGCGTCCTCGCATACATACCACGGAACTACGGGTATAACATTCTCCCTCGCCGAAACATTCGTCGAATGTTCCTTCTGAAACGGATATCGAAGAAGCTCTTGCAACAAAATTGCCAGCGCCATCTTGGCGCGAAATAACACGCGTTCTCCTCGCCTTACTCGTCGTGCCGCTTCTCGAACACTTGAACTCTTCTAGTATCGTACCACACTTGATCATCGCTTCATTTCCCAAAACCTTGGAGTCACCACCTCGAACTTGGTCATCTTACTGGCGTAATATCCCCTGAGGCCATTCCGGCGTGCGAGCGATTGCAGTCGGACCGTCCACAAACTCATCGATGGTCGTCTAAACTCGGGCCTAGCACCCTCGTGACCCTACCACTGGCGGGACCACCCGGAACCGACCCGCTGGCGGGTTCTGGTTGACCCGCAAATGGTCCTCGGCGACCCCGACGCGCGAACTCTTGTTCCCGATCCGGAACAATCTTACTAATTCACGTCATGAAAGCTACTACTTCCGTCTCACACTACCCGTGGACTCATCCACGGATAAATCCCGTATACTACTCACCCTTATAAAGGTCAAACATAAAAGCGAATCTTATACTCAAGATGACCTTACCTCAGGTCTCGATCGTGAAATAGTCTAAGGTTCACACTTACCGTGCCCATCGTAACGCTTCCAACTAACCGTGTATTCTAACTCACACGTATCACAATGCTATCAGTACATAGCACCTGATAATGAGATCATCATAACAAACATGCAAAACTCTAGAGGTTAAGGATATACACAGAAAGCTGCTCGCTCTAATCATAGGCACGCCTGCGCGTATATGGTATGAAGGTGATGAACCGACCCACAAATCACGAAGGTGAGTCGTAACATCCGCTTCCCTTGGTCGGACAGTTCCTGCAAAATGGCCTGCTGTGCGTGCAAAACAAACTCCCAATCTAGCACGACACTCTCCAAAATGGAGTCTACCACAGCGGTCCAACGAGGTAGGGGTGGCTTGGTGGTTAACACCTGCTCTCGAAAATCTGAACCTTGGAGCCACGACCTGCTCACGAAGGCGGTGGAGGACCACTCTGTCTTGGTGGGGGTATATAACTAACTTCTTTGTTGAGGCGGTCCGCCTCGAAAGTCACCAAAGGACCTGCTGTCTGGCCTCTTCTGGCGATCCGGTCGTTCCTTGACCCCTCAGGTGCCTCGCGTCCTGGTGCGTGAGCTGCGTGCGGGCAATGTCCGTGCGGTGAAGAAACACCGCGCAAGACTCGACCATATAATCATCTAGCGGTGGCGTGGCGATGCACCACATCCTCCGTATACGCAACTAAGCGCGAGGGCATGTCGAGCGAAGAATCGAACTTCGACATTGTACTCACTAACGGTCGCGCCTGCTGTCTCGGTAACAAAAATCGCCGGCGTGCCCTCGCCATGCGGAGGCGAAGTGCGTGAGAAAGCCCGAAAACTCGTCCCATCTGCTGGAGTGCGTGCTCTCCCGGAAAGCTCAGTGAATCAAACCAATCATTGCGGTATCACGCGCGGCCGATCTGAACCAAAGGTCCGGACTCGGTCTCGAAGCCTTGATCACCGCGTGATCGGCTATGCTGCCGGATGAACTCCTGCGGATCATCCTCGAGCCTCGACCGTAAAACTCTGGCGGGCTCTGACTCGGGAAGTCCGTAGCCTCGAACTATCTGCTCGGGGTGAACGGCTGGTGCTCTGGGCTGGGCTGCTGCATCCGGCCTATCACCATATCGGCCCACGACCACTGGCGATAAGCGGAGCCATCTCGCGTGACCCGTCTCCCTGCTCGGGCCCGTGGGGTGGAGGCTCGAAGTCTTGTAGTCTCGGCTGACCCTGCTGCGGCTTTAAACTCTCTTTGGTCTTTGTGGCGTCGCGAAACTTCGCCGTCGGAAGCAGCATCTCAGTCTTGGCCAGGGCTGCGCCTCGAACTCCTCTGTATCTCACTAGCGGCTCCTCGGCTGCCTTGCCATCTGGGCTCTGGTTGCACTAGCGGAGGCATAGCGGTAAAGCGAGATCGTCGGAGGGTCGACTCATGGCTCTGACTCTACAGGCGCGATCTCGGAATGAGAAGAAATGAAACCGATCCTAAATGTCTTATAGCCTCACGATTATAGATGTGGTGCGACGCGATAATCAAGACTACTAGACGCGGTGCGTAGACACTTTCAGGATTAAGCGCTCACGATACCACTATGTCACGCCCCGAAAATCGGGCGTGGTAGTGCCTTACCGGGCACCCTAGTGATACATCATCGAGAGAAAATCAGTGAACATAAAACATGAGTCATTAAACAAGAGATATAATAAATAAGCAGGCCAACCAAAGCAGTTGCCTTGGTATATCATAAAACACGAGCAGTTTAATCCTTTTACACCGCACTTGACAATACTACGGACCTCTAAGATTTACTGACTGATAGCGGGACGGGCCGCCATACCACGGCGTACAAGAACCTCTGACTCGAGGAACATGCAAAAGATAAGCCTCGGAGAAATGGAGCTTCCCGATCTGCTGGCGTGATCCTATGGCGAGGATCCACGGCCGTGTACCTCTACTGCGGCATGAGCGCGGCCCGAGAAGTCGATCTGGCGGTACCAGTATGTGGCTATGCAATCTGTAAATGAAATCATAACGATCTATACAAGCGGGAGACATGTATGATAGCCAAACTACTGATGCAGCATATAACGATTATATCAAGTCGGTCTCGCGCCAACATCAATCATGCGTGGAATACCTTCGCCAGCTGCCGTGATCCGTGATATGATAACAACAAGGCAACAATCAAATGGAAGCATACGTGCGCTACGCGTCGTGTCGATATGTCGAAGAAACAATAAGACAACATTCCAAATGGGCCCGCATGCGTGCGCTACGCGTCGTGTCGGTATGTCGAAGGAAACAATAGGACAGCATTCCAAATGGGCGCATGCGTGCGCTACGCGTCGTGTCGGTATGTCGAAAAGAAATCCTGGCGATAATCAAAATGGAAACATACGTGCGCTACGCGTCGTGTCGATATATCAGCGATTAACCGCAGACCTCGACAAAATGGAAGCATACGTGCGCTACGCATCGTGTCGGTATGTCCAAAGCGATTAACAACAATAATACTATCAGCGAAGCGTGCGTGGAATTCCTCGTCGCTGCCGCGCGTACGATAAGTTCTCAACGATCAACCGACCTCGTGAGAGCGGTAACACGAAATACAACGCTTTGCCTGACAAAGGCTATCGCGACAAGCGTAGGCAAATTATACACAACTCAGTACTTTCCTTTTATGACAAAATCGGGTTTTAACCCTAAAGTACTACGTCGTTAAATTCTTTAAAGAGATCCATTACTTTTATCAAAGTCACGATACGTAGTATTAGAATGACCAACCAGTTCCTTTTCAAAACCAAGTAACAATATTCTTTTCTAAGTTCGGTTTGCCTAGTTTGATTACTCGAAACCGTTTCAAATGGTTTCATAGTTCGTAAACTTAATCACTTGATTCCTTTTTAGAACAATTGAGTAATATATGTCTCACGTGATAGTAGGTTATTCTTGTTTACAACATTCTTATTCAATGACCACGATCTAGAAAATGTAATATCATTTTGTCTCGTCTTAGTTTCTATGCGGATGGAGGTTTCTTGGTTTTTATACGATCGTCATTATTCAATACTTTTTCCTTTATTAACATTTGCGGTGGTGCCGATACCCGTTCGATTTTGAAATCGACAAAACATTATCCCTTTAAATAAAACCAAGTACTCATTACTCACGAATGAGGTTTCACACAAACATCCACATTAAAACAAATAAGTTAAGTCTCTTATCTTATAAGATCAAGTCTCTTAACTTCCAACGATGCTATTTAAAACCACAAGTATTTTCTTACCTCATAAAGTGTTATAACCAACTTCCCGTAAAGCGGTTATAACACTTTATGTTTCAAACAATCAAATACATTAAACACGTATGCGTCTACCGTACTACATAGTTACACATATCATGCGAGAACAAATAGGAAGAGGTTCACATACCTCGCGGCCAGTATCGACGATAAGCAAAATGCTCCAAGTACTCAACGCACTGGCCCTTTCCACTCGCCAGCGAATCGCTACTCTTGGTACTTTCACCTAAAAAGGCCCGCAGCGTCTATTAACCTCAAAACACAAGTTCCATTTCTCTGAGAAAATTCGGCACCTCACACATGCAGCGTAAAACTCCTCTATCGAGGTAGCTACAAGCCAACCGGGGGTTTACCGTCTAACAGGGCGTGTACAACTACTCGATGTCTGACAAGTCTCTTGCAATACGGTCCTATGTAAATCTGATTCGATTCTTTTCTTTATTCTTGGGCTTAAGTCAAAAGACATTTGCGCGATCTTAGTTCTATATATAGTATCTTGACTATATATTCAACAACATGTAATTTCCAATTACAAATAGAGGACAAGATAATTACCTCGATAAGCCCGTAATTATCCAAGTTAAATGTCGATCCTTAGCAGCGTTTAGCTCGACTCGGGTGCTCCGTCCAGCTCCAAACAACCCTTAGAAGTTCTAACCAACCTGCCTAAATACTTGATCAAGCAATGAAGATTTCCTTAGGGTTTGGTTTGAGACCAAAGGGACAAAGGTAGTATTTCGGGCTCTACGTAGAGGTATCTTTGGAATACTACAAGGTACAAGGCTAAGGTATTTTGGGCATTATAACAATACTTGGAAGACAACTTTTCTACCAAGGGGGAGGGTACCTGAAAACACTCGAGATAGGGGGTTTCTCGGCCAAGGGCCTTGACAAGGGAGGAACTCTCGGCTCGAGGCCTCACAAAGGTGGTGGGAGTTGGACGAGAGCAACAAGAGGAGGAGAGGCTTTCAAGACTTAGACAAAGTGAGGAGTGAATGAATAAGTCTTCCAGGAGAGTATTTATAGCAAAGCCAAAGGCCAACCAATGGCCAAGATCTGCCAAGTGCTACACAAGTGTAAGGCGAGATCAAGCCAAGTGCACCACTAGACCTACTCGCTTAAAACCCTCACAAATATCTACCACAAATATCTTGCCCAACCCTATCTCCCGATCGTCCGGTATGCGCCCGCGCCCGCTGATGAGAGGGTGCGAGTGCGCCTCTCGTTGGTCCAAAATGTTAATCGCTCGGAAAAATCCGCAAAATACAAGCGACATAGCGGAATTTTCCGCCGCGAAGCTCATAAAGCGTTTAGTCAACGACTCAATGGGTGTTGTGCCAAAGGTAAAATCGGCCAGGGTGCCACGTGGGGTGACACGTGTCGCCCAGGTCGCCGAATATTTCGTCTTAGAAAATATCAAAATCGGAAATCTCAAAAACAAAGCGGGCCCATGTAGTAAATTTCTCAGTGGGCCCAGCGTGACCATTCAGAAAATAAAATTCCATAATTCTCTAATATTCCGGGAAGTCAGAATACCGTCTGGGAATCGATTCCCGTTAACGAACCTTTTCCTTCACAAAAGCGGAAACTTTTAGTGGAAAAATCACCTCTTTTTGCTTTTCCCGTCTTTATCGTATTCTCGTGCGTGCGTCCTCGCATACATACCACGGAACTACGGTATAACAACGGGACTTAAGTTGCGATCCGCGATGTTACATGGATCGAGCGAGGATGACCTCGAGTTTATCAAGCGATTCTGACGGATCGTAAAGTGATCGAGGCTTGAGACCGAGTCGGTGGTCTTAGGTTCGCATCGGTGCGTGATCTTTAGTCGGTGGTTTGATTCGTGGGAAGCGTCCGGGGAGCATGCGCTTCAGGTATGGGGCAGTTCTCGGGGGCTTTCTTGCACATTTCTTGCCCCGCGGATGAGAGGGCTCGGTAAGATTTTTGATGTTGAGGCGGGGCGGCGTGCGGTTGAGTACAGCGTGGAGTTCGACTCGTTGGCGATATGTCCCCGCGTTAGTAGCTAGTATGGAGGACGAGTGCACCGCTATGTCACGAGGCTGAAGCGATTATTTGGCGAGAGTTGCTCGGGTGTAGCTCTTGGCCGGGCATGGACATTGCCGCGTGCGAGCTTATGCGCAGGTGTGAGGCGGAGAGGTCGGCGGAATGGC
This sequence comes from Przewalskia tangutica, assembly GCA_029844215.1. Lineage (NCBI taxonomy): Eukaryota > Viridiplantae > Streptophyta > Magnoliopsida > Solanales > Solanaceae > Przewalskia > Przewalskia tangutica. The sequence continues at coordinate 61,186,746 of CM056729.1, read as the reverse complement.
CGGGATCGCGAAGGGGCGAACAGCGAGTCTTTTGGCGACTTTCGAGGTGGACCGCCTCGGCGGCGAACCGATTATGCGCCTTCACGGCTGAGTGGTCCTCCGCGATTATCGGGGCGTTCGGGATATTGGGAAGCGGTCGGGGCTCCCAGTTTCAGATTTTCGGGAGTAGGAGTGCTCGCGGATGAGAGTCACCACTGTCTCGGTGTGGCGTTGTGGAAAACTTCATAAGGGAGAGTGTCGTACTAATTTGGGAGATTGTTATGCTTGCGGCCAGCGGGGCCATTTGGCGAGGCGTCAGGCAGGTAGCGCGGATGTTGAGACTCGGCGCCGGGATCTTGCGGGTTCTTCGACCGATAGCTAGGCGGGATGTTTATCTGCCGGCGGTGGCACGGCAGGTCGCGGTGGTAGTTCCCGATTTTAGCGGTCCTTTGAGCCTATTTTGTCATGGACGAACCCGGGCGTGGCCAGTGCCTTACCGGGCACCTGGTGATCTGGCATCGAGAAAACCGGTGAATTAAACTTAAACATGCAAATAGACATGGATCAAGATGAAGAAAAATAGGCCAACCAAAATGGTTGCCTTTGGATATATATACAAAGACATTTTGAGCGATTCTGATCCTTACAACCTGCCCACACGCGGTTACTGAGACCTCTAAGATTTATCTGACTATGGCGGGGCGGGGCCGCCATACCACGAATGTACAAAAAAACTACGACTCGGGGTAACATGCAAAGATAAGCCTCCAAGGAACGAAGCTTCCCAAGGCGAAATGATATCTAAGCGAGGATCGACGGTAGTGCACTTCTGCGGCATGAGCGGCCCGAAGGAGGTCGATCAGCAGTACAGTATGTGAAAGCGTAAAATCATCGATGAAATCATAGCGATCTATATAAAGCGGGAGAGACATGTATGATAACCAAACTACGATTACCAACATATAAGCGATCATATCAAGTCGGGGACTCAGCCCTCCAAATCATCACTCGTGTCAGTGGAATTTCTTCCTCGCTGGCGATCATGATATAACAACACGAGTACGAACACGAGTCTACGATGCCAAAGCCGTACCACGAGACCGTCACTATCTTGACTCGCGAAGGCGACACGTGGCAAGTGCAATAACCTATACGATCCACTGCGCCCACGTGGCGGCGGGGCAAGTAGCGACTCGCCGATCCTGGCCGTAAGTCACGATACGCCGTGGCGAAGGCGACGCGTGGTAAGTGCAACAACCATGCGGATCCACTGCGCCACGTAGGCGGCGGGGCAAGTAAGCGAGCTACGCGCGATCACAACCGTAAGTCACGATGCCGCCATAACCAAAAATGGTCACGTGTCCACGAGAATCCATCAACGGTGTAGACATGCCCGTATAACAATGCTAATGGAAGCGTACGGTGGAATCTCCGTCACTGCCGACGTCCAAGTAAGTTCTCAACAAGTCAACCGGCCGCGTCGAGAGCGCGGTAGAATAGAAACACAATTCTTGCACAACAAAGACTATCTCGATAAGCATGGGCAAGTTACCAACAACAAGCATAGGCAAGTTACCTGACAACAAGCATAGGCAAGTTTTACACAACTCAAAGTACTTTCATTTTAGGTCAAAGTCGGGTTTTAACCTAAAGTACTACGTCGTTAAATTCCTTTTAAAGAGATCCTTCCTTTTATAAAAGTCACACGATACGTAGTATAAAAATAGAGTGACTTACATCTTTTAAGTAAAGCAAAACAACTTCCATACTTTCCTTTTTAAAACCAAATCAAGGCAATACCATGCCTTCTTTTTGGACCAAAACACTTCACTTTTTAAAGTCAAGTTACCACATTAAAACTGTTATACCCCGTATTTTTCAGAGAATGTACGTGAGGACGTACGTAGAAAATTTGAGCCTTAAGTTAGGCAAGTTTCGAAATTTGTACACAACACCCGATTAGAGTCGTTTTTTAAATGAAACGTTTCCATGACTTTTGTTGGGAAAATTCGGCTATGTCATTTATTATTTTTGCGGATTTTTCAGAGGCGAAACATTGTGGACCAACGGGAGGGTGACATGTGTCACCTCACATTGGAACAAAGGGCGGCAATGGTGGACGAAAAGAGGGCTTTAGTTGGTAGGATATTTTTGTGCAAGTTGTGTGGTAGATGGATAAGGTACATGGTGGAAATCTAACCTACACTTGCACCACACTTGTCTTCATCTTGGCCATTGGTTGGCCATGGCTTGACCTATAAATACCCCACAAGCTTGAAGAGTTCTTCATCCAAAAATGTGCCTAAGTCTTGAAATCTCCCTCACTCTCCTTGTAGTAGTCGTCAGCCACACCCTCCCCTTTGAGAAGGCCCAGCTGAAAGTATCCCCCCCCCTAGCCGAGTTGTTTTCGTATAATACCCCCCGTGGTGGTATAGAAATACTCGCCTAGGATTGTTATTATGTCCAAAATACTTTCGCCCTAATACCGTGTTGTACTTTCCAAGGGTATACTTATCTGGCTTGGAAAATACTATTATACTTTCCTTTAGCCACTAAACGAAACCCTAAGGAAAAATCTTCACCGTAGTTGAAGTATTAAGTAGAAGTTGTGTAGACACTTCTAAGGGTTTCTTGGAGGCGTTTTGGAGCGCCGGAGTAGGAGCTAAACCTTGTTGGAGCGACATATAAACTCGGATAATTTTGGGCTTATCGAGGTAAACATTCTTGACCTTCTGTTGTAATTGGAAATTACATGTTGTAGGAATATATAGTTGAAGTATACTATATATAGAACTGAACATTATACTTACGGCAATGTCTTGCGACTTAAGCCTGAATAATACTTACGGCAATGTCTTGCGACTTAAGCCTGAATTTAAATAAGAGAAGCAGTAATTACATAGGGGCGTATTCTGATGAACTTGTGTAGCATTCTTTGTGTAGTAGAATTGTACGTCCGGTCGACGTGTTAACCCCCCAGTTGGCTTGGTGGCCGGCCTCGATAGAGGAGGAGATTTCTGTTGTTGCGGGGAAGTCTTTGCGAATTTTTACGTAGAATATTCTCGTCGGGATCTAAAGGTACTAATAGGCGCTTTGTGGCCTCTATAGGTTGTAGTACTACGTGTGGAGTGATCCACTGGCTTAGGAGTAGCGCGGTTTGAGGTACTTGGGCGTTTTGCTATTAGTCGACAATCGTCGCGAGGTATGTGGACCTCTTCCTATCTCTTCTAGCATGATATGTGTGAACTATGTAGTGCGGTAGACGTACATGTGCTAAATGTATTTGATTGATTTAAAACATAAAGTGTTATAACGGCTTTATGGGAAGTTGGTTATAATAGCTTTATGTGGATAAGCACATACTTTGTGGTTTTAAAAAGGTAATCGATTTGAATAATAAGCGGCTTGATATGTGTTAATAAAGAACTTGAAGCATTTCAAAAGATCTATGAATCGTTTTGAAAGAATGAGTATTACTTGGGTTTTGAAAGCTTAAGAGTTATACTAGCTTTATGGGAAGTTAGGTATAACGGCTTAAGAATGTTTCTTGATTTGAAATCGAATGTGTATCGACAAACCAACTGCGGCGTTAATAAAGGAAAATGTATTGACTAAAGAAGTATTATTAAAACCGGTAGAAACCTCCATCTGCATAGAAGCTAAGATGAGACAAAATGATATTACATTTCTAGATCATGGTCGCTTAATAAGATTGATTATAAACAAAGAATACCTACTCACTTATAAGACATAGGTTTCTCAAAGCGTTTAAAGGAGAATTATGTTTTAAAGGATTTAAAACTATGAACTACTGAAACCTTTTTCTAAAATGAGAAACTTGAGCATTGAAATTAAGCAACTTGAGCGTTTGGAAAATAAGGTTGTCACTTGATTTTACAAAGGAAAGCATTTTGGTTTACTTAACAATGTTAGTCACTCAAATTTTATACTACGGTATCGGGTGACCTTTGTAAAGAAATGGATCTTAAAAGGAATTTAACGGACGTAGTACTTTAAGGTTAAAATCAGGACTTTGATATAAAATGAAAGTACCTTGAGTCGTGTGTAACTTGCTTATACTTGTTGTTATGAAACTTGACCATGTTACGTGTGATAGCCTTGTTGTGTAAATCTTGTGTTCTACTCGACTACCGGTTCATCAGGAATGTATATCACTTGACTAGGTTCATCCGAATGTATATCACGACTCTTAGGGTCGTCAGGAATGTATATCACGATTCCGGTTCATCAGGGAATGTATTTCACTCGACTCTGGGTTCATCAGGAATGTGTTTCATGATTCTAGGTTCATCAGAATGTATTTCACTTGAGGACCAGTTCATCAGAATGTATTTCACTTGACTACGGTTCAGCAGAATGTATTCCACCATTTTCTATATTGGGTCCATAAGATGGGCGAGACACATTATCGTATCACATGATTTGTACCTAGGCTGGCGGTGAGGAAGGAGTTCCACGGGCATGAGGATGACTTTTAGGCGTGAGTCACGACTTGACATATCGCTTCTATGTTGTGGCGTAGTTTGGTTATCATACATGTCTCTGCTTTATATAGACTATTATGATTTCATTTACTGATATTTCTGATTTCACATACTTGGTACTGTTGTCGACCTCCTTGAAGTGCGTTCATCTGCTTGAGTAAAGGTACATCATTTGTCGATCCCGCTTTTAGGATCACCTTTCGGCGTATTGGAAAGCTCCGTTCCTTGGAGGCTTATCTTTTGGTATGTTACCACAGTGCAGTAGATGCTTATACATTCGGGGTATGGCGGGCCTGTCCGTCATAGTTGTTGTAAATCTTAAGTGCATGCCTTTGTTGTGGCGGGGTTTGTAAGGTTAAGCTGTTCGGGTTTTTATGTATATCTTTGAAGGCAAGCTGTTTTGGTTGCTTTACTTATTATATCTCTTGTTTCATGACTCGTGTTTTATTTTCGCTGGTTTTCTCGATGTTGTATCACTAGGGTGCGGGGTAAGGCACGATCCACGGCCGGATTGGTCGTGACAAAAGTGGTATCGAGCGATTAGTCCTCGGAAAGTGTCTCTGAGACCGTGTCTAGTAAGTCTTGATTATCGGTGTGTTGTGCACCACATCTATAATCGAGGAGGCTGCGGGACATTTAGGATTAGTTTCCATCCTTCTCATTACGAGATCGTGCCTTAGAGTCATGTGATAAATTGGACCCTCTCGGCGTATTCCTTTCCTTTACGATTATGCCTCGCGTAAAACCTTGAGCCCAGTGGGCAAAGCGATCGAGGAGGCTGTTAGTGAGATCTGAGAAATGCGAAGCGCGAGCGGTCGATGCTGAGAGCGATGCCAAGCGGCGGGTTTAGCGACGCCCGGCAAAGCGATTTAGAGCGCGCGGCGGTGGCTGCTGAGACTACGATACACGAGCCTCGGTCCCGGCACCGAGCCGATGAGATAAGTACAAGAGATGGCGATTCTTGGCGGTCGTGGCAGATATGAGATAGGCCGATCGCAGATTCGGCCCGTAGCACCGTAGTACACCCCGGCGACAGTTTGAGGCTACGTGACTTCTGAGTTGTAGCCTCCGGTGTTCTATGGATCGAGGCGAGGGCGACCCTCGGGAGTTTATCAAGCGACTACGGATCGTGAGTGATCGAGCCTCGAGCGAGTCGGTGGTATTGAGTTCGCGTCAGTGCGTGATCTGCGATTGGTGGTTTGATTCGTGGGAGCTGTCGGGAAGAGCATGCACTTCCAGCATTTGGGGCGAGTTCTCGAGGCATTTCTTGCACATTTCTTGCCTCCGCGAGATGAGAGGCTCGGGTAAACAGTTTTTGACGTTGAGGCGGGGCGGGCGGTTAGAAAGTACAATGTGAGTTCGACTCATTAGCTTCGGTATGTTCCTTGTAATGGCGGATATGGAGGACCAGTACCGCTACGTCAGGGTGGGCGATTACTTGGCGAGGCTTATGCGGGTGTAGCTCTTGAGCGGGCATGGACATTGCCGCGTGCAGCTTCATGCACTAGGATGTGAGGCACGCAGAGGTCGGCGGAATGGCCGAGATCGGCGAGAAGAGGGCGAGCAGCAGGTCCTTTGGTAACTTTCGGCGGACCGCCTCGAAGTGATCTAGTTATGTACCTCCGCGATGCAGTGGTCCCCGCCCGATCTTGGGGCGTTCGGGTATTCGGGCTGGTCGAGCTCGGGGCTTCGTTCCGCGGTATACGTGAGTGCTAGCGGGATTCATGTCCCACCGGTGTACGATGTGGCAAACATCATCGGGAATGTCGTCTTTTCTTGGTGCTTGTTTCACTGCGGCCGTCGAGAGCCATGTGACGAAGGCGTGCTTATAGGAGAGGTGCAGCGGCTGGCGCGACCTGGATCGATGGCGAGTTCATCGCGCTTCTGATTATGCGCCTGCGTGGACTTATGATTAGAGTGGAAGCGGTAGCAGTATATCATAACCATCTAGAGTTTTGTTTGTTATGATAATGTGTTAAGTGTTATGTTCGGATAGCTTGGTGCTAAAATGTGATTTAGAAACACCTAGTGAAAGGGTAAGCACAGGGTGAGAAAATGATGAACCTTAGAATATTACGGTTGAGACCTTAGATGTAAGGCCGTCTTGAGTACAAGATTTTGCGAGTGATCCTTGTCGAGTGCATTTTATGCCTAGAATGTATTGTGTGATAAGTCCTGGTTGGGTAAATGAAAGTGGTAGCTTTCGATGTGTTTTAGCAAGATTGTTCCGTGTCGAGCAAGCGAGTTGGCGCGATAGTGGTCGGGTTGGGGCCGTGTTGCGGGCCAACCCGCGTCCGTTCGAGGAAAGGTCGGCTATGGGTGGTCGCCGGTGGCGATGTCACAAAGGTGCTAGGCCCAGTTTAGATGACCATCTTATGAGTTCGTGGATCGTTCGGCGAGAATCGATTCGTGAAGGCCGAGAGTGGCCTTAGAAATCGAGGTTAGTAAGATGACCAAGTTTGGAGGTAGTGACTCGAGGTTGGAAAGCGAGCGTTGACTAAAGCGTAGTGCGTGTCGGGAAGAGTTCGAGTGTTGAGCAGTGCGACGAGGTAGAGGAGAAGTGAGCGAGTGTGATCGTTTCTTTTGTGATAACGAGGTGATTCCTCGTGGACTTGGGATTTCGTATTTTGTGCATTTGTTATTTCTTGGCGGTGTGGCATGATTGTTTTTAAATGCGTATAGCGGTGAAGACTATCTTGGCGCATGTTTGTGTTGAGACTTGAGAAGGAACATTCGACGAATGTTTCTAAGGAAGAATGTTATACCCGTATTTTTGGAGAGAATGCGTGAGGCGTCGTAGAAAATTTGAGCCTTAAGTTAGGCAAGTTTGAAATTTGTACACAACACCCGATTAGAGTCGTTTTTAAATGAAAGCGTTTCCACGACTTTTGTTGGGAAAATTCCGCTATGTCATTTATTATTTTTGCGGATTTTTAGAGGCGAAACATTGTGGACCAACGGGAGGTGACATGTGTCACCTCACATTGGAACAAATGGGCGGCAATGGTGGACGAAAAAGGGCTTTAGTTGGTAGGATATTTTTGTGCAAGTTGTGTGGTAGATGGATAAGGTACACATGGTGGAAATCTAACCTACACTTGCACCACACTTGTCTTCATCTTGGCCATTGGTTGGCCATGGCTTGACCTATAAATACCCCACAAGCTTGAAGAGTTCTTCGTCCAAAATGTGCCTAAGTCTTGAAATCTCCCTCCTCTCCTTGTAGTAGTCGTCCGCCACACCCTCCCCACTTTGAGAAGGCCCCTTGGCAAAGTATCCCCACTGCCTAGTTGTTTAGTATAATACCCCCTTTGTGGTATAGAAATACTCTCTAGTATTGTTATTATGTCCAAAATACTTTAGCCCTAATACCTTGTTGTACTTTCCAAGGTTATACTTATCTGGCTTGGAAAATACTATTATACTTTCCTTTAGCCACTAAACGAAACCCTAAGGAAAAATCTTCACCGTAGTTGAAGTATTAAGTAGAAGTTGTGTAGACACTTCTAAGGGTTTCTTGGGCGTTTTGGAGCGCCACGGAGTAGGAGCTAAACCTTGTTCTGGAACGACATATAAACTCGGATAATTTTGGGCTTATCGAGGTAAACATTCTTGACCTTCTGTTGTAATTGGAAATTACATGTTGTAGGAATATATAGTTGAAGTATACTATATATAGAACTGAACATTATACTTACGGCAATGTCTTGCGACTTAAGCCTGAATAATACTTACGACAATGTCTTGCGACTTAAGCCTGAATTTAAATAAGAGAAGCGAGCGTAATTACATAGGGCGTATTACGATAGACTTGTGTAGCATTCTTTGTGTAGTAGAATTGTACACGTCGGTCGGGCGTGTTAACCCCCGGTTGGCTTGGTAGCGGCCTCGATAGAGGAGGAGATTTACTGTTGTTGCGGGGAGAGTCTTTGCCGAATTTTCTGTAGAATATTCTACGTCGGGATCTAAAGGTACTAATAGGCGCTTTGTGGCCTCTATAGGTTGTAGTACTACGTGTGGAGTGATCCACTTGGCTTAAGGAGTAGCCCGGTTTGAAGGTACTTGGGCGTTTTGCTATTAGTCGACAATCGTCGCGAGGTATGTGGACCTCTTCCTATCTCTTCTAGCATGATATGTGTGAACTATGTAGTGCGGTAGGCGTACATGTGCTAAATGTATTTGATTGATTTAAAACATAAAGTGTTATAACGGCTTTATGGGAAGTTGGTTATAATAGCTTTATGTGGATAAGCACATACTTTGTGGTTTTTAAAAAGGTAATCGATTTGAATAATAACTGGCTTGATATGTGTTAATAAATAACTTGAAGCATTTCAAAAGATCTATGAATCGTTTTGAAAGAATGAGTATTACTTGGGTTTTGAAAGCTTAAGAGTTATACTAGCTTTATGGGAAGTTAGGTATAACGGCTTAAGAATGTTTCTTGATTTGAATCGAATGTGTATCGACAAACCAACTGCAGCGTTAATAAAAGGAAAATGTATTGACTAAAGAAGTATTATTAAAACCAGTAGAAACCTCCATCTGCATAGAAGCTAAGATGAGACAAAATGATATTACATTTCCTAGATCATGGCTGCTTAATAAGATTGATTATAAACAAATAATACCTACTCACTTATAAGACATAGGTTTCTCAAAGCGTTTAAGGAGAATTATGTTTTAAAGGATTTAAAACTATGAACTACGAAACCTTTTTCTAAAATGAGAAACTTGAGCATTGAAATTAGGCAACTTGAGCGTTTGGAAAATAAGGTTGTCACTTGATTTTACAAAGGAAAGCATTTTGGTTTACTTAACAATGTTAGTCACTCAAATTTTATACTACGGTATCGGGTGACCTTTGTAAAGAAATGGATCTTAAAAGGAATTTAACGGACGTAGTACTTTAAGGTTAAAATCGGACTTTGATATAAAATGAAAGTACCTTGAGTGTGTAACTTGCTTATACTTGTTGTTATGAAACTTGACCATGTTACGTGTGATAGTCTTGTTGTGTAAGTCGTGTTCTACTCGACTACGGGTTCATCCGGGAATGTATATCACTTGACTAGGTTCATCAGAATGTATATCACTTGACTCACCGGTCATCCGAATGTATATCACTTGATTACGGTTCATCCGAATGTATTTCACTCGACTAGGTTCATCCGAATGTATTTCACTTGATTCTGGTTCATCCGGAATGTATTTCACTTGAGGACCGGTTCATCCGAATGTATTTCACTTGACTAGGTTCAGCGGAATGTATTCCACCATTTTCTATATTGGGTCCATAAGATGGGCGAGACCGTTATACGTATCACGTGATTTGTACCTAGATGCCGGCGGTGAGGAAGGAGTTCCACGGGCATGAGGATGACTTTTAGGCGTGAGTCCACGACTTGACATGGCTTCTATGTTGTGATCGTAGTTTGGTTATCATACATGTCTCTGCTTTATATAGACTATTATGATTTCATTTCTGATATTTTCTGATTTCACATACTTGGTACTGTTATCTTGACCTCCTTGAAGTGCGTTCATCTGCGAGTAAAATGCATCGGCTGTCGATCCAGCTTTTAGGATCACCTTTCGGCGTATTGGAAAGTTAGTTCCTTCGAGGCTTATCTTTTGGTATGTTACCACAGTCAGTAGATGCTTATACATTCGAGGTATGGCGGGGCCACTGTCCGTCATAGTTGTTGTAAATCTTAAGTGCAGCCTTTGTTGTGGCGTGGTTTGTAAAGGTTAACTGTTGGGTTTTTATGTATATCTGAAAAAGCTGTTTTGGTTGCTTTGTTTACTTATTATATCTCTTGTTTCATGACTCGTGTTTTATTTTCCGCTGGTTTTCTCTGATGTTGTATCACTAGGGTGCCCGGGGTAAGGCACCAGTCACGGGCCCGGGATTCGGGTCGTGACAAAAACCAATGATAAAACTCTTTTTCATAAAGTCGTTATAACTCACTTCCCATAAAGCTGTTATAACACTTTATATTTTAAACCAATTTAAGACAAAACAACGCCTTTCTTTTCCCTAAAGTTCCAGTTTCCTAATTTCATTACTCGAGTCTCTTTTTAGAAAAGTTTCATAGTTGATGTCTTAATCTCTTTTAAAACAATTGAGTAACATAGGCCATATGTGTGGCGGTTTGTCACGACCGTTCGGGCGTGGTAGTGCCTTACCGCACCCAAGTAGTCATACATCAGTAATCGGAATATAAAACAACCAAGATATGAAAGCAAGATAAATGAGACACGTTTACGAAAAAAAAGGGTGCCTTTCGGCATAAATATATAAATACCCAAAACGAACAGTTATATCCTAACTTTACAACAGGACTACAGACCTCTAAGAGTTTAAAACAACAATGGCGGGACAGGGCCCCGCCATACCCCTGAATGCAAATATCTACAACGGCGGGGACCGTACCAAATGCTAAGCTTCCGAGAAACGGAGCTTTTCCCAGCTGAAACGGTGATCCTAAGAACGAGGATCAGCGGAGTACCTCTACTGCGGCATGACGCCCCGGCGAGGTCGAGACAACAGTACCAAGTATGTGAAATCAGAAAGTACTTTAAATGAAATCAAAGTATTTTAAAACCATTTGCAATTACAATTAGTTAAATTTGCACATAGTGCCACATCACAAACAAGAGCAATAATAGGTAAACTGTAACAGGTCTTTCCTAGGCCGCGAATGATCGAAGCAAGGCCAATCGCCCATAGTATCATTATGCATGCCTAACCCTGGACTCATGATCCGCATAGGTCACACATAGACCCGCGTGAGGTATTCCTCGCATCGGGGCAGCCAACCCGGTACGCACTACGGACTTCGCGGCAACGCATAGCCTCAATAGACCGCATAGTCACACAGACCGCATAGGGCATCCCCCGCATCAGGCTAATACGCCCGGAATGATCAATCCTGGAGCATACCGCTGCTCCGCATAGTCACACAGACCGCATAGGCCGTAAAGACCCGCATCAAGGGGGGAAAGCCCTCGGTATAATAAGTCAAGGGGGGTATATGATATAATAACAGTACAACAGTCTTAACGTTTAACAACGTAAGCACAACAAGAATAACATCATAAGACAATAACACACGTAGTATCATAACATGAGTACTTATCAAAACAGCAGGAAGGTATCACAAGGTTATTACCAGCAAAACATAGACAAGCTAACCACACAAGGTACTTTAATGTTTATGATAACAAAACCAAGTTCTATCTTCAAAGTACTACATACATTAATTCTTTAAGAGGTCCATTTCTTTTATAAAGGTCACCCGATACCCGTAGTAATAGAGTGACTAACATTCTTAGGTAAACCAGAACACTTTTCTTTTTATAAATCAAGTAACAACATTCTTTTCTAAACGTTCAAGTTTGCCTAATTTTTAATACTCAAGTTTCTCATTTTCGAAAGGTTTCGTAGTTCATAGTTTAATCACTTAATGATGTAATTCTTCTTTAAAAGATTTGAGAAACATATGCCTTATATGAGTAGGTTATTCTTATTTATAACAATCGATTAAGCGACCATGATCTAGGAAATATCATTTTGTCTAATCTTAGCTCCTATGCAGATGGAGGTTTCTACTGGTTAATTATATCTTATTAGTCAATACATTTTCCTTTATTAACGCTGCTGTGGTTTGTCGATACTCATTCTGATTTCCAAATCGGAAACATTATTCCTTTTAAAAACCAAGTACTCATTACTCACGAATGAGGTTTCACACAAAATTCATATTAATTTAATTAAGTCAAGTCTCTTATCTTTTAAGATCAAGTCTCTTAACTTCTAAAATCAATAAATCATTCGTTTTATTTCTCTTAAGCCGTTATACCTAACTTCCCATAAAGCTAGTATAACTCTTAAGCTTTTTAAAACCAAGCGTTACTCTTCTTTCAAAAACAGTTCTTAATTCTTTTGAAATACTTCAAGATTCTTATTATTCAGGCATAAGTCAAAAGACATTGCCGTATAACTACGTTCAGTTAACACACGTACGTCTACCGTACTATATATATATTCTTCAAAAAGATCATGCTAAAGAGTATAAGAAGAATCACATACCTTCTCGGCGAAATCCACGTGCCAAGTCGAATATGTCGCGCGCGCAGAGAATCGACCTATAACAGTCAAATACGTCTATCAACGTCTAGACTGTACTGTACAAAGTTCTAAGTAGAGGGTTCTCTATTCTAAGGAAAATCGGGCAGCACTTCCCTACCCGGTGAGCTATATAAGTCATCGTGAAACAGTCTATGTAATCTGATTCAATTATTCTTCTTTAAACCCTTCTGTGATATGATTCAATTCTATTCTGTAATATCCTTCTAAGTATTTATACTTATTCCTATACTTCTACAGTATGTATTCATTAATTACCAAGGAAGGATAAGATTATTTACCTCGATAAGCCCAATATTATCCGAGTATAAACGTCGATCCTGAGCGAGGTTTAGCTCCTAAATGCACGCTCCGATAGCCCCAAGAACCCTTAGAAGTTCTACACCACTTCTACTCAAATACTATAAGGGATTTGGGCTAGGGTATTTTGGGCATTATAACAATACTTGGAAGACAACATTTCTACCAAGGGAGGGGGGTAGTGTTTCGGCTAGGGCTTGCTTTAGAGGGGGGGGGGGGCTCTCGGCCAAGCCACTAAGGCTAGAGTGGGAGGGGGTGTTGGACGAAAACACAATAAGAGAGGGGAGGGATTTTCAAGACTTGGAATGTGAGTTGTGGATGAAGAACTCTTCATCTAAAGGGGGGTATTTATAGGTCAAGCATTGGCCAACCAATGGCCAAGATGATGCCAAGTGCAAGGCAAGTGTAGGGTGAGGATTTAGGCAAGTGTCCATTCTATCTACTACACAAAAAATATCCTACCAACTCCTTGACAAAATAGGCTCCCATTCGTCCCATTACCCGCCCCAACGTCCCCAATGAGAGGGTGACAAGTGTCGCCCTCTCGTTGGTCCAAAATGTTTCGTCTCTCGGAAAAATCCGCAAAAATTAGAAATGACATAGCCGTAATTTATCCTACGCGAGTTGTGTAAAACGTTTCGTCGAAAAACGACTCTAATCGGGTGTTGTGCACAAAGTGAAATTCGGCCCTTACATACTTTAAGCTTCAACTTTTCTACGTACGTCCTTACGTACATACTCTGGAAATACGGGGTATAACATTCTCCCCTCCTTAGAAACATTCGTCCCGAATGTTCCTTCTAAGTCTCAAAACAACCATGCGCGGATAGTCTTCACTACTATACTTACGAGGACAATCGCCACACACAGCCACGAAACAAGCTAAGCAGATACTTACATCCAATTCCACGAGGAATCACCTCTATCATCACAAAAGCTCCCCTCCAGGGGTCTAAAAGATACTTCCCTCGCACCTACTCTTTACAAACGAAAAGATCACATCTATGTCCTTACACATGCTCGCTTCTTCCCTTACTGTCGTACCACTTCGTATCCTCGAACTCTTTATCAAAACTTACCATGTTTCTGGTACTGTTTCCCGCTGACTCTGAGCTGCCAATAACCTCTTCTGGATAAGCTTCACCCTATCCACGCCCTGCTGAACAAGTACGAACCAACTATCTGCACCTTGCTTTACATCGAATCAATCGACCGGCAATCTCACATTAGTGCTTATAAAAGGCTCCATACGGCGAGACTCGAATACTGCAACGGTAGCTATAATAATACATACCCAACAAGAGGCGAATAGTCCTTACACTACCCGAAATCAAACAACGCCCGGGTGAATGCGACACGAGACTCACTGAGTTCCTAACCTTGCACAGTAACACCTCGAGAAAAAGCAGTAGTAACTTGGACTCCATGCGCCATAAGGTGAAGGTAGGCACCGTGCAGCCTTACAACCTTCCGAAATAATCATCTCGCAACTTACTACCGAGTACGGTTTGACTAAAAGATAAGACGGGTGACCTCGTGGCCCGACTCTTTGTCGAATCGTCCACGAATTGCGATGGTTAACTTAAGCTTGGGCCTAACACCCTCGTGACCCTAACACAAAGCGGGACCACCACAAACTAACCCCACCACCATACAGGCCGCGGGTTGACCCGCCACATGGCCTCAACCCGACCCGGCAACGCGCAAAACACTAGCTCCCCGATCCGGAATAATCTCACTAATCACGTTACGAAAACCTAGCGGTCTTCTTAGCTCAACTACCCCCTTTCATTTCACACTACTCAGGGATCTATCCCACAAAAATATCTCACGTGCACTATGCACTCCGATAAGGATCAAACATGAAATAATTCTTTTACCAAAGATGGCCTCGCCTCTAAGGTCTCTACGTAAAAACTCTAAGGCTCACACTTTCTCTATCCCCCAAAATCTTACTCGGTTAACTAACCATGATTTCTAATCACAATTTACACAATGCTAACCAAAAATAATACTTAAGATATTCGCATCTTACTATACATATAAATCTCTAAAGGGTTAAGGATATACATGTATCTACGCTGCACTTCCCCTAGGTCGTTCTAATCAATCCCGCCCTGCTGGGCGCATAGCTGGGGAAGGTGATGAACTATCCACTGATCCTGAAGGCTGAGTCTCTACATCCCCGCCACATCTGGTTGGACAATTTCTCACAAAATGGCCCTGCTGGCCGCAAACATAACAAGCTGTCGCAGAAGCACGACACTCCCCAAAATGACATCGACCACAATGGCCACACCGAGGTGGGGGTGGCCTCCTCTGGCTAACACCCCCTCCTCTCCGAACCACTGCATCCACAACTGACCTGATAGGCTGAGTCCTCCTTCTTGCACATTCTTTCGCCACATGGCCCTGACGGCCGCAAGTAAAACAAACACCAGTAAAAAGACGACATTTCCCGGGATGACGCCTGCCACACTGTGAACACTGAGGAATAAGCGAACCAGTGGAGGACACTCGCCTTGGCGGGCGCAGGTCTAATCTGCCGAGGCGGTTCGCCTCGAGAGTTACCAAATGATCCACGCCAATCGGGCCTCTTCACGATCTTGGTTAATGCCGATCTCTACATCTCGGCCATTGCGCACATAAGCTGAACGCAAGCCCGGCTCATTCCTGACTGAAGAGCTACTTCTTCACAACCCTTCTTTAGATAATCATCAATATCCTGGTATATCGGTACATAAAATACTCTCGGTTGCCAAATCCTCGCTAGTAGCAGTCGTCTCCTTCCAATCCATATTTTCGCTCCAAGTCGTGGGCGAAGGTCCGGATGTCATGTCCGCAGAGAAGCTGCCTTTGCTGCCAAACTCTGCTGCGGGCGACGCCTTAGAACTCCGCATGAAGCATCGCCCACGATGATTGGGCCTGCCTTCTAACTCTCTCGTTCCACTCGCAGCCTCCTACGCTTGCTTCTGGGCCCGAGTTGCCTGGCGCGGAGGCATCACTGGTAAAGGAAAGGAATACGTTAGAGGGGTCCAACTTGTAACATAGCTCTAAAGCACGATCTCAGAGTGAGAAGAATGGAAACCAATCCTAAATATCCTATAGCCTCGCGATTATTGGTGTAGTGCGCAACACACCGATAATCGAACTTACTGAATACGGTCGTAGACACTTTCCGAGGATTAATCGCTCGATACCACTTTTGTCACGACCCGCCCGGTTCGTGGATCGTGCCTTACCCGGGCACCCAAGTAGTCATACATCAGAGTAATCAGCGGAATATAAAACAACCAAGATATGAAACAGTATAAATGAGACACAGTTTCTGAAAAAAAAAGGGTGCCTTTCGGCATATATATATAAATACCCAAAACGAACAGTTACATCCCAACTTTACAACAGGACTACAGACCTCTAAGAGTTTAAAACAACAATGGCGGGACAGGGCCCCGCCATACCCCTGAATGCAAATATCTACAACGACAGGGGACCATACCAAAATGCTAAGCTTCCGGAGAAACGGAGCTTTTCCCACGCTGAAACGGTGATCCTAAGAACGGGGATCAACAGGAGGAGTACCTCTACCTGCGGCATGAACGCAGCCCCCCGAAGGAGGTCAGTACAACAGGTACCAAGTATGTGAAACTGTAAAGTACTTTAAATGAAATCAAAGTATTTTAAAACCATTTGCAATTACAATTAGTTAAATTTGCACATAGTGCCACATCACAAACAAGAGCAATAATAGGTAAACTGTAACAGGTCTTTCCTAGGCCGCGAATGATCGAAGCAAGGCCAATCGCCCATAGTATCATTATGCATGCCTAACCCAGACTCCGCACCGCATAGGTCACACATAGACCCGCGTGAGGTATTCCTCGCGGGGCAGCCGACCCCTGCACTACCGACTTCCGCACTCGCATAGCCTCGATAGACCGCGTAGTCACACGCATCGCATAGGCATCCCCGCATCGATAATACGCCGGAATGATCAATCGAGCATACCGCTGCCCGCATAGTCACAGACGCGTAGCCGTAAGACCGCATCGCTGGCAAGCCCTCGGTATAATAAGTCAAGGGGGGTATGTGATATAATAACAGTACAACAGTCTTAACGTTTAACAACGTAAGCACAACAAGAATAACATCACAAGACACTAACACACGTAGTATCATAACATGAGTACTTATCAAAACAACAGGAAGGTATCACAAGGTTATTACCAGCAAAACATAGACAAGCTAACCACACAAGGTACTTTAATGTTTATGATAACAAAACCAAGTTCTATCTTCAAAGTACTACATACATTAATTCTTTAAGAGGTCCATTTCTTTTATAAAGGTCACCCGATACCCGTAGTAATAGAGTGACTAACATTCTTAGGTAAACCAGAACACTTTCCTTTTTATAAATCAAGTAACAACATTTTTTTCTAAACGTTCAAGTTTGCCTAATTTTTAATACTCAAGTTTCTCATTTTCGAAAGGTTTCGTAGTTCATAGTTTAATCACTTAATGATGTAATTCTTCTTTAAAAAGATTTGAGAAACATATGCCTTATATGTGAGTAGGTTATTCTTATTTATAACAATCTGATTAAAGCAGCCATGATCTAGGAAATATCATTTTGTCTCATCTTAGCTCCTATGCATTGGAGGTTTCTCTTTAGTTAATAATATCTTATTAGTCAATACATTTTCCTTTATTAACGCCGTGGTTTGTCGATACTCATTCGATTTCCAAATCAAGAAACATTATTCCTTTTAAAAACCAAGTACTCATTACTCACGAATGAGGTTTCACACAAAATTCATATTAATTTAATTAAGTCAAGTCTCTTATCTTTTAAGATCAAGTCTCTTAACTTCTAAAATCAATAAATCATTCGTTTTATTTCTCTTAAGCCGTTATACCTAACTTCCCATAAAGCTAGTATAACTCTTAAGCTTTTTAAAACCAAGCGTTACTCTTCTTTCAAAAACAGTTCTTAATTCTTTTGAAATACTTCAAGATTCTTATTATTCAGGCTTAAGTCAAAAGACATTGCCGTATAACTACGTTCAGTTAACACACGTACGTCTACCATACTATATATATATTCTTCAAAAATATCATGCTAAAGAGTATAAGAAGAATCACATACCTTCTCGGCGAAATCCACCTGCCAAGTCGAATATGTCGCGCGCGCAGAGAATCGACCTATAACAGTCAAATACGTTTATCAACGCCTGTGATCAGATCGTCATAAAGTTCTAAGTAGAGGGTTCTCTATTCTAAGGAAAATCGGGCAGCACTTCCCTACCCGGTGAGCTATATAAGTCTACTGTGAAAACAGTCCTATGTAAGTACAGTTCAATTATTCTTCTTTTAAACCCTTCTACTGTGATAACAGTTCAATTCTATTCTGTAATATCCTTCTAAGTATTTATACTTATTCCTATACTTCTACAGTATGTATTCATTAATTACCAAGGAAGGATAAGATTATTTACCTCGATAAGCCCAATATTATCCGAGTATAAACGTCGATCCTGAGCGAGGTTTAGCTCCTAAATGCACGCTCCGATAGCCCCAAGAACCCTTAGAAGTTCTACACCACTTCTACTCAAATACTATAAGGGATTTGGGCTAGGGTATTTTGGGCATTATAACAATACTTGGAAGACAATATTTCTACCAAGGGAGGGGGTAGTGTTTCGCCAGGCTTGCTTTAGAGGGGGTTTCTCGGCCAAGCCACTAAGGCTAGAGTGGGAGGGGTGTTGGACGAAACACAATAAGAGAGGAGGATTTTCAAGACTTGGAATGTGAGTTGTGGATGAAGAACTCTTCATCTAATGGGGTATTTATAGGTCAAGCATTGGCCAACCAATGGCCAAGATGATGCCAAGTGCAAGGCAAGTGTAGGGTGAGGATTTAGGCAAGTGTCCATTCTATCTACTACACAAAAAATATCCTACCAACTCCTTGACAAAATAGGCTCCCATTCGTCCCATTACCCGCCCCAACGTCCCCAATGAGAGGGTGACAAGTGTCGCCCTCTCGTTGGTCCAAAATGTTTCGTCTCTCGAAAAAATCCGCAAAAATTAGAAATGACATAGCCGTAATTTATCCTACGCGAGTTGTGTAAAACGTTTCGTCGAAAAATGACTCTAATCGGGTGTTGTGCACAAAGTGAAATTCGGCCCTTACATACTTTAAGCTTCAACTTTTCTACGTACGTCCTTACGTACATACTCTGGAAATACGGGGTATAACAAGTTTATTCTTGTTTATAACCATTTATTAAAGGAGCCATGATCTAGAAAATGTAATATCATTTTGTCTCATCTTAGCTTCTATGCAGATGGAGGTTTCTACTGGTTTTAATAATACTTCATTATTCAACACATTTTCATTTATTAACGCTGCAGTGGTTTGTCACTTCATTCGATTTCCAAATCAAGAAACATTATTCCTTTTAAAAACCAAGTACTCATTACTCACGAATGAGGCTTCACACAAAATTCATATTAATTCAATTAAGTTAAGTCTCTTATCTTTTAAGATCAAGTCTCTTAACTTCTAAAATCAGTAAACCATTCTTTTTATATCTCTTAAGACGTTATACCTAACTCCCCATAAAGCTAGTATAACTCTTATGTTTTCAAACCAAGTACTCTTCTTTCAAAAAGGTTTATTAGTTCTTTTGAAATACTTCAAGATTATTATTATTCAGGCTTAAGTCAAAAGACATTGCTGCATAACCACGTTACGTTAACACACGATACGTCTAGTACTATATATATATATATATATATATATATATATATTATTCGAGCTTAAGTCAAAAGACATTGCCGCATAATTACGTTCGATAACACACGTACGTCTAACGTACTATATATATATATATCTTTAAAATATCATGCTCAAGAGTATAGGAAGAATCACATACCTCGCGACGATTATCGACTATAAACAAAACGCTCCACGGGTATAACCCGGCTAGCCTTGTCCACCTTCTAAGTAGCACATGCTACTTGCAGAACATTCAACCAATAAAGGTTATCAGTCTACTGTAAATACAGTCCTATGTAAATACAGTTTAATCTTCTACTTAAATATTCTTCTGATGCGATTTCAGTTCAAGTCTATTCTGTAATATCCTTCTATTACAGTTCAACTCTCTTCTATGAATCTTATATTCATTCATATACAACTACAGTATGTAATTCCCAATTACAATAGAAGGACAGTAGTTTTTACCTCGATGAGCCCAAAATTATCCAAGTATATAAGTCGCTCCTGAGCAACGTCAAGCTCCTACTCCGTGCGCTCCAACCCGCTCCAAACAACCCTTAGAAGTTCTACGCAACTTCTACTTAACACTTCAACCGACTATGAAGTTTTTCCTTAGGGTTTCGTTTTAGTGACTGAGGGAAGGTATAATAGTATTTTAAGACTTTCAGATAGAGGTAACCTTGGGAATACTACAAGGTATTTGGGCATTACAACAATAGTTGTTGAAGTATTTCTCAACCACGGGGGGTATTATTTCGACTAGCAACTAGGCTTGGGGGAGGGGGGGTATTCTCGTGAGGGCCTCCAAGAGGAGGGTGTTTGCTAGGCCACCACAAGGGGAGGGTGTGGCGGACGAGCACAAGAGGGAGAGGGAGGGTTTTTGCCTTAGAAGTTTTCAAGTGAGGATGAAGAAGGTCTTCACTTAGGGGGGGTATTTATAGGTCAAGAAATGGCCAACCAATGGCTAAGATTCATCCAAGTGTTAGGCAAGTGTAGGGATAAGATTAAGCCATGTGCACCTTATCCATCTACCACACCAACTTGCACAAAATATCCTACCTAACCCATTGCCCTCTTTTTCGTCCCTTTGCCGCCCACTTCCTCCAATGTGAGGGTGACACATGTCACCCTCCCGTTGGTCCAAAATGTTTCGTCTCTCGGAAAAATCCGCAAAAATTATAAATGACATAGCCGGAATTTTCCCTTCGCAAGTTTAGTAAAACGTTTCGTCGAAAAACGACTCCTTTTGGCACTTGTGTACAAATTTCAAAACTTGCCAAATCTTAAGGCTATAAATTTTAATACGTACGCCCTCACGTACATACTCTGGAAATACGGGGTATAACATTCTCCCCTCATTAGAAACATTCGTCCCGAATGTTCCTTCTCAAGACGGATTACGATGAAGATCTTCTAACAAGTTGCCAACGCCACGCCTGGCCACGAAATAACACACGTTATCTTAAACCTTCCTTACTGCCCTTCTCGAACCCTTGAACTCTTCTAGTAAACGTACCACACTTGATCGTCGCCAGCTTCCCAAAACTTTGGAGTCACCACCTCCAAACTTGGTCATCTTACTAGCCGCAAACTCCCTTAAGACCATTCCCGGCCTTTACGATCCGCTTCTGGTCGAACACATCCACGAACTCATACGATGGTCATCTAAACTTGGGCCTAGCACCCTCGTGACCCTACCACCTGGAGGGACCACCCAGAGCTGACCCCACCTCGAAACAGGCCGCGGGTTGGCCCGCAACATGGCCCCAACCCGACCCACTTAACGCATCAAGCTCTTGTTCCCCGATCCGGAACAATCTTACCTATACAGGTCATGAAAGCTACCACTTCTATTTTACACCACCCAAGGAAATTTTTTTCCACAATTTCTCCACGTATACTTATACATTCTGACAAAGATCACCCGCAAAAATATTGCACTCGAGACGGCCTTACATCTAAGGTCTCAACTGTAATACTCTAAGGTTCATCATTTTCTCACCCCCAGGCTTACCCTTTTTCACTAACCAGGCTTCTAAATCACATTTTAGCACAAAGCTATTCGAACATAACACTAAACACAACATCAACATCAATACATACAAAACTCTAGAGGGTTAAGGATATACCTGAAAATAGGCGGTTCAGAGGACCGCTAAAACTGGGAACTCCCACCGCAACCTCTACCGTGGCCTGCCGGTGTATGAACATCCTGCCTAGCTATGGAAGGTGAAGAACCCGCAACTGATCCCGTAGTCTGTGCTATCCTACCAGCGCTACCCCTGGTCGGACAGTTTCTCCCAAAATGGCCCTGCTGGCCGCAACTATAGCAATCTCCCAAACCAGTACGACATTCCCCTCTATGGGCTTTACCACAATGGTCACACTGAGATACGGGTGGCCTCATCCGGCGAGCACTCCTACTCCCCTGAAAATCTGAACCCAGGAGGCTCTGACTGCTCTGAATATCCCGGCGTGTGGAGACCACTCTGATCGGGAGGCGCATAACTAGTTCGCCGAGGCGGTCGCCTCGAAAGTCACCAAAGGACCCTACTGCTCGCCTCTTCGCCGACCTTGGTCATTCCGCCGATTTCTCCGCCTCACCCCAAGTGCATAAGCTCGCATGCTGCATGTCCATGCCGGTGAAGAGCTACACCAACAACTCTCGCTAGGTAATCATCGAGCCCAGTAACATACCGGTGCACTCGATCCTCCATACTAGCTACTAATGCGGGACGCGTCGCCAATGAGTCGAACTCCACATTGTACTCAACCAAATGCGCCTTCTGCCGCAACACCAAAAATCTGTCCCGAGCCCTCCTCATCTGCGAGGCAAGAAATGTGCAAGAAATGCCTCGAGAACTCGTCCCAAGCGGAAGTGCATTCTCTCCCGACAGCTCCCACGAATCAAACCGATCATTTGCGGTATCACGCGACCGATGCGAACCTAGGACCACCGACTCGGTCTCGATGCCTTGATCACTCTCATGATCCGTCAGAATCGCCGGATGAACTCTCGCGAATCATCCTCGGGCCTCGACCCATAAAACTCGCGGTTACATCTCGTAAAATCCCGTAGTCTCCAACTATCTTATCTAGGGTGAACCATGGTACTTTGGGCTAACTGCCCGGCCTATCCTCAAGTCTGCCACAACCCGGCCATTAATCGGGCCACCTTTGTACCCCATCTCTTCGCCCGCATCGCGGATGGAGGCTCAGTCTTGTGGTCTCTGTAGAGATCGCCATTTGCTTTACTCGCAGCCTCTCTTTGTCTTGCCATACGGGCTCTGGTGTTGCCTTCGTGGAGGCATAAGCGATATAAAAGAATACGTCGGAGGAGTCCAACTTACAACACGGCTCTAAGACACGATCTCGAGTGAGAAGAATGGAAACCAATCCTAAATGTCTGACCTCACGATTATAGATGTGGTGCACAACACACCGATAATCAAGACTCTACTAGACACGGTCAGACACTTTCCGAGGACTAAGCGCTCGATACCACTTTTGTCACGACCGAACCGGGCCGCGGATCGTGCCTTACCCGCACCCTAGTGATACAACATCGGAAAACCAATGGAATTAAACTTAAACATGCAAATAGACATGGATCAAGATGAAGAAAAATAGGCCAACCAAAATGGTTTCCTTTCGATATATATATACAAAGACATTTTGAGCATAATCCTTACAACCTCGCCTACACCAATTACATGCACTCTAAGATTTATATAAAGAACTATGACGGGACAGGGCCCCGCCATACCCCTGAATGTACAAAAAAAAACATACAGACTCAGGGTAACATACCAAAGATAAGCCTCCGAAGGAACGGAGCTTCCCAAGACGCTGAAATGAGGTCCTAAACGCGGGGATCGACAGCCGATGCACTTCTACCTGCGGCATGAACGCAGCCCCCCTGTCACGACCCGTTCCGGGGCCCGTGACTGGTGCCTTACCGGGGCACCCAAGTAGTCATACATCAGAGTAATCAGCGGAAATATAAAGCAAGACATGAAACAGTTTATGAAATAAGACACAGTTTATGTGAGAAAACATCGCCTCCCGGCGTATATATATAAAATCATGGTTTTGCAGTTACATCCGACACTGTACAACATGACTACAGACCTCTAAGGAAATATACAACTATGGCGGGACAGGGCCCCGCCATACCCTGACTGTACAAAACTATCTACAACAGGGAGATCATACCAAAAGTAGAGCCTCCGGAAGAGATGGAGCTCCCGACACCAATGTAGAGATCCTAAGAATGCGGATCTAGCACCTGCTTGCCCTTACCGCGGCATGAACGCAGCCCCTCAAGGAGGTCGATAACAGTACTAAGTATGCGAAACTGTAAAATACTTAACTGAAAACATATCATTAAAACCAGTTTACAAATATGAGTGAAACAACCAAGGAAACCGCACGTAGTGCCACATCACAAACAAGAGCAACAATAGGTAACTGTAATAGGTCTTGTCTAGGCTGCGAATGATCGAAACAGGGCCACTCGCCCATATCATCATTCTGCAAGCCTAATCCTGGACTCCCGGAGTCCGCATAGGCCACCCACATGGGCCCGCATGAGGTATAACCCCGCATCGAGGGTAGCTACTCTCGGCGTCGCCTGGACTCACGTCCGCATGGCCACACAGACCGCATGAGGCATAACCCCGCATACTAACTCGAACTCGTAGCTCGCATAGGCCCCCGACCCGCATGAGGTATTCTCGAATCATGGTCCTGCATCACCGAGTCTACCCCGCATCGGAGGGCAGCTTAACCCCCGGTATCATCTCAAGAGGTGAGTGATAGTATACTAACATAACAACTTGTCTTTAAACAATATAAGCATAACAAGGATACTCACCTATACAAACGTTACAAGATACTAACACACATAGCATCATATCATGTCTACTTATCAAACCATCTTTATTATTCTTTTCACAATATAAGTCTGTTATAAACACATAGGCAAACTTGTTTCTTTTATAAATCTTAAGTGATTATACTTACTTCCCATAAAGCTAGTATAACTCTTAAGCTTCTGTTTTAAAAACCAATTAGTTCTCTTCTGTTAATATGATTCAGTAGTCTTTTTTTGAAATGTTCTCAGTTCTTTATTATTCAGGCTTAAGCCGTGAGGCATTGCCGTAAGTATTATTCAGGCTTAAGCCGTGAGGCATTGCCGTAAGTATTATTCAGGCTTAAGCCGTGAGGCATTGCCGTAAGTATTATTCAGGCTTAAGCCGTGAGGCATTGCCGTAATTATATTGTAAAATATCATGCTTAGGAAGAATCACATACCTTCTCAGCGAAAACCACCTGCCAAGTTGAATATGTCGCGCGCAGAGAGTCAGCCTATAATAGTCACAGATATCTATTAAAGACTACTCTGAAGGTCATTCTAAACAGGGGGTTCATAATTCTACGGTAAGTCGGGCAGCACTTCCCTACCCGGTGAGCTATATAAGTCTACTGTGAAAACAGTCCTAGGTAAGTACAGTTTGATTATTCCTCTTTTAAACCCTTCTAAGTGATTAATACTTCAATTCTATTCTGTGATATACTTCTAAGTATTTATACTTATCCTGATACTATAACAATAAGTATTCTCTAATTCAAAAGAGGGTTAGGATTATTACCTCGGTAAGCCCAATAATATCCTAGAAAAAGTCGCGCCTGAGCAAGGTTTTGCTCCTAAGTTATATGCTCCAAGAACCTTAGAAGTTCTTCACAACTTCTACAAAGTACTAAGGTATTTGGGCTAGGGTATTTTGGGCATAATAACGATACTAGAAGACAACTTTTCTACCAAGGGAGGGGGGTAGATTTCGGCTAGGCTAGGGTGGGGGTAGGCCCTCGGCCAAGCTCACTCAAAGGGGAAGAGGTGTTGGACGATTTGGCTTAAGGAAGAGGAGAGGATTTTTCAAGACTTGGAAGATTTGTGGATGAAGAACTCTTCATCTCTAAGGGGTATTTATAGGTCGAAGTGGCCAACCAATGGCCAAGATTGAGACAAGTGCAAGGCAAGTGTAGGGTGAAGATTTACTACACACAAATATCCTACCAACTCCTTGACTTTGTGCCGAGGCAACAAAAACGTGCCAATGCTCATCCAATTGGCCCGAGGACGATTTCAAGTCCACAAATTGGAGGTGCCAAGTGTCGCCTCCCGTTGGTCCAAAATGTTTCGCCTCTCGAAAAATCCGCAAAATAAGAAATGGCATAGCCGGAATTTACTCTACGAAGCCGTGGAAACGTTTAGCCGGAAAACGATTCTTTTAGTGAGTTGTGCCCAAAAATCGCCCAAGCCTAAACTTTAAGGCTAAACTTTTATGCGTATTCCCACGCATATACTCGAAATACGGGTATAACATTCTCCTCCTTAGAAACATTCGTCCCGAATGTTCCTTCTCAAGACGATTATCGAAGAAGCTTAAACAGTTAGCAAATGCCACACACGCCACAAAACAACACTTAGGCATAAATGATAATGGAAATTTACAAGTAGGAAAGTGAATTACGGAGGTGTGGGGAATAGGTGAGATACTTCGCCTCATGTCCTCCTCGGCTTCCCACGTCATCTCCTCCTGAGCTCGTTCGCCACAAGACTTTGACGGCCACGCCCCGTCCGCAGACGCTAACCGACGATCGACTATCGCTATGGGAATCTCCTCATCGATAACCCCTGGCCACACCGACATCGTCAATCGGTGTACCCTAGATGGATCCCCGATACATCTCCTCGGATAGATACGTGAAAACCGGATGCACCGCCTCCGATCGGACGGCAGATCCAACTCATAACAACCTTGCCTACCCTGCGACAATCAAATGGCCCAATGTACTTGGGCCGAAGTTTCCCTTCTTCCCGAATCTCATCACACCCTTCATGGGTGACACCTTTAGAAAACCCAATCATGAACCTCGAACTCAAGATGCCGACGACGATGATCTGTGATACGACTTGCGACTACGAAATATCGATAGCCGCTCTCGGATAAGCTTCGCCTTATCCATCGCCACGCACCAAATCGTCCCACTAGCCGCACCTCGCCCACATCGAACCAACCTATAGGCGATCTGCACTTCCTCCCATACAAGGCCTCATAAGGCGCCATCTCGAATCTGGAGTGGTAGCTATTATTATACGCAAACTCAACTAGAGGCAAATGATCCTCCCAACTACCCCGAAGTCAATAACACAGCTCGCAGATATCCTCGAGTGCGGATAGTGCGCTCGCTGCCCGTCATGCGGGGATGAAATGCGATTTCGGGCTCACCTGCGTCCCTAAACCCTCTGGAAGGACCTCGAGGTTAGCCGTAAACCGGGCTCTGCATGCGATATGATCGAAGTAGGGACTCCATGCGGTCGACGATCTTCGGATGTAAAGTCCGCATAATCCTCACTAGAAAAGTCGCCCCGACGGAAGAAAGTGGGCTGATTTCGCCACCGCCGACGATAACCCATATAGAATCATGTCTCCTCCGAGTGCGAGGTAATCCTGTGATGAAGTCCGTGTTGATTACCTCCCACTTCCGTGTCGGGATCTCAATCGTTCAGAATAAGCCACCGGGCCTCGGTGCTCTACCTTCACCGGCCGACAACACGCACCGAGCTACGAACTCGCAACGCTCTCTTGAAGCCATCCCACCAATACACGATCTAAGGTCGTGGTACATCTTGGTCGACCGGATGGATAGAGTAACGCTTGTGTGTGCTTCCCAAGAACTCGCCAAGTCCTCAAACATCCGGAACACACCGCCCTCAAACCTTAGCACCCCATCGTGCTACCTCGAGGACCCTTGCCCTCACGAAGAGGCTGTATCACGATATCGAATCAAAGCCGATCCTCGAATCAAGTTGCCTCTTCACCTCCTCGACGATGGAAGACTCGGCAACCTCACGAACTCTAACCCCACCGCTATCGAATCAATCAACCGACACCAAGGCTCGCTAATCGATGCAAATCACGAACCATGTCCTCCTCTCTAGCCGCACCTCCGATAGGCTCCCATCGACCTACGACTGAGCATCCGCCACAACATCGCCTTCCCCGTGGTATAGGATATCAACATCGTAATCCTTAAGCAACTCTAACCACCGTCTCGCCGTAAGTTCGGCTCCTCTCGCCGAAGATATACCGAGGCTCTTGTGGTCCGTATAAATATCCACGTGAACCCCATACAAATAGTGCCTCCGGATCTTCAAAGCGTGAATCACTACGCCAACTCCAAATCATGGGGGTAGTTCCTCTCGTGTTTCTTCATTTGTCGGGATGCATATGCTATAACTCGCCATGCTGCATCAACACATCCCAACCCGATGCCCGACGATCACAATACACGACATAACCATCTGGACCTCCGAGAGTAAGAACGGGGCGGTCGTCAATCTCTTTCAAAGAATCGAAACC
The DNA here is from genome assembly GCA_029844215.1 of Przewalskia tangutica. NCBI lineage: Eukaryota > Viridiplantae > Streptophyta > Magnoliopsida > Solanales > Solanaceae > Przewalskia > Przewalskia tangutica. The sequence goes on along the minus strand of CM056729.1, from coordinate 61,158,595 downwards.
CCGCCACAAGCATCACCATCGAACTTGGTCGCTCGAGTCACCCTAGTCAATGGTGCGAGATAGAAGCAAACTTCTCCACGAACCGCCCGATAATAACTCGCAAGGCCCGAAATCGCGAACCTCTCGCCGGAGTAGTAGGTCTCGCCAAGTCTCCGATCGCTTCGATCTTGCCAGATCAACTCGAATGCCATCACCCGGCAATATGCCCAAGAAACGCCATCAAGTCAACCAAAACTCACATTTGGAAAACTTGGCGTATAATCGCTGGTCTGGAGAAGCGTCGGCAAGATACCTCAAATGCTCGCGTGCTCCCGCTCTGGCGAATAAACCAAGATATCATCAATGAACACTATCACAAACGTGTCCAAAAATGGTTTGAACACTCGGTTCATCAAATCCATGAATATCACGAGCATTGGTCAACCCAAAAGACATGACCTGAACTCATAATGCCCGCATCGTCCTAATGCGATCTGGGACATCCACCTCTCTCGACTCGCACTGATGATAGCGATCGCAGATCAATCTTGAGAAACATCTCGCACTCGCAATCGGGTCGAACAAATCATCAATCACGGGAGGGGTATACGTTCTTAATGGTCACCTTGTTCACCGTCAGATCAACACACGCGCAGCTGGCCCCGCCCTTCTTCTTCACGAACAATACCGCGCTTCAGGAGAAACACCGGGCCTAATGAAGCCCTTCTCTAGCAAATCCCTAAGCTGATCCTTCTCTCTCAACTCGGCGGTGCCATTACGTATGGCGGAATGGAAATAGGCCGAGTATCCGCAATATGTCAATACAAAACTCAATCTCCTCTCGGGAGGATACCCGAGGTCATCCGAACACGTCTGGGAACTCGTGACTACGGAATCGATCAAAATCTGCGTACCGCAGCCTCGTGATCAAACACCCAACTAGATGGTAGATATACCCTTTCTCGCACCATCTTCCTAGCCTTGAGGTAGAAATAAACCTACCCCTGGCGATACCGTGCTCCTCCCACTCAACAACCGGCCTCCGAAACTGGAACCGCATTACTCTCTCTCGGCCTACATTGGCATAGCAAGAAGCTAGCCAATCCATCCCCATAATCACGTCGAAGTCAATCATCTCCAACTCTATCAAGTCGGCTAGGTCCGACGATCAGAATAGTCACAGACAAGCTCTATATACCCGCCGAGCTACCACCGAATCACCCATGGCGTAGCTACCTCGAAAGGGTCTATGGACTCGTGCTCTATCCCTATCCTACTAGCAACAAGGGAGATATATAGACAGTAGAACCCGATCTATCAAAGCATACACATCAAACCTGAATCGATAAGGTACCGTGGCGACATCGTGAGGCCTCACGATCCCGCTTACCGACAAAGCATATATGCGTTCTCGAGGACCGCTAATCGACCCGAGCCACGACTCGCCGCGACTCGCTGACCCATGAGCACCCGCCCTGGGCGAGTAATCAGAGGAGATGATGGCGCCACGTAATCTGGCCGGGCCCTACCACCGCCACGCCCGGCCTGACAAGCCGCAAAGTGACCCCGCTGGCCACAATCAGAATAAGATCCATAAGTAGTACCACACTTCCCGTAATGGGATCCCCGCATCGCCACACCGGGTGGTCCCGATCGCCGAGCACTCGCTACTCGACGCCCAAGCTCTGGGCCCGATGCCCGCCAAAACTCGGGTCAGGCCGGTGCGCAGAGTGCTCGAGCCGGCCGTGGTGCGACCTAGATCGGCCGAGGCCGCCACCACGATAACCACCGTAAGGCCCCTCCCGCCCCGCCTTCTTCGCCGCTGTCGCCCACTCGTCGACCTCGGCGCTCGCATCCAAGCGGCGTGAGCTGCGTGCGGTAATGTCCATACCCTACCGAGAGAAACCCCGCACATGACTCGGCCATATAGTCGTTTCAGCCCGTGACATAGCGGTGTACCCTATCCTCCATATCTGCTACTAATGCCGGGACATATCGAGCCAATGAATCAAACTCGACATTGTACTCACGACAAGGCCCTCTCTCGCCAGAAAAAATCTATCGGCCCGCGCCTCCTCATCTGCGAGGCAAGAAGTGAGTGAGAAAGCCTGCGAGAACTCATCCCAGTAGCTGGGACGCGGTTTCCACGGGATAACTCCCGTGAATCAAACCAATCGATCGCGGTATCACGCATTATGTGAACCAAAGATCACGGACTCGGTCTCCGACGCTCGATCACTCAAAATCCTCAAGGCGACGGATGAACTCCTGCGGATCATCCTCCGCCTCGACCCATAAAACTCCGCGCTCTGACTCGAAGTCTCAGCCTCAAACTCTCTCGCCTCGGGTGAACAACGGTACGACCGAGCTGAGCCGAACCGAATCGCGTCAATCTCTCTCGTGTCGGGCCACAACTTTAGCCAAAGCCGGGCCATCTCCTTGTACCCTAACTCCTCCGCCTGTGCCGCGGGACGAGGTGTAGTACTGTGGTCTCGCTGGGCCGGCGGCGCCATAGAACTCGCTGCCTCGTATAGATCGGGCCTCGAGCCCTCGTGACTGGGTGTCTCGCTAGCAGCCTCGGCCGCTTTGCCCTTCTGGGCCCGGTTTACGTGGAGGCATAATCGCATACGGAAAGGAAAGGAATCGTTAGAGGGTCCAACCTATAACACACTCTAAAGCACGATCTCGAATGAGAAGAATGGAAACCAATCCTAAATATCCTATAGCCTCACGACATTGGCGTGGTGCACAACACACCGATAATCGAGACTTACTAGATACGGCTCGTAGACACTTTCCGAGGATTAATCGCTCGATACCACTTTTGTCACGACTGCCCGGGCAGTGGATCGTGCCTTACCGGCACCCAAGTAGTCATACATCGAGTAATCACGGAAATATAAAGCAAGACATGAAACAGCTTTATGAAATAAGACACGCTTTATGTGAGAAAACACGCCTTCCCCAGATATATATAAAATCATGGTTTTGCGCTACATCCGACAATCGCATAACATGACTACGAACCTCTAAGGAAATATACAACTATGGCGGGACAGGGGCCCCGCCATACCCTCGACTGCATACAAAACTATCTACAACAGGAGATCATACCAAAAGTAGAGCCTCCGAAGAGATGGAGCTCCGGCACCAATGTAGAGATCCTAAGAATGCGGATCTAGCACTGCTTGCCCTTACTGCGGCATGAACGCAGCCTCAAGGAGGTCGATAACAGTACTAAGTATGCGAAATCAGAAATACTTAAATGAAAACATATCATTTTAAAACCGGTTTACAAATATGAGTGAAACAACCAGGAAACCGCACGTAGTGCTACATCACAAACAAGAGCAACAATAGTAATCAGAATAGGTCTTGTCTAGGCTGCGAATGATCGAAACAGGGCCACTCGCCCATATCATCATTCTGCAAGCCTAATCCTGGACTCCCGGAGTCCGCATAGGCCACCCACATGGGCCCGCATGAGGTATAACCCCGCATCGAGGGTAGCTACTCCTCGGCATCGTCCTGGACTCGCTGTCCGCATGGCCACACAGACCGCATGAGGCATAACCCCGCATACTAACCTGGAACTCTCGTAGCTCCGCATAGGCCCCCTGGACCCGCATGAGGTATTCTCGAATCATGGTCCCAGACCGCCTGAGTCTACCCCGCATCGGAGGGCAGCTTAACCCCCGGTATCATCTCAAGAGGTGAGTGATAGTATACTAACATAACAACTTGTCTTTAAACAATATAAGCATAACAAGGATACTCACCTATACAAACGTTACAAGATACTAACACACATAGCATCATATCATGTCTACTTATCAAACCATCTTTATTATTCTTTTCACAATATAAGTCTGTTATAAACACATAGGCAAACTTGTTTCTTTTATAAATCTTAAGTGATTATACTTACTTCCCATAAAGCTAGTATAACTCTTAAGCTTCTGTTTTAAAAACCAATTAGTTCTCTTCTGTTAATATGATTCAGTAGTCTTTTTGAAATGTTCTCGCTTCTTATTATTCAGCTTAAGCCGTGAGGCATTCCGTAAGTATTATTCGAGCTTAAGCCGAGGCATTGCCGTAAGTATTATTCGAGCTTAAGCATTGAGGCATTATTCGAGCTTAGTAGGCATTATATTATAGTAAAATATCATGCTTAGGAAGAATCACATACCTTCTCAAATAAAACCACCGCTAAGTCAATATGTCGCGCAGAGTCACCATAATAGTCACAGATATCTATTAAAGACTACTCAAGGTCATTCTAAACAGGGTTCATAATTCTACTGTAAGTCAGGCAGCACTTCCTACCCGTGAGCTATATAAGTCTCATCAGAAAACAATTCTAGGTAAGTACAGTTTGATTATTCCTCTTTAAACCCTTCTAAGTGATTAATACTTCAATTCTATTCGTGATATACTTCTAAGCATTTATACTTATCCTTATACTATAACAATAAGTATTCTCTAATTCAAAAGAGGGTTAGGATTATTACCTCGGTAAGCCCAATAATATCCTAGAAAAGTCGCGCGAGCAAGGTTTTGCTCATAAGTTATATGCTCCGAGAACCTTAGAAGTTCTTCACAACTTCTACAAAGTACTAAGGTATTTGGGCTAGGGTATTTTGGGCATAATAACGATACTAGAAGACAACTTTTCTACCAAGGGAGGGGGGTAGATTTCGGCTAGGCTAGGGTGGGGTAGGCCCTCGGCCAAGCTCACTCAAAGGGGGGGGGGGAAGAGGTGTTGGACGATTTGGCTTAAGGAAGAGGAGAGGATTTTTCAAGACTTGGAAGATTTGTGGATGAAGAACTCTTCATCTCTAAGGGGGTATTTATAGGTCAAGAAGTGGCCAACCAATGGCCAAGATTGAGACAAGTGCAAGGCAAGTGTAGGGTGAAGATTTACTACACACAAATATCCTACCAACTCCTTGACTTTGTGCCAAGGCAACAAAAACGTGCCAATGCTCATCCAATTCGTCCAAGGGACGATTTCAAGTCCACAAATTGGAGGGTGCCAAGTGTCGCCCTCCCGTTGGTCCAAAATGTTTCGTCTCTCGGAAAAATCCGCAAAAATAAGAAATGGCATAGCCGGAATTTACTCTACGAAAGCTGTGGAAACGTTTCGTCGGAAAACGATTCTTTTAGTGAGTTGTGCCCAAAAAAATCGTCCAAGCCTAAACTTTAAGGCTAAACTTTTTGTACGTATTCCCTTACGTACATACTGCAGAAATACGGTATAACACCCGAAGGAGGTCGATAACAGTACCAAGTATGTGAAAGAAATATCACAATGAAATCATAGCGATCTATATAAAGCAGAGACATGTATGATAACCAAACTACAAGACACAACATATAAACAATCATATCAAGTCGGGACTCACGCCCAAATCATCACTGTGTCCGTGGAATTTCTTCCTCACCGCGATTTATGATATAACAACACCACGAGTACACCAACACCAAGTCCTACTGATGCCAAAGCGTACCACGAGACTTCGTCACTATACTGACTCGCGAAGCTGACACGTGGCAAGTGCAATAACCTATACCCGATCCACATGCGCCACGTAGCTGACGGGGGCAAGTAACGGCTAAGCACCCGATCACAACCGTAAGTCACGATGCGCCAGAGCGAAGGCGACACGTAGTAAGTGCAACAACTGCATGCAGATCCACCGCGCCACGTGGCGACGGGGCAAGTAAACAGCTACGCACCCAATCACAACCGTAAGTCACGATACTTCGCCAAAACCAAAAATGGTCACGTCCACGTAATCCATCAACGGTGTAGACATGCCCGTGTAACAATGCTAATGGAAGCATACCGTGGAATCTCCGTCATCGCTGCAGATCGCTACGACCCGTTCGGCCCGTGGATCGTGCCTTACCGCACCCTAGTGATACAACATCGAGTAATCGGAATATAAAGACAATACATAAAACCAAAGTGATAAGGCGGTGGAAATAAGACGGGCTAACCAAAACGGTTATCAGATATATATCAATAGTAATTTGAACGCTATAACCTCTTACAATATCGCCACAACAAGATTTACTGCACCTCTACGAATGAAATGACAACAACGACGGGACAGGGCCCCGTCATACCCCTGAATGTAAGCACCTACAACAACAGGGGACTACACCAAGACAAGCCTCCGGAGAAACGGAGCTTTCCCAAACGCTGAACTGTGACCCTAAGAGCGAGGATCAACGATCGTGTACCTTTACTGGCGTGAACGCATTTCGGAGGTCGATAACAGTACCAAGTATGTGAAATCGAAAATAAATAATCAGAAATGAAATCATAGTAGTCTATACAAAGCGGGAGACATGTATGATAACCAAACTACGCCACCATAAGTAAGCAGTCATGTCAAGTCAGGGACTCACGCCCTCAAGTCATTACTCAATTTTACCAATGGGTATCACGCCCACAACATCAATCGTGCCCGTGGAATACCTTCCTCACTGCCGGCAGTTTATGATACACAAACACCAAGGAATACACATGAACACCGTGTCCCACTGTGTCCAAATAAAACAAGACAGTAAGTGCGAAGGCATAGCCGACTACTAACACCCACAGCATTAACAAGGTCATAAAATGTGTCATGATATCTGTCTGCATCGTCACATGATAAAAGCGGTCACTCGCGCAGATCAAATGTGCGCCTAGCCACGAACTCTCCGCACTCGCATAGGCCAACCTCATAGGCCCGCATGAGATATAACCCCGCGTCGAGGTAGCTACTCCGGCGTAAATCGCCCCGACTCGCATCGCATGGCCACAAAGACCGCGTGACCACAAGGGCCGTAAACTAACCTCGGAACTCCCGTAGTTCCGCATGGATCCTCGACCCGCATGAGGTATCCTCGAATCACGGTCCCAAACCGCTCGAGTCTACCCAGACGGAGGGCGACAACCTCGAACACAAGTCAAGGTGAGTGGTACAATACCAACATAACGGTGATAGTCAAACAATTTTAAAGCGCGATCGAGGAAAACCCTTTACACTAACATCACAAGATGCTAACACACGTAGCATCCTAACATGTTTACTTCTCAAATCAACAAGAAAGTATTATAAGGCTATCACAAACCGATACAATCAAGTTATTCACACAAGGTGCTTTCTACTAACAAGTTCGTATCTAACCCCAAAGTACTTCACACATTAAATCTTTAAAAGATCTGCTTTTCACATAAGTCACACAATACGTAGTATAAAATAGAGTGACCGCCCTTTTAAGAAAACCAAAACTCTTACCTTTGTAAAATCAAGTAACAACATTATTTCCCAAACGCCCAAGTTTGCCTAATTTCAAATGTTCACGTTTTTATTTTAGAAAGGTTTCGTGGTTCATAGCCTTATTCATTTAAGAATATAATTTTCTTTTAAACAACTGAGAAACATAAGCCTTATATGTGAGTAGGATATTCTTGTTTATAACAATCTTATTACAAAGAACCATGATCTAGGAAATATCATTTTGTCTCATCTTAGCTTCTACGGATGGAAGTTGCTACTGTTTTATTAATACTTAATTAATCAAAACATTTCTTTATTAACGCTCGTGGTTTGTCGATACACATTACGATTTCCAAATCAAGAAAACATTCTTAAGCCGTTATACCTAACTTCCCATAAAGCTAGTATAACTCTTAAGTTTTCAAAACCAAGTATTACTTCTTCTTTCAAAATGATTCAAAACTCTTTTGAAATACTTCAAGTTCTTTATTAACACATAACAAGCCGCTTATAGTTCAATTCGTTACCTTTTAAAACCACATGTATTTTCTTACCAACATAAAGCCGTTATAACCAACTTCCCATAAAGCCGTTATAACACTTTATGTTTTACACCAATCAAATACATTTAGTACATGTACGCTCACCGCACTACATAGTTCACACACATCATGCTAGAAGAGATAGGAAGAGGTTCACATACCTCGCGACGAGTATCGACTAATAGCAAAACGCTCCAAGTACTTCCAACCGCCGGCCACTCCTGCCAAGTAACGCGCCACACGTAGTACTTCAACCTAGAAGGCCACAAGGCGCTTATTAACCGCAAGATCTTATCGGAGAACAATCTACATAAAATTGGCAAAGACTCTCCCGCAACAGCGGAAATCTCCTCCTCTAACGGGGCCGGCTACCAAGCCAACCAGGGGTTATACATCTAACCCGAACGGTACAATTTACTCCACAAGACTACTACACAAGTCTACTGATACACCCTATGTAATTACAGTTCAGTTCTTCAGGCTTAAGTCAAAAGACATTGCCGCAGTACTAAGCTTAGTTCTATATATAGTATACTTCAACTATATAATCTAACGACATGTAATTTCCAATTACAAATAGAGGGACAAGATAATTACCTCGATAAGCCCATAATTATCCAAGTATAAATGTCGATCCTTAGCAACGCTTAGCTCCTACTCCGGGTGCTCCAACCCGCTCCAAACAACCCTTAGAAGTTCTAACCAACTTCTACTTAATTACTTCAATCACTCAATGAAGATTTCCTTAGGGTTTCGGTTTGAGACAAAAAGGACATACGGTAGTATTCCGGGCTCTACGTATAGAGGTTTCTTTGGAATACTACAAGGTATACGGCTAAGGTAATTTGGGCATTACAACAATACTTGGAGAGTATTTCCTACCAAGAGGGGGGGTACCTCACGGCACACCACTAGGAGTGGTGTACCCTCGGCCAAGGCCTCAGGAGTGGTGCACCTCGGCCAAGGCCTCACAAAGGAAGAGGAGGGACGAAACCAACAAGGAGAGGAGGTTTTCAAGACTTGGAATTTATGGAATGGATGAAGAAGTCTTCAAAGGGAGGGTATTTATAGGCCAAGCAAAGGCCAACCAAGGGCCAAGATCTAGCCAAGTGGGGCTGGAGGCCAAGATATGCCCAAGTGCCCCTAGACCCTACTCCTTAAAACCTCACAAATATCAACAAAATATCTAGCAACCCTTGCCCATCCAATCGCCCTAACGCCGCTTCAAGTCCACCAACGAGAGGGTGCCAAGTTTTGCCCTCTCGTTGGTCCAAAACGCTTCGCCTCTCTAAAAATCCGCAAAAATACTAAATGACATAGCCGTAATTTACCCTTCGTAGTTAGGTAGAACGCTTCGCCGAAAACGACTCTAACCGGTGTCAGACAAACATATTTCGCCCAAGGGTGCCACATGGGTGACACGTGTCGCCCCGATTCGCCCAAAATATTTCGTCTTCCGAAAATATCCATAACGCCAAAATCTCAAAATCAAAGCGCCCCACAAAATCAGAATTTCTCCCGTGGGCCCCACGTGACCATTTCCAAAAATAAAATTCCATAATTCTAATATAATCTAAGAAGTCCAAAAACCAAATCTGGGAATCCAATTCCCATTAACGAACCTTTTTCCTTCACAAAACCTAAACTTTTCCGTGGAAAATCACCTCTTTCTTCCTTTCCAATCTTTCTCAGATTCTCGCACGCACGTCCTCGCATACATACCCCGAACTACGGGTATAACATTCTTCCCCCCTTAGAAACATTCGTCCCGAATGTTCCTTCTAAGTCCCCGAACATACCAGCGCCGATATAGTCTCTACTACTATACTTACGAAACAATCCTGCCATACCTGGCCACAGAAACACCTACGCAATATACTTATATCCAAGTCTACGAGGAAACACCTCTAACATCACCACAATTACCTCTTCCCGGGGTCAAAAATATACTTCTTTAGTCACTTTTGTCACTTTGCCGCGAGCCTTGCTCCGACGACCCAACAAATGGTACCGGTCGATCCTCGAGGTACGCCTCTTCGCTCTTCTCGTGACGTGCCATACGGAGAGCCACGGTTCGGGTCTGTTCCCGTGGTAGAGGCTCTGGCCTCTTTATACGCTCAGCCCCCCGAACATAACAATACGAAAGACCGGACGATCGCTTCCTAAGTCGGACGGCGACATAACATATAGGCAACCTAGCCTATTCTTCACATGAACTCAAAAGCCCAAAGTAACTCGCTAAGTTCCTTCGCTTTCAAAACTCGTCACACTCGTCCGGTGGTACTTTCAAGAAGACCGACCCAACTGAACTCTAAGCGCCGCCGATTATCCGCACGATTTTCCTCTGAGCCGCGTAACTTCTTCTAGACGAGCTTTACCCTATCCACCGCTCCTGGAACAAGCTCAACCAACCGTCAACCTTGCCAACATCGAACCAATCGACCGACAACTTACACTTCCGCCTCTACAAGGCTTCATAAAGCGACATCCGAACACCGAAAGGTAGCTAGAAGCACTTTCTCTACAGAGACAACAATCCCACGACTACCCCTCAAATCCACACACCGCCCGAGGCGAACGCGATTCGAGACTCACCCGAGTTCTTAACCCTGCCTGGTAAAACTTCCAGAAACAAAAACAGCGGTAACCTGGGCTCGACTGTCTGTCATAAGGTGAAGGTAGTCACCCCGGGAAGCCTTACGGCCTTTCTGATATAATCAACACCGCAAGTACATGGTCTCGATCGAAAACACGACGGCCGCTCCCATCGCCCGACCATCGGTCGAACGCATCCACGAACTCGTAAGATGTTCAACTAAACTTGGGACTAACACCCTCGTGAACCTAACACACGGCGGGACCAACACAACCGACCCCACCACCAAACTCGCCGGGTTGACCCAACGTGGCCTCAACCCGACCCAAGAACGCCGCACAATACTAGCTCCCGATCTAACAATCTCACTAATCACGTTACGAAAACCTAGCGGTCTTCTTAGCTCAACTACCCTCTTCATTTCACACTACTTGGGACCTATCCCAAACACACCACGCGCACTATGCACTCCTATAAGTGGTCAAACATAAACATACGTCTCTACCCGAGATGGCCTTACCTCTAAGGTCTGCGTATAAAGCTCTAAGGCTCACACTTTCTTTATCCCCAAAACCTTACTTGGTTAACCCACCATGATTTCTAATCACAACTAACACACTACTAACGTAACATAGCACTTAAGGTATACTCACCTTGAAAGTTATGAAGGACTCACGCCCGCCCTCTTCTCGCCCTTGGTTAACCCGTCGATCTCTACGTTTTTCGCCTGCATAAGCCCGCATACGTGCCATGCTCAAGCCCAATCAAGAATTACTCTTGCACAACCCTCTCTTAGGTAGTCATCAAGACTCGCGGTACAACGGTATACTCTCTGGTAGCCAAATTCATAGCTAGCAACAGGGTCGCCTCTTTGCAATCCATATTCTCTGTTCCTGGTCGTGGAACTGAAGGTTTAAATATCATGGCCGCAGCAGAGGAACCGCCGCCGTGCTAAACTTCTTGGGGCTAGTGACGCCGCAGAAATCCCGAACGAAGCACTACCCTAGGTAATGATTGGGCCTGTGCCCTCGCAACCTCTCAACTCTACTCGCTCCTGGCCGCTTGCCCTCCGGGCCCGGGTTGCTGCACGCGGAGGCATAACGATAAGGAAAGAATTTCATCCGAGGGTCCAACTTACAACTCATTTCTAAGGCACGATCTCGAGTGAGAAGAATAGAAACCAATCCTAAATATCCTATAGCCTCTCGATTATTGGCGTGGTGCACAACACACCGATAATCAAGACTTCATCGATACGGCTCAGACACTTTCCGAGGATTAATCGCTCGATACCACTTTTGTCACGACTGCCCGGCCCGTGGATCGTGCCTTACCCCGCACCCTAGTGATACAACATCGCAGTAATCCGGAATATAAAGACAATACATAAAACCAAAGTGATAAGACAAAGGAAATAAGCAAGACCAACTAAAAACGGTTACCTTCTCAGATATATATCAATAGTAATTTGAATAGCCATAACCTCTTACAATTTCTGCCACAACAAGATTTACAGCACTCTCTACGAATGAAATGACAACAACGACGGGACAGGGCCCCGTCATACCCCTGAATGTAAGCACCTACAACAACAGGGGACTACACCAAGACAAGCCTCCGGAGAAACGGAGCTTTCCCAAACGCTGAACTGTGACCCTAAGAGCGAGGATCAACGACTGGTGTACCTTTACCTGCGGCATGAACGCAGCCCCCCGAAGGAGGTCAGTACAACAGGTACCAAGTATGTGAAACTGAAAATAAATACTGTAAATGAAATCATAGTAGTCTATACAAAGCAGGAGACATGTATGATAACCAAACTACAGTTCACCATAAGTAAGCAGTCATGTCAAGTCAGGGACTCACGCCCTCAAGTCATTACTCAATTTTACCAATGGGTCTCACGCCCACAACATCAATCGTGCCCGTGGAATACCTTCCTCACTGCCGGCAGTTTATGATACACAAACACCAAGGAATACACATGAACACCAGGTCCCACCTGTGTCCAAATAAAACAGTACAGGGTAAGTACGAAGGCATAGCCGACTACTAACACCCACAGTACCAACAAGGTCATAAAATGTGTCATGATATCTGTCTAGACCGTCACATGATAAAAGCTGGTCACTCGCCCGCAGTATCAAATGTGCGCGTCTAGCCCTGGAACTCTCCGCAGCTCCGCATAGGCCAACCTCATAGGCCCGCATGAGATATAACCCCGCATCGAGGGTAGCTACTCCCCGGCATCGTCCTGGACTCGCAGTCCGCATGGCCACAAAGACCGCATGACCACAAGGGCCGTAAACTAACCTGGAACTCCCGTAGTTCCGCATGGATCCCCTGGACCCGCATGAGGTATCCTCGAATCATGGTCCTGCATCGCTCGAGTCTACCCCGCATCGGAGGGCAGCTTAACCTCCGGACACAAGTCAAGGTGAGTGGTACAATACCAACATAACGGCTGATAGTCAAACAACTTTAAGCGCAGTCGAGGGGAAAACCCCTTTACACTAACATCACAAGATGCTAACACACGTAGCATCCTAACATGTTTACTTCTCAAATCAACAAGAAAGTATTATAAGGCTATCACAAACCGATACAATCAAGTTATTCACACAAGGTGCTTTCTACTAACAAGTTCTGTATCTAACCCCAAAGTACTTCACACATTAAATCTTTAAAAGATCTGCTTTTTCACATAAGTCACACAATACCCGTAGTATAAAATAGAGTGACCGCCCTTTAAGAAAACCAAAACTCTTACCTTTGTAAAATCAAGTAACAACATTATTTCCCAAACGCCCAAGTTTGCCTAATTTCAAATGTTCACGTTTTTATTTTAGAAAGGTTTCATGGTTCATAGCCTTATTCATTTAAGAATATAATTTTCTTTTAAACAACTGAGAAACATAAGCCTTATATGTGAGTAGGATATTCTTGTTTATAACAATCTTATTACAAAGAACCATGATGTAGGAAATATCATGTTGTCTCATCTTATCTTCTAGGCAGTTGGAAGTTGCTAATGGTTTTATTAATACTTAATTAATCAAAACATTTCCCTTTTATTAACGCCGTGGTTTGTCGATACACATTCTCGATTTCAAATCAAGAAACATTCTTAAGCCGTTATACCTAACTTCCCATAAAGCTAGTATAACTCTTAAGTTTTCAAAACCAAGTATTACGTCTTCTTTCAAAATGATTCAAAACTCTTTTGAAATACTTCAAGTTCTTTATTAACACATAACAAGCCGCTTATAGTTCAATTCGCTACCTTTTAAAACCACATGTATTTTTCTTACCAACATAAAGCCGTTATAACCAACTTCCCATAAAGCCGTTATAACACTTTATGTTTTACACCAATCAAATACATTTAGTACATGACGCTCACCGCATTACATAGTTCACACACATCATGCTAGAAGAGATAGGAAGAGGTTCACATACCTCGCGACGAGTATCGACTAATAGCAAAACGCCCAAGTACTTCCAACCGTGGCTACTCCTTAAGCCAAGTAGAACGCGCCACACGTAGTACTTCAACCTATAAGGCCACAAGGCGCTTTATTAACATCAAGATCTTATCGTAGAACATTCTACGTAAAATTCGGCAAAGACTCTCCCCGCAACAGAAATCTCCTCCTCTAACGGGGCCGCTACTAAGCCAACCGTGGGTTATACATCTAAACCGAACGGGTACAATTCTACTCCACAAGATTACTACACAAGTTCATCAGAATACACCCTATGTAATTACAGCTCAGGGCTTCTTCAGCTTAAGTCAAAAGACATTGCCACAAAGATTAAGCTTAGTTCTATATATAGTATACTTCAACTATATAATCTAACGACATGTAATTTCCAATTACAAATAGAGGACAAGATAATTACCTCGATAAGCCCATAATTATCCAAGTATAAATGTCGATCCTTAGCAACGCTTAGCTCCTACTCCGGGTGCTCCAACCCGCTCCAAACAACCCTTAGAAGTTCTAACCAACTTCTACTTAATTACTTCAATCACTCCATGAAGATTTCCTTAGGGTTTCGGTTTGAGACAAAAAAGGACATACTAGAGTATTCCTGCTCTACGATAGAGGTTTCTTTGGAATACTACAAGGTATACTGCTAAGGTAATTGGGCATTACAACAATACTGAGAGTATTTCCTACCAAGAGGGGTACCTCACGGACACCACTGTGAGTGGGGTGTACCCTCGGCCAAGGCCTCAGGAGTGGTGCACCTCTGCCAAGGCCTCACAAAGGAAGAGGAGGGACGAAACCAACAGGAGGAGGGAGGTTTTCAAGACTTGGAATTTATGGAATGGATGAAGAAGTCTTCAAAGCGAGGTATTTATAGGCCAAGCAAAGGCCAACCAAGGCCAAGATCTAGCCAAGTGGGGGCAAGTGGAGGGCCAAGATATGCCCAAGTGCCCCTAGACCCTACTCCTAAAACCCTCACAAATATCAACACAAATATCTAGCAACCCTTGCCCATCCAATCGGCCCTAACGCCCTTTCAGTCCACCAACGAGAGGTGCCGTGTTGCCCTCTCGTTGGTCCAAAACGTTTCGCCTCTCGGAAAAATCCGCAAAAATACTAAATGACATAGCCGTAATTTACCCTTCGTAGTTAGGTAGAACGCTTCGTAAAAACGACTCTAACCGTGTTGTGCACAAACATATTTCGCCTGGGTGCCACACGGGTGACACGTGTCGCCCCGATTCGCCCAAAATATTTCGCCTTCCAAAATATCCATAACACCAAAATCTCAAAATCAAAGCGCCTCACAAAATCAGAATTTCTCCCGTGGGCCCCACGTGACCATTTCCAAAAATAAAATTCCATAATTCTAATATAATCTAAGAAGTCCAAAAACCAAATCTGGGAATCCAATTCCCATTAACGAACCTTTTTCCTTCACAAAAACCGGAAACTTTTCCGTGGAAAAATCACCTCTTTCTTCCTTTCCAATCTTTCTGTCGTATTCTCGTACGTACGTCCTCGCATACATACCCTGGAACTACGGGGTATAACAGGTACGTCCAAGTAAGTTCTCAACAAGTCAACCGGCCCTCCATCGAGAGACGCGGTAGAATAGAAACACAATTCTTGCACAACAAAGACTATCTCAATAAGCATGGGCAAGTTACACAACAACAAGCATAGGCAAGTTATACACAACTCAAAGTACTTTCATTTTATGTCAAAGTCCGGGTTTTAACCCTAAAGTACTACGTACGTTAAATTCCTTTTAAAGAGATCCCTTCCTTTTATAAAAGTCACCCGATACCCGTAGTATAAAAATAGAGTGACTTACATCTTTTAAGTAAAGCAAAACAACTTCCATACTTTCCTTTTTAAAACCAAATCAAGGCAATACCATGCCTTCTTTTTGGACCAAAACACTTTTTAAAGTCAAGTTACCACATTAAAACCAATGATAAAAATCTTTTTCATAAAGTCGTTATAACTCACTTCCCATAAAGCTGATATAACACTTTATGTTTTAAACCAATTTAAGACAAAACAACGCCTTTCTTTTCCCTAAAGTTCCAGTTTGCCTAATTTCAATTACTCGAGTCTCTTTTTAGAAAAGTTTCATAGTTCAATGTCTTAATCTCTTTTAAAACAATTGAGTAACATAGGCCATATGTGTGAGCAGTTTATTCTTTTTTATAACAATTTATTAAAGCAGCCATGATCTAGAAAATGTAATATGATTTTGTCTCATCATAGCTTCTATGCAGATGGAGGTTTCTACTGGTTTTAATAATACTTCATTATTCAACACATTTTCCTTTATTAACGCTGCAGTGGTTTGTTTGCATCATTCGATTTCCAAATCAAGAAACATTATTCCTTTTAAAAACCATGTACTCATTACTCACGAATGAGGCTTCACACAAAATTCATATTAATTCAATTAAGTTAAGTCTCTTATCTTTTAAGATCAAGTCTCTTAACTTCTAAAATCAGTAAACCATTCTTTTTATATCTCTTAAGACGTTATACCTAACTCTCCATAAAGCTAGTATAACTCTTATGTTTTCAAACCAAGTACTCTTCTTTCAAAAAGGTTTATTAGTTCTTTTGAAATACTTCAAGATTATTATTATTCAGGCTTAAGTCAAAAGACATTGCCGTACAACTACGTTCTGTTAACACACGTACGCTCATCGTACTATATATATATATATATTATTCAGCTTAAGTCAAAAGACATTGCCGCATAATTACGTTCACCAACACACGACGCCTACCGCATTATATATATATATATCTTTAAAATATCATGCTCAAGAGTATAGGAAGAATCACATACCTCGCGACGATTATCGACTATAAGCAAAACGCCCCACGGCTATAACCCGGCTAGCCTTGTCCACCTTCTAAGTAGCACATGCTACTTGCAGAACATTCAACCAATAAAGGTTATCACCATCAGAATACAAATTCTATGTAAATACAGTTTAATCTTCTACTTAAATATTCTTCTGATGCGATTTCAGTTCAAGTCTATTCTGTAATATCCTTCTATTATAGTTCAACTCTCTTCTATGAATCTTATATTCATTCATATACAACTACAGTATGTAATTCCCAATTACAATAGAAGGACAGTAGTTTTTACCTCGATGAGCCCAAAATTATCCAAGTATATAAGTCGCTCCTGAGCAACGTCAAGCTCCTACTCCGTGCGCTCCAACCCGCTCCAAACAACCCTTAGAAGTTCTACGCAACTTCTACTTAACACTTCAACCGACTATGAAGTTTTTCCTTAGGGTTTCGTTTTAGTGACTGAGGGAAGGTATAATAGTATTTTTCGGGCTTTTCGTATAGAGGTAACCTTGGGAATACTACAAGGTATTTGGGCCAAGGTATTTGGGCATTACAACAATACTTGGAGAAGTATTTCTCAACCAAGGGGGGTAGTATTTCGACTAGCAACTAGGCTAGGGGGAGGGGGGTATTCTCGGCCGAGGGCCTCCAAGAGGGGGAGGGGTGTTTCGGCTAGGCTACCACAAAGGGGGAGGGGGTGTGGCGGACGAGAGCACAAGAGGGAGAGGGAGGGTTTTTGCCTTAGAAGTTTTCAAGTGAGGATGAAGAAGGTCTTCACTTAGGGGGGGTATTTATAGGTCAAGAAATGGCCAACCAATGGCCAAGATTCATCCAAGTGTTAGGCAAGTGTAGGGCTAAGATTAAGCCATGTGCACCTTATCCATCTACCACACCAACTTGCACAAAATATCCTACCTAACCCATTGCCCTCTTTTTCGTCCCTTTGCCGCCCACTTCCTCCAATGTGAGGGTGACACATGTCACCCTCCCGTTGGTCCAAAATGTTTCGTCTCTCGGAAAAATCCGCAAAAATTATAAATGACATAGCCGGAATTTTCCCTTCGCAAGTTTAGTAAAACGTTTCGTCGAAAAACGACTCCTTTTGGCACTTGTGTACAAATTTCGAAACTTGCCAAATCTTAAGGCTATAAATTTTAATACGTACGCCCTCACGTACATACTCTGGAAATACGGGGTATAACATATTTACAGGTATATCCTTAACCCTCTAGAGACTAGTATGTATTGATGATGTGTTAAGTGTTATGATCGGATAGCGTTGTGTTATTGATGTGTTAGAAAACATGGTTAGTTGAAAGGATAAGTATGAGGACATGGAAGGTGTGAACCTTAGAATAGTACACGTTGAGACCTTAGATGTAAGGCCGTCTTTAGAAAAAGATTTTACGGTTTTGTGGTGATCCCGCTTTGTGATAGGGTCACGAGGGTGCTAGGCCCAAGTTTAGGTAACCATCGTATGAGTTCGTGGATGCGTTCGACCAGAATCGGATCGTGAAGGCCGGGAATGGCCTTGAGGGAATGAGAGGCTTGTAGATGACCAAGTTGGAGGTAGTGACTCCAAGGTTTTGGAAACTGAATCAATGACTGGAGTGTGGTACGTGTAATAGAAAGAGTTCAGGTATACGAGAAAGGTACGACGAGTAAGAAGAGAAGCGAACAATGTGTTATGAGAACGGAAGTGATCATTTCTTTTGTGAAGTGAAGATGCGAAGGGAGTACCCTTTAGACCATGGGTGTGAGATTTTTGTGATGTTAGAGGTGATTCCTCGTTGGCTCGGATTTGTATGTTATACTATGGCCATTGATGGCATGATTGGTTTCGTAAGTATAGTAGTGAAGACTATACCGGCGCATGTGTGTTTGGAGACTTAGAAGGAACATTCGGGACGAATGTTTCTAAGGGGGGAAGAATGTTATACCCCGTAGTTCCAGGGTATATATGTGAGGATGTACGCGGGAATACGATGAAATTTTGGAAAGAAAGAAAGATGTGATTTTTCACTAAAAGTTTCCGCTTTTGTGAAGAAAAATGTTCATTAACGGAATTGGATTCCCGATTTGGTATTTGGACTTCGGGGATGATTTTCGAATTTGGGGATTTTATGTTCAGAAAGGGGCACGTGGGGCCCACGAGAACCATTTACGGTTTTGTAGGGCCCGCTTTGTTTTTGAGATTTTCGTATTTTGATATTTTCGAAGACGAAATATTTTGACGAGTAGGGGCGACACGTGTCACCCCATGTGGCCGTGGTTGGCCGCTTGTTGACACTTGGCTTTGGCCGAATGGGCGTGGACAAGTGGCAAGCCACTGTCCCAAGTTTTCATGAAGCCATTTGGAGGGTGGGACCCACACACACTTGTCCCAAGATCTCACCACACACTTGCCTTGATCTTGGCCTTTGATTGTTCTATAAATACCACATAGTGCAAGACATATTATTTCATCCACTTAAGAGCTTTCCAAGGCAAAAATATCCCTTTCCCTTTGAGATTGTGTTTTCGTCCCTCCCCCCTTGTGTGTAGAAAATACTTTGTGTATTGTGGTATAATCCCAAATACCTTGGCCTAGTATCCCTAGTAGTATTCCAAAGTTGTTTTAATACTAGGAGCCCGGAAATGCTACTTTATTCCAATAGTCGCTAAACGAAACCCTAGAAAAATCTTCATAGCTTGGTTGAAGTGTTAAGAGAAGTTGTTTAGAAACTTCTAAGGGTTGTTTGGAGCGGGTTGGAGCGTAAGGAGTTTGGAGCTAAACGTTGCTCAGGATCGACTTATAAACTTGGATAATTTTGGGCTTATCGAGGTAATGATCTATGTCCCCCTATTGTAATTGGATATTACATGTTGTAGTAGTTATACTTGACTATATTATATTGGAAGGATGTTTATAAAGGATTGAACTGTATTTACATTGGATTGTATTTACAGTAGAATTGTGTAGTATTATTGTGAAGTAGAATTGTACACGTCCGGTTAGACGTGTGACCCTCTCCCTTGGGAGTTGTTGGCCTGGTAGCGCCCGAGTAGTGAGGAGATTTATGTGGTCATGTGTGGGAGGTGCTGAATTTCAGAGAATAAGGAATCTTGCGGTTAGAATATTCTACGAGGAGATCTAGGAGTTGATAGGCGCTTTGTGGCCTTTATAGGTTGCAGATTACGAGTGGCGTATTCTACTCAAGAGTGGAAACGGCCAGCGGTGGTTACTGATCGTGAGCGTTTGCTTATTGTCGATAATCGTCGCGAGGTATGTGAACCTCTTCCTATCTTTTCTAGCATGATTGTTGTGAACTATGTAGTACGGTAGACGTACATGTGCTAAGTGATTTGGTTGGTTTAAAACATAGGGTGTTATAATAGCTTTATGGGAAGTTAGTTATAACGACTTTATGTAGGTAAAAGAATGGTTTATTGATTGTAAAACGTTAAGAGACTTGATCTTAAAAGATAAGAGACTTGACTTATAAACGACTTGATTTTGAAAGTTAAGAGACTTGATCTTGAAAGATAAGAGACTTGACTTATAACGACTTGTTTTCGTAAAAAGAGAAGTAACTTGATTTTAAGTATAGGTTACTTGTTTTGAAAAGAGTAAGTTATTTGGGTTTTAAAAGAATACTTGTTGTTGTTTTAAAAGAAAAGAGACTTGTGGAATTGAAGAGTTTTTGGTTTAGAACATAAAGTGTTATAACAGCTTTATGGGAAGTTAGTTATAACGACTTTATGAAAACAAAGGAATGGTTTTATCATTGGTTTTAAAATGGTAACCTGACTTTAAAGGAGAAGTGTTTTGGTCTAAAAAGAAGGCATGGTATTGTCTTAATTTGGTTTAAAAAGGAAAGTCTGGAAGTTGTTTTGGTTTAATTAAAATGTTAGTCACTCTATTTTGATACTACGGGTATCGGGTGACTTTTTGTAAAAGAAATGAATCTTCTAAAAAGAATTTAACGTACGTAGTACTTTGGGGATTAAAACCTGGACTTGTCATAAATGAAAGTACCTTGAGTTGTGTGTAACGTGCCTATGTTTGCGTGTGATAGCCTTGTTGTGCAAGTGTTGTATTCTTATGTTACCGCGTCTCACGAGGGTCGGTCGTGTTATTCTTGATCATTTTGGACATACCGACACGATGGGCGGCCCACGCTTCCACTATGATAGTCCATGGGCATACCGACTGATGGATGGTCCACGTATGCGCCATGACGAGGGTTCGCTTCCTCGCTGATAGTGTTATTCCATGGACTAGCTCCCGAGGTTTTACCGATTCGCCTTGGTATCCGTGGTTGGCTTTGACTTGCCCGCCTCGTGGCTGATTCGCCTGTACTGGTAGTTAGCCTTCGCACTTGCCCTGCTCGGTTTAGTGGCGAAGTCTCGTGACACTACAGTACCGTAGTTAGCCTTCGTACTTGCCGGCCAACACGTGACACGGCCTTGGTACCGTAGTCGCCAGATTTGCCCGTGTCGCCTTCGTGGTTTGGTTGTATAGTATTGTTAGTACGGTTGTTATGACACGTGGGACCTAGTATTCATGTACTTCGTGTGATTATATCATAGATCGCCGTGAGCCGGCGAAGGTATTCCACGCATGATTGATGTTGTGGGCGTGAGACCCATTGTTATACTTGAGTAATAACTTTGAGGCGTGAGTCCACGACTTGACATATTCGCTTATATATTATGGATCGTAGTTTGGTTATCATACATGTCTCCTGCTTTATATAGACTATTATGATTTCATTTACAGTATTTTACAGTTTCACATACTTGGTACCTGTTGTACTGACCTCCTTCGGGGGGCTGCGTTCATGCCGCAGGTAGAGGTACACCGGTTGTGGATCCGCGCTCTTAGGATCACCGTTCAGCGTTTTGGGAAGCTCCGTTTCTCCGGAGGCTTATCTTTGGTGTAGTCCCCTGTCAGTGTAGATACTTGTACATTCAGGGGTATGGCGGGGCCCTGTCCCGTCATAGTTATGGTTACATTCTTAGAGGTCTGTAATCACAAGTGGGCGGGGTTTGTAAAAGGATTTAACTGCTCGTTGATATATATATGTATATATTCGTGAAGGTGACCTTTTCGCTAGCTTTGTTTCATACTTTATGTCTTGTCTCATGTTTTAGTTTTTATTTCCGCTGATTTTCTCGATGTTGTATCACTAGGTGCCTTGTAGGCACCATCACGCCCGGATCGGTCGTGACACTTGAACAGTTACATCCTTACAAACTCTGCCCACAACAATGCTACAGACCTCTAAGAATTTTAAAACCATAATGACGGGACAGGGCCCCGCCATGCCCCTGAATAAACAAATGACTACAACTTCAGGGAACCGTACCACAGGACAAGCTTCCGGAGATATGGAGCTTTCCGAGAACCGAACAGCGATCCTAAGAGTGCGGATCGCCAGTTATGTACCTCAACTCGCGGCATTTAACGCAAATTTCGGCAAGGATGTCGACAACAGGTACCAAGTATGTGAAACTGAAAAATACTGTAAATGAAATCATAATAGTCTATATAAAGCAGGAGACATGTATGATAACCAACTACAGCACCACAACATATAAGCAGTCATAACAATCTCTGTGGAAGCATACCCGTGGGCTACCCAACGTGTCAGTATGTCCAAACTAATAACAAGATAATACCCATCAGGACGATACCCGGCTACCCAACGTGTCGGTATGTCCGACTAATAACAAGATAATACCCATCGGACGATACCCGGCTACCCAACGTGTCGGCATGTCGCACTAATAACAAGATAATACCCATCGTGGACGATACCGCTGGCTACCCAACGTGTCAAGATGTCCCGACTAATAACAAGATAATACCCATCGTGGACGATACCCGGCTACCCAACGTGTCGGATGTCGCATTAATAACAAGATAACACTCTTAATGAAGCATACCCGGGCTACCCAAATGCGGTCAAGATGTCCAAGAGGATCGATGTAGTGGAAGATACCCGGCTACCCAAATGTGTCAGTATGTCCATCAATCAACCAGATAGCCGGCCCTCCATCGAGAGGCTTGGTAGCACACAATCAAACACTTGCACAAACAAAGGCTATCACAACAAGCATAGGCAGTTACACACAACTCAAGGTACTTTAAACAATTCTTAGCACACGTCAAGTATACCAATAAACCCCAAGTATCTAACCCCTTTAAGATCAAGGTACTCCTACCTTTTATCACCAAGCCACTTATGTTTTTCCATCACAAGGAGTTCAATATTTGAAAACAAGTTACTTCTCTTTTCCCAAAAAATCAAGTTACCAATCTAAATCCAATAATGAATTCATTTCTTTATTTTCCATAAAGTCGTTATAACTAACTTCCCATAAAGCTATTATAACACTTCATGTTTTTTAAAAACCCGTCAAGACAAAATCATGCCTTTCTTTTAAACCAAAACACTTTAAATTCTTAAGTCTCTTTTCTTTTGAAATCAACAAACCATTCTTTTACCTACATAAAGTGGTTATAACAAACTTCCCATAAAGCCGTTATAACACTTTATGTTTTAAACCAACCAATTACAACTATAAGCCGTTATGAGACCAAGAGGGCTTATTCTTTAACCACCGAGTACTTATTACTAACGAATAAGATTTTCCTACTTTTTCAAACAATCAATACCCTTACACTTCATATCAAGTCAAGGCACAACAAGGGAAATCAAATTCCTTTAACATACGTGCATCTACTGCACTATATATTTCACAAATAGTCATGCTGAAGAGGATAGGAAGAATCACATACCTCGCGACGATTGTCGACACTTAGCAAAATGCTACACAGTACTATCCCCCTTAAGTAGAATATGCTACTCGTAGTACTTCAATCCTTTGGAGAAACCCACAAAAGCCCCTTTCTTCCACTTCTTCTCCGTCAAACTCGTCCACCAGCGCTTCCCACAAGTTTACCCACACTTTTCCTTCTTGCCGCCGCTCCAACAGTTTCCTCTTAAGCTAGGTTTTCTTCAAAAAACTAGAGAGAAGGGAGAGGATTTTCATTGGGAGGGTTTTGAAATGAAATGGCCAAGTCTTTCCAAGACTTGGCCCTAAAATAGGCCCATTTCCTGGTCAAAAGGATGGGAGGGACACTTGTCACCCTCCCATAGGCTCTTTTTCGAAAATATCCCCTGATTTCAGCCTTTACCGCAAAATTCCGCCAGCCGCGCCTGCCTGCTCAGAATAATTGCTGCGTTCGCCGCTGCCCTCGCATTCGGCGTAGCGCGGCGCAACCCCGCGAACCCCCAGAACAACCGGCGCCGCGCCCTCGCATTCAGGCGCACTGCACTTCAATGTAAAACCATCGCTGCTCGATCAAGCGCACCAACATAACGTTTGACTCCGATGTCCTATCGACGAACGGTTTGTTGCGTTGGGACCTAGATTTAACGGACTACACACTAGGCTTTTTAAACACCTTGAAATTCTTAACAACTGGGGTACAACATTCCAAGATAAACTCAAAATCCGTCCAACACATGTTTGACCACTTATCTTATCTTCTGAATTTACGGGGTGTAACAGCCATATCACAAACAAGAACAGTAATAGGTAAACTGTAACAGGTCTTTTCTAGGCCGCGAATGATCGAAGCAAGGCCAATCGCCCATAGTATCATTATGCGTTTAATCTCGACTCCGCACCGCATAGTCACACGCACTGCATGAGGTATTCCTCGACGGGGTAGCTAACCCCGATCTCTCGACTTCGCAGTCCGCATAGTCTCAATAGACCGCATAGTCACACGCATCGCATAGGCATCCCCGTGACGGATAAAACACCCGAATGATCAATCTCGAACTCCGCAGCTCCGCATAGTCACACGCATCGCATAGCCGATAGACCAAGCATCAAGGGTGGCAAGCCATCGGTATAACAATTCAAGTGGTATGTGATATAATAACAAAGATAACGGCCTTAACGCTTAACAACGTAAGCACAACAAGAATAACATCACAAGACACTAACACACGTAGTATCATAACACGCTACTTATCAAACCATCTTATCAGATTTTGCGAAGTCAATACAAGATTCTCATAAACAAACAAGTAAAAACCGCCTTTTATCTTTCTTAAGTCGTTATACCTAACTTCCCATAAAGCTAGTATAACTCTTAAGCTTTCATTTAAAAATCCAAAGATTACTCTTCTTTTAAAAATGATTCATAATTCTTTTGAAATATTTCAAGGTTCTTATTATTCAGCTTAAGTCAAAAGACATTGCCGAAAATTATGTTCGCTAACACACGACGCCTACGTACTATATATATATTTTAAAATATCATGCTCAAGAGTATAGGAAGAATCACATACCTTCTTGGCGTAAATCCACCGCCAAGTCGAATATGTCGCGCAGAGAATCACCTATAATAGTCAAATACGCCTATCAACGCCTAGACTATTCTCAGAAATGCTTCTAAGCAGAGGTTCTCTATTCTACGGAAAATTGGGCAAGACTTCCCTACCCGTCAAGCTACTCAAGTCATCAGAATACAACTATGTAAGTACAATTCAATTATTCTTCTTTTATACCCTTCTACTGTGATATCAGTTCAATTCTATTCTTTAATATTCTTCTATATCTTATACTCAAGTCTTAACTATTCTTATATGTAATATCTAATTACAATAGAAGGACAAGAGTATTTACCTCGATAAGCCCAAAATTAGCCGAGTTAAATGTCGATCCTGAGCAAGGTTTAGCTCCTAATTGCACGCTCCGATAGCTCCAAGAAACCCTTAGAAGTTTCTAACAACTTCTACTTAAGTACTATAAGGGATTTGGGCTAGGGTATTTTGGAATAGTAACTAAACTTGGAGAATATTTCTACCAAGGGGGGGGGCTCTCGGCCAAAGCCACTAGGCTAGAGGGTGTTTGGACGAAACACTACTAGAGAGGGGAGGGAATTTCAAGACTTGGAGAATTGATTTGTGGATGAAGAAAACCTTCAAGTTAGGGGGGTATTTATAGGCCAACCAATGGCCAAGATGAAGCCAGGTGCTATGCAAGTGTAGGGTGAGGATTTACCCAAGTGTCCTTATCCATCTACTACACAAAAATATCCTACCTAACCTTGACTAAACAAGGCCACAAAAATCGTCCAAGGAACGTCCAAGTTGCCGTCCATATGAGGGTGACAAGTGTCACCCTCCCGTTGGTCCAAAATATTTCATCTCTCGGAAAAATCCGCAAAAATAATAAATGACATAGCCGTAATTTACCCTACGCAAGTTTTGAAAAACGTTTCGTCGGAAAACCATTCTTTTCGTGGGTTGTGTACTAATTTCGACCCATGCCTAACTTTAAGGCTTAACTTTTTGTACGTACGTCCTCACGTACATACTCTGAAAATACGGGGTATAACACTTAATATTTAGAAAACAAGTTTCTTCTACTTTTAAACCTCAAGTAACTCACACCTTTAAAACAAGTTACTTTTCTTAAATCATGTCATTTCTCCTCTTTTAAAACCATTAAGTAAATCACTCCTTTGACTCCCCCTAAAGTCATTATAATGACCTTTAGGTTTTGGAACTAAGGCACTAGCCAAAAGGTTTGGAAACCACTTCCTTTTCAAGACTCTATGTACTTTAAGTAAAATACTTTCACTTTTAAGAATCCAACTTCACTAAGGCAATGGATTATACAAATTACAATTTAAACATCAAAGTACAATCAAGGAAGTACATAGAACAAATTCTATATTAGGCAATCCAAGTACAACCAAGGAATGAATCATTTAAGGAGTAGAACTTACTTTCTTTATCTTAAGGAATCATGCTAGAAGAGGAGATAGTTCACATACCTTTTCGGCTAAATCCACAAGCTAAGACGAATACGCCGTACGTAGAAGTGTCAACCTATAATGGTCACAACAAGACTATCAACTTCTAGTCTCAACGTAGAATAATACTAAGTATACGGTCTCTAATTCTACGGAAAATCGGGCAGCACTTCCTTTGTTTCTACTCACTTTGCCACCTTTTTCAAGGCCGAATACAATAACCAACACGCCACATTTAAGGCTCAAACCAACAACCAAACAAAGGGGAATACACGCCTTACAATACATGTAAAATTCCGCCCCACAATTCATACCAAGTAGTTAATACTCCAAAAGCCATTCTCGGCCAACATAAATAGCAACACTAAGTCCTTTCCAAATTCTTTTTCAATCCAAGTTCTAAGGTCTAACATGTTATATAGTCATAAACAACTTCAACAACTACAATTTCCTTCTTTATACAACATGCGACAACTTAAACTAATAATCAACTTGAATTCCAATCTTAAGGCTAAACATGCTAGTTTTAGGATTAGGGTTCCAATAGCCAATACACTAATCCAACTACATAATATATAACTCATTCTTGCTAATATCCATAGCTACAATCAATAAGTAAACTTAATTGCTAAAACGACAAAATTTATACCTTTCCAAGCCCTTAAAATTTCAAAGATTCAAAGTCGCGCCTTAGCAATTCTTAGCTCCTTTCCTTAGGTTCCAATCCGCTCCAAGCACTCCTTAGAGGCCTATGAAGAACCCATCTTCAAGTTCCAACTTCAAAGTTGAAGAACTCCACAAGTTTCCGCTTTGCGACTAATACGAAAACGTCGTTTTTTTGCAATCTTTCTATTGAGATATCCTTACAACACTCTTAGGAACCTTGGGTTTAAGTCTTGTGAACAAAGGATCACAAACTAAATTTTTTTGTGTGGGATATGTGCAAACCCGAGAGCAAGGTTCTCAAGAACAAGGCTCCTCTAATTTTTCTAAGTGTAGAAATGCCAAGTCTTGCTACTAGTGTAGTATTTAAAACACACGGAGGGCCTAGATTACAACAAATGCGAGGCTTCGATGGGTTTCACCAGATCAAGCCCACGCGACGTTTCGACAAGTCAACAATGCCACGCTA
Organism: Przewalskia tangutica; assembly: GCA_029844215.1. Taxonomy (NCBI): domain Eukaryota; kingdom Viridiplantae; phylum Streptophyta; class Magnoliopsida; order Solanales; family Solanaceae; genus Przewalskia; species Przewalskia tangutica. The sequence goes on along the minus strand of CM056729.1, from coordinate 61,130,890 downwards.
GCAAGACTAATCTTCCAAGGTGGTCAATGACCATTTCACCTCACTAAATTTCGCCCAAGACCACATGTGGGGTGCCACGTGTCGCCTCTCATTCGTCCATAAAATTCCGTAACCCTCGTGGACCCCACAAAACGTAAAATTCCTCGGGTGGGCCCCACGTGACCAAATCCATAAAAATAAATTTCCATAATGTTAATAAGTTCCAAACTCTTCAACTAATGCATTTTGAGAATCCAATTCTCAACAACGAACATTTTTCCTTTCCGACGTTCGGAACATTTTCAGTCTGAAACAATTCTTCCTTTCGCACTAATTTCCAAGTCTTGATTCCTTACGACATTCTCTTATACATGTCCTCGACTTACGGGTGTAACACTCGCCTCTCTATCCATAGAACTCGCGAATCGCAACTCAAGAAATCCAAGTCTCTGACCATCTGACCTAGGGTGAATCATCGTACGCCGGAACACCGCTCCGTCCGCCTCATTCCTACCACCACTTAGCTAGTAATCGGGCCATCTCCTTGAACTCATATCCTCGCCTCGGCCGTGGCACTGAGGCTCGTGTATCGTGGCCTCGTGAGAATCGCCGCCTAAAACTCACGGGCTAGCGGCGCCATAAAACTCGCCGTCAAGTACTATCTCGTAATGACCATGCGTGCTCTCGTAACCCTCTCAGCTCTACTCGCACTCTCTCTGCGCTTTGCCTTCTCGGGCTCGTTGCTCTGCGTAGAGGCATAGCGGGTTCATAAGAATACGCCAGAGGGAGTCCAACTTATAACACAACTCTAAGGCACGATCTCAGAGTGAGAAGAATGGAAAACAATCCTAAATATCCTCAGAGCCTCCTCGACATAGATGTGGTGCACAACACACCGATAATCAAGACTTACTAGACACGGTCAGACACTTTCCGAGATTAATCGCTTCGATACCACTTTTGTCACGACCACCACTGCCCGCGACTGGTGCCTTACCCCGGGCACCCTAGTGATACAACATCAGAGAAAAACCAGCGGAAATAAAACATACAGATATGAAACAAGATAAAATAAAATAGGCTAACAAAAAACGGTTGCCTTTTTGCATATATATACAGAAATTTGAACAAGCATATCCTTTATAACCCCGCCACAACAAGATTACATGCACCTCTAAGAATGTAACAACAACTATGACGGGACAGGGCCCCGCCATACCCCTAAATGTACAAGAACCTACAACTCAGGGAAACATACCAAAAGATAAGCCTCCGGAGAAACGGAGCTTCCCAATACGCTGAACTGTGATCCTATGAGCGAGGATCAACAACCGGTGTACCTCTACCGCAGATGAACGCAGCTTCCGGGCGAGGTCAAGATAACAGTACCAAGTATGTGAACCAAAATACTGAAATGAAATCATAGTAGTCTATATAAAACAGTGACATATATGATAACCAAACTACAGACATAATATGTGTTAGCCACGCTAAGTCGTGACTCACGCCCTTAAAGTCATCACTCAAATATAACTATGGGTCTCATGCCCGCAACATCAATCATGCCCGTGGAATACCTTCCTCACTGCCGGCAGTCTACGATAACCACACCAAGGAGTACACATGAACACCAGGTCCCACCTGTCATAAAACCGTGACGGCAAGTACGGCGGTAACTACCGATACCAAAGTCGATCATCAATCGACCGCAAGTACGAAGCCAACTACCGTGATACCAAAGCCGCACTAACAAATCTATATAACCATACCACGGGCCGACTCAGGCAAGACGAAGCCAACTACCAGATACCACCGCGCCACGAATGGCCGTCGGCAAGTAAGACTAACTACCGATACCGCCGGAATCACGAGACTTCATCACAAACCGAACGGGTAAGTACGGGCTAACTACCGATACTGTCGAATCACCACGACCTCCGGCAAGTACGAGCCAACTACCGATACCGCCGAATCAAGAAACCTCACGAGAGCTAGTCCATGGAATAATAATCACGTGTCGCACTGCGGAATGCTCCACACCGCCAGACGCCCAAGTAAGATCATAACAAATCACCTTCTCCATCGAGAGACGCGGTATAGAAATACAATACTAGCACGATAAGGCTATCACACGCAAACATAGGCAAGTTACACACAACTCAAGGTACTTTCATTTTATGCCAAAGTCCAGGTTTTAACCCCAAAGTACTACGTACTTTAATCCTTTCAAAAAGATCTTTTTTTACGTAAAATAACTCGATACTATTATCCGTAGTACCAAACACGTTCATGCTAAATCACGTACTTTATACTTTTTAAACCAAGTGGCTTACCCTTTTAAAACAACGTCAAGTATACTTTTAAAACCCAAGTAACTAACTCTTTTAAGATCAAGGTACTCCTACCTTTTAAAACCAAGCCACTTATACTTTTCCATCAAGAAAAGTTCGATATTTGAAAACATGTTACTTATACCAGTAAACTCAAGTTACTTCTCTTTTCGCAAAATCAAGTTACCATTTTAAATCCAATACTAAAACCATTCTTTTGTTTTCATAAAGTCGTTATAACTAACTTCCCATAAAGCTATTATAACACTTTATGTTTTAAACCAATTTAAGACAAAACCATGCCTTTCTTTAAACCAAAACACTTCAAATTCTCAAGTCTCTTTTCTTTAGAAATCAAGTTCCTTACTTTGAATTTAAGAAAACAATACTTGTTTATAATGATTCTTATTAAAGTAGCCATGATCTATAAAATGTAATAAAATTTTGTCTTATCTTAGCTTCTACGCAGATGGAGGTTTCATCGGTTTTAATATAATTAATTATTTGTCATTACATTTTCCTTTATTAACGCTGCAATGGCTTGTTCGATAGTTATTCCCATTTCCGAAAATCAAGTAAAACTTTATTCTTTTAAAGACCAAGTACTCATTACTCACGAATGAGGTTTTACCACTTTTTAACACAATTAAAGTTCTTCACATTTCATATCAAGTCCAATATAAGTCAAGTCTCTTATCTTTTAAAAATTCAACAAACCATTCTTTACCTACATAAAGTTGTTATAACCAACTTCCCATAAAGCCGTTATAACACTTTATGTTTTAAACCAACCAAATTTGTTTAGCACACGACGCCTACCGCACTACATAGTTCACAACCATCATGCTAGAAAAGATAGAAGAGGTTCACATACCGCGACGATTATCGACAATTAGCAAAATGCTCCAAGTACTATAACCTTGCTAGCCTTTTCCACCCTTCAAGTAGAATACGCTACTCGTAGTACTTCAACCTATAATGGTCATAAAAGGTCTATTAACCTCTAGCTCTCTTCGTAGAATATTCTAAGTACAAGTTCACTAAATTCTACGGAAAATCGGGCAGCACTTCCTTTGTTTCTACATACTTTGCCACCTTTTTCAAGGCCGAATTCAATAACCAAACGCCACATTTAATGTCACAACCCGTTCCGGGTCCCGTGACTGGTGCCTTACCCGGGCACCCAAGTAGTCATACATCAGAGTAATCAGCGGAATATAAAAACAAGACATGAAACAAATGTAAAATGAGACACAGTTTATCTGAGAAAATGTCGCCTTTCGACATATATATATAAACAAGTCTGGTAGTTACATCCCAACTGCATAATAGACTACTGCACTCTAAGAAGATAAACAACTATGGCGGACAGTGGCCCGCCATACCGAATGTACATATATCTACAACACCGTGGAGAACCATACCAAAAGTCGAGCCTCCTAGAAGATTGAGCTCCCGACACCAAAGTAAAGATCCTACGGACGCGATCTAGCACTGCTTCTTACTCGGCAGATTAACGCAGCTTCCAAGGAGGTCAAGATAACAGTACCAAGTACGTGAAATCAGAAAGTACTTTAAATGAAATCATATCATTTTAAAACCAATTTTTACAAATATGCATTTAAACAACCAATGTAACCGCACATAGTGCTACATCACGCATAAGAGCAATAAAAGGTAAATCGTAATGTGTCTTTTCTAGGCCGCGAATGATCGAAGCAAGGTCAATCGCCCATAGTATCATTATGCATGCCTAATCCTGGACTCCCGTAGTCCGCATAAGCCACCTAGGCCCGCATGAGGTATTCCCCGCATCGAGGGTAGCTACTCATCTGCAGATCGCCCCGACTCTCGTAGTCCGCATGGCCACATAGACCGCATGCAGGTATTCCCCGCACACTAACTCGAACTCGTAGTTCGCATAGGTCCTCGACCCGCACGAGGCATCCTCGTGACGGGCAGCTTAACCCCCGGTATAACATGTCAAGAGGTGAGTGGTATAATACTAACATAACGGCTTACTGTTAAACAACATAAGCACAAATAAGACTAACCTATTTATACAAACGTTACAAGACACTACCACACATAGCATCATAATATGTCTACTCATCAAACCATCTTGCTATACTTTCCAGAAATCAATACAAGTCTTTCATAAACACATAAGTAAACCGTTCATTTTATCTTCTTAAGTCGTTATACCTAACTTCCCATAAAGCTAGTATAACTCTTAAGCTTTTTGTTTAAAAACCAAGTATTACTCATCTTTCAAAAATGATTCATAATTCTTTTAAAATACTTCAAGATTCTTATTATTTAGACTCAAGTCAAAAGACGTCAAGTAAAACCATGTTCAATTAACACACGCACGCTCACCGCATTTATATATATATATTTTAAAAATATCATGCTCAAGAGGATAGGAAGAATCACATACCTCCTACAAATCCACCGCCAAGTCGAATATGTCGCGCAGAGTATCAACCTATAATAGTCAAATACGCCTATCAACGCCTAGACTACTCAGAGAATATTCTAAGCGTATGTTCTTAATTTACTAAAATCGCAGCATTTCCTACCACATACTACACAAGTTCATCAGAAATACAAATTCATGTAAGACAGCTCAATCTTCTTTAATATCCTTCTATACGATGTAATTACGCTCAATTCTCTTCTACAATATCCTTCTATGTAATTACAGTCAATTCTCTTCTTTAATATCCTTCTATGTATCTTAAACTTATTTCTATACTATTACAAGATGTAATCTCCAATTACAATAGAAGGATAAGATTATTTACCTCGATAAGCCCAAAATTATCCAAGATATAAGTCCATCCCGAGCAAGGTTTAGCTCCTAACTGCACGCTCCAATCCGCTCCAAGAAACCCTTAGAAGTTTCTACACAACTTCTACTTACTACTCCAACCAACTATGAAGTTTCTCCTGTGGTTTCGCTTAGTGACTAAAGGAAGTATAGTAGTATTTTCCTGCTCTAAGCATGAGGTAACTTTGGAAATACTACAAGGGATCACTAAGGTATTTGGGAATAGTAACAATACTTTGGAGAGATTTTTCTATCAAACGTGGGTGTTTCGCCAGAGCTCTCTGTATGTGGAATGTGCTTCGAACGAGACACAAGGAAGGGGGGGAAAGAGCTTGGACGAAAGCTCACTAGGGGAGAAGGGAGTTTTTAAGACTTGGAAAATATTTGTGGATGAAGAATTCTTTGCAACTTAGGGGGGTATATATAGGACTTTCAAGGGCCAAGATTAAGGCAAGTGGAGGGCAAGTGGAGGTGTAGATTTGCACATGTGGACCTTATCCATCTACTCCACAAATATCACAAAAATATCCTACCTAACCTTGACCAATGTTTAAGGCCTTTTCCTTGAAAAAACGTGCCAAGAAATGCCCACAATGCCCCACTTCTGAGGTGACACATGTCGCCTCCCGCTGGTCCAAAATATTTCATCTCTAAAAATCCGCAAAAATTAAATTATTGAAAACGCAAATTCCCTTTACAAGGTTCGGAAAATCGTCCGTCGAAAAACAATCTTTATCGCTAGTTGTGCACAAATTTCGCCCCTTATGCCTAACTAAGGCTTAAACTTTCAGACGCACGCCCTCACATACATACTGAAATACGGTATAACATTCTCCTTCCTTAGAAACATTCATTCCGAATGTTCCTTCCCAAGACAGATAACGATAAAGTTCCTCATAACTTAAACAGTTTGCAAATGCCACACATGACCACAATACAACACTTAAGCAAATATGTCAATGAAAAATTTACAAATAGGAAAGTGAGTTACCTGGAGGCGCTGGGAATAAGCGAGGATACCGCCTCATGTCCTCCTCTCGCTTCCCACGCCATCTCCTCCATGTTCTCGCTCGCCATAAGACTTTGACGGCCATCACACGACTGCCCGGGGCTGATCGTGCCTCACGGCACCCAAGTAGACATACATCGTAGTAATCGGAATATAAAAACAAGACATGAAACAAATGTAAATCGAGACACGCTTTATCGGATGAAAGTCGCTTTTCGCATATATATATAAAGAGTGAACACTACATCCCAACTTTACAACATGACTACGCACTTAGGAATGTAAACAACTATGGCGAGACAGGCCCGCCATACCTCGAATGTACATATATCTACAACATCGTGGAGAACCATACCAAAAGTCGAGCCTCCTATAAGATGAGCTCCCGACACCAAAGTAGAGATCCTAAGGACGTGGATCTAGCACCGCTTCCCTTACCTACGCATTTAACGCACTTCAAGGAGGTCAGCATAACAGTACCAAGTATGTGAAATCAGAAAGATCAAGTAAAATCAAAGTATTTAAAACCATTTGCAAATACAACCAGCTTCAATCGCACAAAGTGCCACAACATAAACAAGAGCAAAATAGATATAATGTAACCGGTCTTTTCTAGGCCGCGAATGATCAAGCAAGGCCAATCTCCCATAGTATCATTATGCGTGCCTAATCGACTTCCCGCACTCGCATAGTCACACACGCATTCGCATGAGGTATTCCTCACATCGGTAGCTAACCCTGCATTCTCCCGACTCGCACCGCATAGTCTCATAGACCGTATAGTCACATTGCATCGCGATAGGCATCCCCGTGACGGATAAAACACCCGAATGATCAATCTCGAACTCCCGCAGCCCGCATAGTCACACGCACCGCATAGCCGATAGACCGCATCGCGGTGGCAAGCCCTCAGATAACAAGTCATGGTATGTGATATAATAACAAGATAACGGTCTTAACGCTTAACAACGTAAGCACAATAAGAATGACCCTTACACAACATCACAAGACACTAACACACGTAGCATCATAATATGTCTACTTATCAAACAATCTTACTACACTTTACGTAAATCAATACAAGGCTTTTATAAACAAATAAGTAAACGCCTTTTATCTTTCTTAAGTTGTTATACCTAACTTCCCATAAAGCTAGTATAACTCTTAAGCTTTTGTTTAAAACCAAATATTACTCTTCGTTAAAAATGATTCAATATTCTTTTGAAATACTTCAAGATTCTTATTATTCAGCTTAAGTCAAAAGACATTTCCGTAAAAGTACGCCCGCTTAACACACGACGCTTCACCGTATATTTATATTTTAAAATATCATGCTCAAGAGTATAGGAAGAATCACATACCTTCTACGAAAAACCACCGCCAAGTCGAATACGTCGCAGAGAATCAACCTATAATAGTCGACACGCCTATCAATGTCTAGACTACTCAGACTATTCTAAGCAGAGGTTCTTTATTCTATGGAAAATCGCAAGACTTCCCTACCCGCTAAGCTACACAAGTCTCATCAGAAATACAAATTCATGTAAGTACAATTCAATACTTCTTTATTATTCTTCTGATGTGATTTCAGTTCAATTCTATTCTTTAATATCTTTCTATATCTTATACTCAAGTCTTAACTATTCTTATATGTAATATCCAATTACAATAGAAGGACAAGAGTATTTACCTCGATAAGCCCAAAATTATCCAAGTATAATGTCGCCCCGAGCAAGGTTTAGCTCCTAATTTGCACGCCCGATAGCTCCAAGAAGCCCTTAAGTTCTACACAACTTCTACTCAAATACTATAAGGATTTGGGCTGTGGTATTTGGAATAGTAACTATACTTGAAGACAACTTTCTACCAAGGAGTGGGGTACTACCAAGCCACAAGGCTAGAGTGGGGAGAGGTTGTTTCGCTGCTTCTCTGAGGGGAGAGGCTTGGACGAAACCACTACAAGAGGGGGGAGGATTTTCAAGACTTGGAGAAGTGATTTGTGGATGAAGAAAACCTTCAAGCTAGGGGGGTATTTATAGGCCAACCAATGGCCAAGATGAAGCCAAGTGCTATGCAAGTGTAGGGTGAGGATTTACCCAATTGTCCTTATCCATCTACTACACAAAATATCTTACCTAACCTTGACCAAAGTTTGGCCACAAAATCGTCCAAGAAATGTCCACAATTCCGCCAACTTGAGGGTGACAAGTGTCGCCCTCTCGTTGGTCCAAAATGTTTCATCTCTCGGAAAAATCCGCAAAAATAATAAATGACATAGCCGTAATTTTCCCTACGCAAGTCTTGGAAAACGTTTCGTCGAAAAACAATTCGTTTCGAGGGTTGTGTACTAATTTTCGTCCATAATGCCTAGCTAAGGCTAAACTTTTTATACGTACGTCCTCACGTACATACTCTGGAAATACGGGGTATAACATTCTCCCCTCCTTAGAAACATTCGTCCCGAATGTTCCTTCCCAAGACAGTTAACGATAAAGTTCCTCACAACTTAACAGTTTGCAAGTGCCACACATGGCCACAATATAACACTTAAACAAATACGAAAATTAAAACCAAAAAGTAAGAAAGTAAGTTACCTGGAGGTGTGGGGAATAAGTGAGGGTACCTCTGCCTCATGTCCTCCTCTGCTTCCCACGTCATCTCCTCCCTGAGCTCGTTCCGCCACAAGACTTTGATGGAAGACACGTCCTTGGTCCGCAGACGCCTAACCTGACGATCGACATCGCTACGGAATCTCCTCATACGATAACCCCTCGGTCACCTGGACATCGTCAATCGGATGCACTCTAGATGGATCCTCGATACATCTCCTCAGCATAGAAACATGAAAGACCGGATGCACTGCCTCCAGATCGGACGACAGATCCAACTCATAGGCAACCTTGCCTACCCTACGGACAATCTGATAGGGCCCAATGTACCTTGGGATGAGTTTCCCTTTCTTCCCGAATCTCATCACACCCTTCATGGGTGACACCTTCAGGAAAACCCAATCATCAACCTCGAATTCCAGATGCCGACGACCATGATCCGTGATATGACTTACGCGACTCGAGCCGCAAGAATCGCCTCGATAAGCTTCACCTTATCCATCGTCACAACTGTGTCCGTCCTACTAATCGCACTCGCCCATTATCAAACCAGCTTATCGGCGATCCGCATTTCTCCCATACAAGGCCTCATAAGGCGCCATCTCAATACCGGAGTGGTAGCTATTATTATACGCAAACTCAACTAGAGGCAAATGATCCTCCCAACACTACCCTGAAAGTCAATAACACAGCTCGCAAAGATATCCTCAAGAGTCCGATAAGCGCCACCGCCCGTCTGCTCGTGGATGGAATGCAGATCGTGCTCACCGCCCCTAAACCCTTCGAAAGACTTCCGTGTTAGCCAGAACCGGGCTCCTGGCTCGATATGATCGAATAGGACTCCATGCACCGACGATCTCTCTGATGTAAAGTTCGCATAATCCTCACCAAAAGTCGTCCGACGGAAGAAAGTGGGATGATTTTGTCACCATCGACGATAACCCGTATAGAATCACGCTTCCTCCGAGTGCGAGGTAATCCCGTGATAAAGTCCATGCTGATCACCTCCCACTTCCGTGCCCGATCTCTATCTTCGCAATAAACCACCAGCCTCGTGCTCTACCTTCACCAAAACACGCACCGAGCCACAAACTCGCAACGCTCTCTTCAAGCCATCCCACCAATACATCGATCCGAGGTCAGGTACATCTTCGTCGACTCTGATGGATAGAGTAACGCGCCGCGGTGCTTCCCTAGAACTCGCCGCCAAGTCCCGCAATATCCGGAAAACACAACTCGCTCAAACCTTAGCACCCCATCAAAGTACCAAAAGGACCCTTCTCCTCACGAAGAGCCGTGTCACGGTACCGCGTCAAAACCGGATCCTCAAACTGTTGCCTCTTCACCTCCTCTACGATGGAAGACTCGGCAACCTCACGAACTCGAACCCCACTACTATCAGAATCTATCAATCGGACTCCAAGGCTCGCTAACTGATGCAAATCCCGAACTATGCCCCTCCTCTCTGGCTGCACATCTGATAGGCTACCCATCGACCTACGACTGCGGCATCCGCCACAACATTGGCCTTCCCGTGGTACAGATATCGACATCATAATCCTTAAGCAACTCTAACCACCGCCTCTCGCCGTAAGTTCACTCCTCTGCCGAAGATATACTGAGGCTCTTGTGGTCTCGTATAAATATCCACACGAACCCCATACAAATAGTGCCTCCAGATCTTCAAGGCGTGAATCACCGCCGCTAACTCCAAATCACGGGCGGGTAGTTCCTCTCATGCTTCTTAAGCTTTCCTGACGCTGACGCTTATAACCTTGCCTACCAGATCAACACATATCCCAACCCGATGCCCGACGATCACAATACACGACATAGCCGCTCGACCTCCGGAAGAGTAAGAACGGGGCGCCGCCCTCCTTCAAAGAATCGGAAACCCCGCCACAAGCATCACCATCAAACTTAGCCGCTTTCCGAGTCACCCTAGTCAATGGTGCGTAGATAAGCAAACTTCTCCACGAACCGCCGATAATAACTCGCAAGGCCCGTAAAATCACGCACTGCCGGAGTAGTAGGTCGAGGCCAACTCCTCGATCGCCGATTCGCCGATCCACCGAATACCATTAGCCCCGGCAATATGCCCAAGAAAAGCCACCAAGTCAACTAACTCACACTTCAAAACTTGGCATAAACCGCGGTCCCGAGAACTCTCAACACAAGCCTCAAATGCCCGCATGCCTCGCCTCGAGCGAATAAACCAAGATGTCATCAATGAACACTATCACAAACGTGTCCAAAATGGCTTGAACAATCGGTTCATCAAATCCATAAATACCACGAGCATCGTCAACCCAAAGACATAACCTCAACTCATAGTGTTCGCATCGTCCGAATGCATCTAGGGACATCCGCCTCTAACACGCACTGATGATAGCCCGATCGCAGATCAATCTTGAGAAACATCTCGCACTCGCAATCGGGTCGAACAAATCATCAATCTCGGGAAGGTATTCGTTTAATGGTCACCTTGTTCACCGTCAGATCAACACATGCGCAGCTGGCCCCGCCCTTCTTCTTCTTCACGAACAATACCGGCGCTCGTGGAGAAACACTAGGCCCGATGAAGCCTTCTCCAAAGAAATCTCTAAGCCGATCCTTCAACTCTCTCAACTCGGCAGTGCCATTCTATATGGCGGAATGGAAATAAGGCCGAGTGTCCGCAAAGACATCGACATAAAACTCTATCTCCTCTCGTGAGGATACCCGAGGTCGTCTGAAACACATCTGGGAACTTCGACTATCGAATCGACCAAAATCTGCACCGCAGCCTCGTGATCAAACACCCGAATGAGATGGTAGACGCACTTCTCGCACCATCTTCCAAGCCTCGAGGTAGGAAATAAACCTACCTCGCGATACAAAGGTTCTCTCCCACTCAACAACCGGCCTCAGAAACGGAACCGCATTTACTTTCCTCGCAGCTACATTTGCGTAGCAAGAAGCTAGCCAATCCATACCCACGATCACATCGAATCGCCATGTCCAACTCTATCAAGTCGGCCAGGGTCCGACGGCCGCATACGTCACCGGACAAGCCCTATATACCCGCCGAGCTACCATCGATCGCCACCGCGTGGCTACCTCGAGCGGTTCATGGACTCGTGCTCATCCCTATCCTACTAGCAACAAGGGAGATATATAGATGAGTAGAACCCGATCTATCAAGGCATAAACGCTATAACCGTAAACCGATAGAGTACTGCGATTTACGCCGCGACGCCCCGTCCCGCCGGCTAGACAAGGCATAAATGCGGCTCGAGGACCGCGAACCGGGACCCGCGCCACGACTCGCCACACTGGCCGGGTCCACGAGTACTCGCCCGGCGTGTAATCAGGGACGATGAAGACCGCAATGCACTCGGCGTCGACTCCTACCCTCGCGCCGCTGCCTGACAGCTCGCATAACGACTCCCGCCACAAGTATAGCAAGCTCGGCGTAGTACTACACCCAATGGAATCTACCACAACGGACACACCGAGCGTATTCGATCGGTTAGCACCTTGCTACCCCGAAGTCCAAGTCCCGCCCCGACCGCCCCAATGCTCGGGCCGCATCAAAACGGCAGGAGTGCTCGAGCCGGCCGTGGTGCAAATCCAGACGTCACGAGGTCGCCCACCCCGAACTACCAAAAGAATCGCCTCGCCTTCTTCGCCGCCGATATCCGCCGACCCGCTTCGCCTCTCTACGCCTCGCATCCAAGCGCATGAGCTCGCATACTGTAATGTCCATGCTCGGTCAAGAGCCACACCCGCACAAGACTTCGCCATATAATCATCTAGCCCTGACGACGGCACTCGGCCTCCATATTCGCATTAGCGCAGTGGACATATCGAGCCGCTGAATCGAACTCGACGCCAGACTTCTAATCGCGCCTCTCTCTATCTCAAAGAACAAAATTGGCCCGCGTTCTCCTCATCCGCGAGGCAAGAAGTGCGTGAGAAAAGCCTCCAAAACTCGCCCCATACCGCTGGAGGCGATGCTCTCCCGTGAAAGCTCCCACGAAGTCAAACTGGCCGATCATGGTATCACGCAGCCGATGCGAACCGAAGATCATGGAGTCGGTCTCTGAAGACTTGATCACCCGCATGATCCTTCAGAATCGACGGATGAACTCTCGCGATCATCCTCCCGCCACCAGAAAACTCGTGGCTACAACTCGTGAAATCTCGTAGCCTCAAACTATTCGCCTCTGTGAACCACGGTACTACTGGGCCGGAACTGAACCGCCAGATCCACTTATCCTCATGTTCGCCACGATCTCGCCGCCATTGGGCCATCTCTGTACTTAACGCCCGCCCCAGCCGTGGGACAGAGGCGCGGTATCGTGGTTCGCTGGGCCGGCGGGCGCCATGGAACTCGCCGCCTCGCATAGATCGGCTCGAGCCTCGTGACTTCTGTCCTACTAGCAGCCTCCTGGCCGCTTGCCCTTCTCGCCCGGTTGCCTTACGCGAGGCATAATCATGTAAAAGGAATACGTTAGAGGGGTCCAACTTATAACAAAGCTCTAAGGCACGATCTCAGAGTGAGAAGAATGGAAACCAATCCTAAATATCCTATAACCTCCTGATTATTGGTGCGTACAACACACCGATAATCAAGACTTACTAGATACGGTCAGAGACACTTTTCGAGGATTAATCGCTCGATACCACTATTGTCACGACTGCCCGGCTGGATCGTGCCTCATCGGCACCCAAGTAGACACACATCGAGTAATCACGAATATAAAAACAAGACATGAAACAAATGTAAATCGAGACACGCTTTATCTGATGAAAGTCGCTTCGACATATATATATAAAGAGTGAACAGCTACATCCCAACTTTACAACATGACTACTGCACTTAGAATGTAAATAACTACATGGACAGTGGCCCCGCCATACCCCGAATATACATATATCTACAACATCGTGAGAACCATACCAAAAGTCGAGCCTCCTATAAGATGGAGCTCCCGACACCAAAGCAGTAGATCCTAAGGATGTGGATCTAGCACCGCTTCCCTTACCGCGGCATTTAACGCAGCCCTCAAGGAGGTCAAGCATAACAGTACCAAGTATGCGAAATCAGTAGCATCAAGTAAAATCAAAGTATTTAAAACCATTTGCAAATACAACTAGTTCAATCGCACAAAGTGCCACAACATAAACAAGAGCAAAATAGATATAATGTAACGGTCTTTTCTAGGCCGCGAATGATCAAGCAAGGCCAATCGCCCATAGTATCATTATGCGTGCCTAATCTCGACTTCCGCACTCGCATAGTCACACACGCACCGCATTAGGTATTCTCGTGACGGGGTAGCTAACCCTGCATTCTCCTCGACTCCCGCACCGCATAGTCTCATAGACCGCATAGTCACACGCATCGCATAGGGCATCCCCGCGACGGATAAAACATCCGAATGATCAATCTCGAACTCCCGCAGCCCGCATAGTCACACAGACCGCATAGCCGTGATAGACCGCATCGGGTGGCAAGCCCTGTGATAACAAGTCAAGGGGTATGTGATATAATAACAAGATAACGGTCTTAACGCTTAACAACGTAAGCACAACAAGAATGACCCCTTACACAACATCACAAGACACTAACACACGTAGCATCATAATATGTCTACTTATCAAACAATCTTATCAGATTTTTACGTAAATCAATACAAGGCTTTTATAAACAAATAAGTAAACATTTCCTTTTATCTTTCTTAAGTTGTTATACCTAACTTCCCATAAAGCTAGTATAACTCTTAAGCTTTTTGTTTAAAACCAAATATTACTCTTCTGTTAAAAATGATTCAATATTCTTTTGAAATACTTCAAGATTCTTATTATTCAGGCTTAAGTCAAAAGACATTGCCGTAAAAGTACGTCCTGTTAACACACGTACGTCTACCGTACTATTTATATTTTAAAATATCATGCTCAAGAGTATGGGAAGAATCACATACCTTCTCGGCGAAAACCACCTGCCAAGTCGAATATGTCGCGCGCAGAGAATCAACCTATAATTGTCACGATTCGCCCGGCGTGGATCGTGCCTTACCCGCACCCAAGTAGTCATACATCGAGAAAATCAGCGAAACATAAAACAATAACACGAAGCCAATGCAATAAGACGTTGAAATAAGAAGACAAAGCAACTAAAAATGGTTACCTTCAGTATATATAAATAACAATTTGAACAGTTACATCCCATTACAGCCCTGCCCACAACAGTACTACAGACCTCTACGAATGATATGTGTCACGACCCGAATCCGGGCCCGTGACTGGTGCCTTACCGCGGGCACCCTAGTGATACAATCATCAGAGAAAATCAGCGGAAAGTAAAACATGAACATGAAATGAGAGATATTATAAATAAACAAAGCAACCAAAAACAGCTTGCCTTCAACATATATATATAAAGACATTTGAATAGCATAATCCTTACAACCCCGCCACAACAAAGGCATGCACTTAAGATTTATATAACAACTATGACGACAGGGCCCGCCATACCTCGAACGCATAAGAACTTATAGACTGTGGTAACATACCAAAGATAAGCCTCCGACGGAACGAGCTTCCCAAAACGCTAAATGAGATCCTAAACGCGATCGACAAATGTATTTCTACCGCAGATGAACGCAGCCTGCGGGGTCGCATAACAGTACCAAGTATGTGAAATCAGAATACAGAAATGAAATCATAATAGTCTATATAAAGCGAGACATGTATGATGACCAAACTACAATACATAACATATAACCGCTATATCAAGTCGTGACTCACGCCCAAATTATCACTCGTGCGTGGAATTTCTTCCTCACCGCCAAAGCAGCTTATGATATAACAATACCAAGGAGTATACATGAACACCGTGTCCCACTGTGTCATAAAAACCGACAGACAAGTACAACTACCGGATCCGTCCGCACTAATAATACAATGCAACCAAAAACACGGTTGACACGGCAAGCGCGAGCCGACTACCAGATACCAAGGCCGGCCACGTAAATGACCGGCAAGTACGAGGTCGACCACGTACCGGCGTGATTACGAGACTTCGCTACTACACCGAACTGGCAAGTCGAGGCTAACTACTGTACCAAGGCCGAATCACCACGAGACGGCGGCACGAAGCCGACCACCGTACCAAAGCCGAACAAGAAGAAACCTCATGGAGAGCTAGTCCATGGAATAACACTATCAACAAGGAGCATACCCGTGGAATTTTCCACATCGCGGTGACGCCCAAGTAAGTCCTCAACAAGTCAACAGCACTCCATCGAGACGCGTTATATAGAACACCATTTGCACAACAAAGGCTATCACCACAAGCATAAGCAAGCTACACAACAACAAGCATAGGCAAGTTACACAACAACAAGCATAGTGCTACACAACTCAAGGTACTTTCATTTTATGCCAAAGTCCAAGCTTTAACTCCTAAGTACTACGACGTTAAATTCATTTAAAAGAGATCAATTCCTTTTATAAAAGTCACCCGATACCCGTAGTATAAAAATAGAGTGACTTACATCTTTTAAGCAAACAAAAACAACTCCTCTTATTAAAGCCAAGTTTCCACATTTAAAACCAATGATAAAAACCCTTCTTTTGTTCTCATAAAGTCGTTATAACCAACTTCCCATAAAGCTGTTATAACACTTTAAGTTTTAAAACATTTTAAGACAACACAATGCCTTTCTTTTCCCTAAAGTTCCAGTTTGCCTAATATTCATTACACAAGTCTCTTTTTAGAAAAGTTTCATAGTTCAATGTCTTAATCCCTTTTTAAAACTATAGAGTAACATATGCCTTATATGAGTGTAGGTTATTCTTATTCATAATCAATCTTATTAAGCAGCCATGATCTAGGAAATGTAATATCATTTTGTCTTATCTTAGCTTCTATGCAGATGGAGGTTTCTACTGGTTTTAATAATACTTCATTAGTCAATACATTTTCCTTTATTAGCGCTGCTGTGGTTTGTTCGATACACATTCTCGATTTCCAAAATCAAGAAACATTCTTAAGCCGTTATACCTAACTTCCCATAAAGCTAGTATAACTCTTAAGCTTTCAAAACTATGTACTACTCATTCTTTCAAAACGATTCAAGAATCCTTTGAAATACTTCAAGTTCTTTATTAACACATATCAAGTCGCTACCTTTAAAACCACAAAGCATTTTTCTTACCTACATAAGGTCGTTATAACTAACTTCCCATAAAGCCGTTATAACACCTTATGTTTCAAACCAATCAAATACGCTTAACACATGACGCCTACCGTACTACATAGTTATACACATATCATGCTAGAACGGATAGGAAGAGGTTCACATACCTCGACGATTATCGACAATAAGCAAAGCTCCAAGTACTACAACCTTGCTACTTTCCACTACTCGAGTAGAATACGCTACTCTTAGTACTTTCACCTAAAAGGCCACAAACGCCTATTAAATCTTAAACACGTGTTTCCATCTTTCTACGTAAAATTCGCAAAGACTTCCCGCAATAAATATAATCTCCTCTCTATCGAGGCCGCTACCAAGACAACCGGGGTTTGCACGCCTAACCTGGACGTACAATTCTACCTACAAGAATGCTACACAAGCCTACTGCATACAAATCCTATGTAACTACGCTCGATTCTCTTATTTAAATTCAGCTTAAGTCGCAAGACATTGCAGTAAGTATTATTCAGCTTAAGTCAAAAGACATTGCCGCACAACTATGTTCAATTCTATATATAGTATACTTCAACTATATATTCCAACAACATGTAATTTCCAATTTCAATAGAAGGTCAAGAGTGTTTACCTCGATAAGCCCAAAATTATCCGAGTTTAAATGTCGGTCCTGAGCAAGGTTTAGCTCCTACTCACGCGCTCAGACCCGCTCCAACCAACCCTTAGAAGTTCTAACCAACTTCTACTTATAACTTCAACTACGGGTGAAGATTTACTTAGGTTTTCGCTTTTGTGGATCGAGGAAGTATAATAGTATTTTCTCGGCTTTTGTATACGTGTAACCTTGGGAATACTACAAGGTATTTGGGCCAAGGTATTTGGGCATTATAACAATACTAGAGAGTATTTCTATACCACAAAAGGGGTATTTATACGAGACAACTATGCTAGGGGTACCCCACGGCAAACACCACAGTGGAGGAGGTGGCTCTCGGCCAGGCTCTCAAAGGGGAGGGGTGTGGTGGATCGAGAGAACAAGAGGGAGTGTTTGAGACTTAGGTAGATTGCTCAGTGAGGATGAAGAAAGTCTTCAACTTAGAGGGTATTTATAGGTCAAGTGAAGGCCAACCAATGGACAAGATGAAGACAAGTGCCATGCAAGTGTAGGGTAAAGATTAAGCCATGTGTTTGTGGGTCCCACTTTCTCATCTTCCACACAAAATATCCTACCAACTCCTTGACTAAGGAGAAGGCACAAAAAACGTGCCAACTATGCCCATTTCGTCCGTCCACTCCTTCCAATTAGAGGGTGACAAGTGTCGCCCTCTCGTTGGTCCAAAATGTTTCGTCTCTCGGAAAAATCCGCAAAAATTAAAAATGACATAGCCGGAATTTTCCCTACGAAAGCTGTGGAAACGTTTCGTCAACGACTCTATCGGCACTTGTGCCCAAATTTCAAACTTGTCAATTCTTAAGGCAAAAATTTATACGTGCGCCTCACGTACATACTCAGGAAATACGGGGTATAACATTCTCCCCTCCTTAGAAACATTCGTCCCGAATGTTCCTTCTCAAGACGGATTACGAAGAAGTTCTTCTAACAAGTTGCCAACGTCGCGCCTGGCCACGAACTAACACACGTACTCTTCCTTAAGGCCATTCCCGGCCTTCACGATCTGCTTCTGGTCGAACATATCCACGAACTCATACGATGGTCATCAAAACTTGGGCCTAACACCCTGGTGACCCTACCTCCTGGCGGACCACCCGAGCCGACCACCTCAATCCAAGCACGGGTTGACACGCAACACGCCCTCAACCCGACCCTCCGTCACGCCAACTCTCTAGTTTCTTGATCCGAACAATCTTACCTCTACAGGTCATGAAAGCTACCACTTCCATTTCACACTACCCAAAGACTTTGTCACACAAAACGTTCTAGGCATAAAATGCACTCAAAGGATCACTTGCAAATCAGTACTCAAAACGACCTACATCTAAGGTCTCAATCGTAATATTCTATGGTTTATCATTTCTCACCCTGTGCTTACCCTTTTCTTATCGACTGTGTTTCTAAATCACATTTTAGCACAAGGCTATCCAACATAACACTAAACACATCATCAACATCAATACAATATAAGTCTCTAGAGGTTAAGGATATACGAAAATAGCGGTTCAAAGGACCGCTAAATCGAACTCCACCGCGACCTCTGCCGGGGCTGCACGTGTACGAACATCTGCTGGCTATGGAAGGTGAAGAACCCGCAATCGCTCTAGTAGTCCATGCTATCCTACCTGCTGCCCTGGTCGGACGATGCTCTTGCCGATGGCCTCGCTGGCGCAAAAATAACACTCTCTAGCCGACGACACTCATATGAAGTTTTCCACAGCCACATCGAGACAAGGGCAACCTCATCCGCGAGCACTTACTTCCCGAAAATCTGAAACCCAGGAGCCCCGACCGCTCCGAATATCCCAAGGTCCCGGCGTGAGGACCACTCAGACCGTGGAGCGCATAACGGCTCTTCTGAGGCGGTCCGCCTCGAAGTCACCAAAGGACCTGCTGCTCGCCCTCTTCGCACCACGGCCATTCCGCCGATTTATCCGCTCACATCCAAGTGCATACGCCAAAGATGCGGCAATGTCCATGCCCGGTGAAGAGCTACACCCGAACAACTCGGCCAGTGATCATCGAGCCCAGAACAAATCGGTGCACTCGATCCTCCATACTAGCTACCAACGCTGGGACGCATCGCTAATGAGTCGAACTCTACATTGTACTCCCGAACCGTGCGCGCTTCGCCAGAACACCAAGAATCTGTCGCGAGCCCTCATCATCTCGGAGGCAAGAAATGTGCAAGAAAGGCCTCGAGAACTCGTCCCAAAAAGCCGGAAGTCGTGCTCTCCCGACAGCTCGCGAATCAAACCGGTCATGCGGTATCACGCGATTGATGTGAACCTAGGACCACCGACTGGTCTCCGATGCCTTGATTACTCGTGATCCGTTAGAATCGCCGGATGAACTCCTGCGGATCATCCTCGTGCCTCGACCCATAAAACTCGCGCCTCTGACTCGGAAAATCCGTGAGCCTCGAACTATCGATCTAGGTGAACCATGGTATTATCGAACTGCGTCCAGCCTATCCTCAAGTTCGCCACAACGGCCATTAATCGGGCCTACTCGCGTGACTCATCTCCTCTGCTCCGCATCGGGTCGAGGCTCGTGTCTTGTGGTCTCGCCGCTTTCTACTCGCAGCTTCCTCTCGCGCCTTGCCCAGGCGGGTTGCCTCACGCGGAGGCATAATCGTAAAAGCGGCATGTCGAGGGTCAATCTTATCACACAGCCTCTAAGGCACGATCTCGTAATGAGAAGAATGGAAACTAATCCTAAATGTCCTGCGGCCTCCTGATTATAGATGTGGTGCACAACACATCGATAATCAAGACTCTACTAGACACGGTCTGTAGACACTTTCCGAGGACTAACTGCTCTGATACCACTTTGTCACGACCGAACTGGCGTGGTCGTGCCTTACCGGGCACCCTAGTGATACAATCATCGAGAAAATCAAGAAAGTAAAACATGAACATGAAATGAGAGATATTATAAATAAACAAGCAACCAAAACAGCTTGCCTTTCAACATATATATATAAAGACATTTGAGCGATTCTAATCCTTACAACCCCGCGCAAATACTCTGCACTCTAAGATTTATACAACAACTATGACGGGACAGGCCCGCCATACCCTGAACGTGCAAGAACTTATGTACTGTGGTAACATACCAAAGATAAGCCTCCGACGGAACGGAGCTTCCCAAACCGCTGAAATGAGATCCTAAACGCGGGGATCGACAGCCGATGTACTTCTACCTGCGGCATGAACGCAGCCTCGGCGGGTCGATAACAATTGCAGTATGTGAATCAGAAAATCAGAATGAAATCATAATAGTCTATATAAAGCGGGAGACATGTATGATGACCAAACTACAAGACATAACATATAACCAGATTCAAGTCGTGACTCACGCCCAAATTATCACTCGTGCGTGGAATTTCTTCCTCATCGCCAAAGCTTTATGATATAACAATACCAAGGAGTATATGAACACTGTGTCCCAATTGTGTCATAAAACCGTACAGACAAGTACAACTACGGATCCGTCTGCACTCAATAATACAATGCAACCAAAACACGAAGTTGACACGGGGCAAGTCACGAGCCGATTACAGATACTAAGGCGGCCACGAGTAGACCGGGCAAGTCGGTGACCACCGGTACCAAGGTCGTATCACGAGACCGCCACTACAATCGAATCGGCAAGTCGAGGGCTAACTACAGTACCAGGCGAATCACCACGAGGCGGGCAAATCTGGCCGACCACCGTACCAAGGCCGAAAGAAGAAACCTCGGAGAGCTAGTCCATGGAATAACACTATCAGCGTGAGCATACGTGGAATTTTCCGTCACTGCAGACGCTCCAAGTAAGTCCTCAACAAGTCAACAGCACTCCATCGAGAGACGCGTTATATAGAACACCATTTGCACAACAAAGGCTATCACCACAAGCATAAGCAAGCTACACAACAACAAGCATAGGCAAGTTACACAACAACAAGCATAAAGCGGTAACCTGACTCAAGGTACTTTCATTTTATGCCAAAGTCCGGTTTTTAACCCTAAAGTACTACGACGTTAAATTCCTTTAAAGAGATCCATTCCTTTTATAAAGTCACCCGATACGTAGTATAAAAATAGAGTGACTTACATCTTTTAAGCAAACAAAAACAACTTCTCTTATTAAAGCCAAGTTTCCACATTTAAAACCAATGATAAAAACCCTTCTTTTGTTCTCATAAAGTCGTTATAACCAACTTCCCATAAAGTCGTTATAACACTTTAAGTTTTAAAACATTTTAAGACAACACAATGCCTTTCTTTTCCTAAAGTTCCAGTTTGCCTAATATTCATTACACAAGTCTCTTTTTAGAAAAGTTTCATAGTTCAATGTCTTAATCCCTTTTAAAACTATAGAGTAACATATGCCTTATATGAGTGTAGTTATTCTTATTCATAATCAATCTTATTAAGCACCATGATCTAGGAAATGTAATATCATTTTGTCTTATCTTAGCTTCTATGCAGATGGAGGTTTCTCTGGTTTTAATAATACTTCATTAGTCAATACATTTTCCTTTATTAACGCTTGTTGGTTTGTCGATACACATTCGATTCAAATCAAGAAACATTCTTAAGCCGTTATACCTAACTTCCCATAAAGCTAGTATAACTCTTAAGCTTTCAAAACCAAGTACTACTCATTCTTTCAAAAGATTCAAGAATCCTTTGAAATACTTCAAGTTCGTTATTAACACATATCAAGTCACTTACCTTTTAAAACCACAAAGCATTTTCTTACTCTACATAAGGTCGTTATAACCAACTTCCCATAAAGCGTTATAACACCTTATGTTTCAAACCAATCAAATACGCTTAACACGTATGCTCTACCGTACTACATAGTTATACACATATCATGCTAGAACAGAGAGGAAGAGGTTCACATACCTCGCGACGATTATCGACAATAAGCAAAGCTCCAAGTACTACAACCTTGCTAGCCCGTTCCACTCCTCGAGTAGAATACGCTACTAATAGTACTTTCACCTAAAAAGGCCACAAACGTCTATTAAATCTTAAACAAAATTGTCCATCTTTCTACATAAAATTCGGCAGACTCCCACATGGCGGCATTAATCTCCTCCTATCGAGTAGGCTACCAAGCCAACCAGGGGGTTTGCACGTCTAACCGGACGGGTACAAGTCTACCACAGAATGCTACAAGCCTCTTATCGCAATACACCCTATGTAACTACAGTTCAGTTCTATTATTTAAATTCACGCTTAAGTCGCAAGACATTGCCGTAAGTATTATTCAGGCTTAAGTCAAAAGACATTGCCGCACAACTATGTTCAATTCTATATATAGTATACTTCAACTATATATTCCAACAACATGTAATTTCCAATTTCAATAGAAGGTCAAGAGTGTTTACCTCGATAAGCCCAAAATTATCCGAGTTTAAATGTCGGTCCTGAGCAAGGGTTAGCTCCTACTCCGCTCAGGCCCAGGCTCCAACCAACCCTTAGAAGTTCTAACCAACTTCTACTTATAACTTCAACTACTGTGAAGATTTACTTAGGTTTTCGTTTTTGTAGTGAGGAAGGATAATAGTACTTTCTGGGCTTTTGTATACGTGTAACCTTGGGAATACTACAAGGTATTTGGGCCAAGGTATTTGGGCATTATAACAATACTAGGAGAGTATTTCTATACCACAAAAGGGGGGTATTTATACGAGACAACTATGCTAGGGGGTACCCAGAAACACCACAGGGAGGGTGGCTCTCGGACCAGGGCTCTCAGGGGGGGAGGGGGGTGTGGTGGACGAGAGAACAAGAGGGAGGGAGTGTTTGAGACTTAGGTAGATTGCTCAAGTGAGGATGAAGAAAGTCTTCAACTTAGAGGGGTATTTATAGGTCAAGTGAAGGCCAACCAATGGACAAGATGAAGACAAGTGCCATGCAAGTGTAGGGTAAAGATTAAGCCATGTGTTTGTGGGTCCCACTTTCTCATCTTCCACACAAAATATCCTACCAACTCCTTGACTAAGGAGAAGGCACAAAAAACGTGCCAACTATGCCCATTTCGTCTGGCCCACTCTTCCAATTAGAGGGTGACAAGTGTCGCCTCTCGTTGGTCCAAAATGTTTCGCCTCTCTGAAAAATCCGCAAAATTAAAAATGACATAGCCGGAATTTTCCTACGAAGTCGTGGAAACGTTTCGTCAAAACGACTCCTATCGGCACTTGTGCCCAAATTTCAAACTTGTCAATTTAAGGCAAAATTTAATACGACGCCTCACGCATACTCGGAAATACGGTATAACATTCTCCCCTTAGAAACATTCGTCCGAATGTTCCTTCTCAAGACGGATTACGAAGAAGTTCTTCTAACAAGTTGCCAACGCCGCTACCGCCACGAACTAACACACGTATCTTCCTTAAGGCCATTCCGCCTTCACGATCCGCTTCGTCGAACATATCCACGAACTCATACGATGGTCATCAAAACTTGGGCCTAACACCGGGTGACCTACTCTGGCGGGACCACCCAGTGACCCACCTCATCCGGCCACGGGTTGACACGCAACACGCCTCAACCCGACCTCCGTCACGCCAACTCTCTAGTTTCTTGATCCGAACAATCTTACCTCTACAGTCATGAAAGCTACCACTTCCATTTCACACTACCTGAGACTTTGTCACACAAAACGTTCTAGGCATAAAATGCACTCAGGCAAGGATCACTTGCAAAATCTGGTACTCAAAACGACCTTACATCTAAGGTCTCAACTGTAATATTCTATGGTTTATCATTTCTCACCCTGTGCTTACCCTTTTTCATCGACTGTGTTTCTAAATCACATTTTAGCACAAGGCTATCCGAACATAACACTAAACACATCATCAACATCAATACAATATAAGTCTCTGTAGGTTAAGGATATACTGAAAATAGGCGGTTCAAAGGACCGCTAAATCGAACTCCCACCGCGACCTCTACCGGGCTCGCCGGCACGAACATCCCGCTCGCTATGGAAGGTGAAGAACCCGAATCGCCTAGTAGTCCATGCTATCCTACCAAGTGCTGCCTGTCTGACGGTCTCTTGCCGATGGCCCCGTTGGCGCAAAATAACACTCTCCCGAGTCAAGACGACACTTCTTATGAAGTTTTCCACGCCACACCGAGACAAGGGCAACCTCATCCGCGAGCACTCCTACTTCCAAAATCTGAAACACAGGAGCCTCGACTGCTCCGAATATCCCAAAGGTCCGGCGTGGAGGACCACTCAGTCGTGGAGGCGCATAAGCTCTTCTGAGGCGGTCCGCCTCGAAGTCACCAAAGGACCTCGCTGCTCGCCTCTTCGCGACCACTCGTCATTCCGCCGATTTATCCGCTCCTCACATCCAAGTGCATACGCTGCGCGGGCAACGTCCATGCGGCCAAGAGCTACACCCGAACAACTCTCGCCAGGTGATCATCGAGCCACCAGAACAAATCGGTGCACTCGATCCTCCATACTAGCTACCAACGCGGGGACGTACCGGGCTAATGAGTCGAACTCTACATTGTACTCCCGAACCGTACGCCCGTTCTGCCGTAACACCAAAAATCTGTCTGCCCGAGCCCTCCTCATCTGTGGAGGCAAGAAATGTGCAAGAAAGGCCTCTGAGAACTCGTCCCAAAAAGCTGGAAGTGCATGCTCTCCCCTGGACAGCTCCCACGAATCAAACCAGTCGACTGCGGTATCACGCAGTTGATGTGAACCTAGGACCACTGACTCGGTCTCCGATGCCTTGATTACTCTCATGATCCAGAATCGCCGGATGAACTCCTGCGATCATCCTCGTGCCTCGACCCATAAAACTCGCGGCTTCTGACTCGTAAAATCGTAGCCTCGAACTATCTCGATCTAGGGTGAACCATCGTATTATCGAACCGCCGCCCGGCCTATCCTCAAGTCGGCCACAACCTCGGCCATTAATCGGGCCTACTCCTTGTGACTCATCTTCTGCTCGGTGCGGGATCGAGGCTCGTGTCGTGGTCTCGCCACGCTTACTCGCAGCTTCCTTGCCGCTTTGCCCTTCAGGCCGGTTGCCTCACGCGGAGGCATAATCGTAAAAACGGCGTATGTCGGAGGTCCAATCTTATCACGCCTCTAAGGCACGATCTCGTAATGAGAAGAATGAAACCAATCCTAAATGTCCTGCGACCTCACGATTATAGATGTGGTACAACACATCGATAATCAAGACTCTACTAGACACGGTGCAGACACTTTCAGGACTAATCGCTTCGATACCACTTTGTCACGACCAACAGGGCGTGGTCGTGCCTTACCCCGCACCCTAGTGATACAATCATCGAGAAAATCATGGAAAGTAAAACATGAACATGAAATGAGAGATATTATAAATAAACAAAGCAACCAAAACAATTTGCCTTTCAACATATATATATAAAGACATTTGAACAATTATAATCCTTACAACCCCGCTTCCACAACAGGCTGCACTTAAGATTTATCTAACAACTATGACGGACAGTGGCCGCCATACCCCAACGCATAAGAACTTATAGACTCGTGGTAACATACCAAAGATAAGCCTCCGACGAACGGAGCTTCCCAAAACGAAATGAGATCCTAAACGCGGATCGACAGATGTACTTCTACTCGCAGATGACGCAGCCCGGCGGTCGATAACAGTACCAAGTATGTGAAATCAGAATATCGTGAAATGAAATCATAATAGTCTATATAAAGCGTGAGACATGTATGATGACCAAACTACGATATAACATATAACCCGATTCATCAAGTCGTGACTCACGCTCCAAATTATCACTCGTGCGTGGAATTTCTTCCTCATCGCCAGCTTTATGATATAACAATACCAAGGAGTATACATGAACACCAGTCCCACTGTGTCATAAAACCGTGACAGACAAGTACAACTACCGGATCCGTCTGTACCAATAATACAATGCAACCAAAACACGGTTGACACGGGCAAGCGCGAGAGCCGACTACCGATACTCAAGGCGGTCACGAGCTGACCGGCAAGTACGCAGGTGACCACCGTACCAAGGTCGTATCACGAGACTTCGCCACTACACCGAACGGCAAGTGCGAGGGCTAACTACCGTGTACCAAGGCGAATCAGCCACGAGACGGGGCAATCTGGCGACCACCACCGGGTACCAAGGCCGAACAGTAAGAAACCTCATGGAGAGCTAGTCCATGGAATAACACTATCAACAGGAGCATACCCGTGGAATTTTCCGTCACTGCCGGTACGTCCAAGTAAGTCCTCAACAAGTCAACAGGCACTCCATTGAGAGACGCGGTTATATAGAACACCATTTGCACAACAAAGGCTATCACCACAAGCATAAGCAAGCTACACAACAACAAGCATAGGCAAGTTACACAACAACAAGCATAGGCAGTTACACAACTCAAGGTACTTTCATTTTATGCCAAAGTCCGGGTTTTTAACCCTAAAGTACTACGTACGTTAAATTCCTTTTAAAGAGATCCATTCCTTTTATAAAAGTCACCCGATACCCGTAGTATAAAAAATAGAGTGACTTACATCTTTTAAGCAAACAAAAACAACTTCTCTTATTAAAGCCAAGTTTCCACATTTAAAACCAATGATAAAAACCCTTCTTTTGTTCTCATAAAGTCGTTATAACCAACTTCCCATAAAGTCATTTATAACACTTTAAGTTTTAAAACATTTTAAGACAACACAATGCCTTTCTTTTCCCTAAAGTTCCGTTTGCCTAATATTCATTACACAAGTCTCTTTTTAGAAAAGTTTCATAGTTCAATGTCTTAATCCCCTTTTAAAACTATTGAGTAACATATGCCTTATATGAGTGTAGGTTATTCTTATTCATAATCAATCTTATTAAGAAGCCATGATCTAGGAAATGTAATATCATTTTGTCTTATCTTAGCTTCTATGCAGATTGAGGTTTCTACTGGTTTTAATAATACTTCATTAGTAAATACATTTTCCTTTTATTAACGCTGCAGTGGTTTTTCGATACACATTCCGATTTCAAATCAAGAAACATTCTTAAGCCGTTATACCTAACTTCCCATAAAGCTAGTATAACTCTTAAGCTTTCAAAACCAAGTACTACTCATTCTTTCAAAACGATTCAAGAATCCTTTGAAATACTTCAAGTTCTTTATTAACACATATCAAGTCGCTTACCTTTTAAAACCACAAAGCATTTTCTTACCTACATAAGGTCATATAACCAACTTCCCATAAAGCCGTTATAACACCTTATGTTTCAAACCAATCAAATACAGTTAACACATGTACGTCTACCGTACTACATAGTTATACACATATCATGCTAGAACAGATAGGAAGAGGTTCACATACTGTTATACCCCGTAGTTTCAAGGTATGTATGCGAGGACGTACGTACGAGAATACGACATTGGAATTGGAATGGAAGAAAGAGGTGATTTTTCCACGGAAAAGTTTCCGGGTTTTGTGAAGGAAAAAGATTCGCTTATGGGAATTGGATTCCCATTTGGTATTCGGACTTCTTGGAATTTTAGAGAATTATGGAGTTTTATTTTTGGAAATGGTCACGTGGGCCCACTGAGAGAAAATTTACGCTTTGTGGGGCCCACTTTGTTTTGAGATTTTGGCCATTGTGGATATTTTCTGATGATGAAATATTTTGGACGAGTAGAGGCGACACGTGTCACCCCCTAGTTGGCTTGGACGAATTCCACTTTGTACACAACACCCGCTAGAGTCGTTTTCGACTAAACGCTTTTACAACTCGCGTAGGATAAATTCCGCTATGTCATTTCTAATTTTTGCGAATTTTTCCGAGAGACGAAACATTTTGGACCAACGAGAGGCGACACTTGTCACCCTCTCATTGATGGATGTTACACGGCATTGAGGCCAATTGGATGACAATTTTTGTCAAGTAGTTGGTAGGATATTTTGTGTGCAAGTTGGCCAAGGACACTTGCCTAAATCCTCACCCTACACTTGCCTTGCACTTGGCATAATCTTGGCCATTGGTTGGCCATGTCTTGACCTATAAATACCCCCCTTGTTGAAGAGTTATTTCATCCTAAATTGAGCAATCTATCTAAGTCTCAAATCCCCTCTCCCTCTTGTTGTTTCGTCCAAACACACCCTCCCCTTTTAGAAGCCCTAGCCGAGCAACCCCCTCTAAAGCTAGCCTAGCCAAACACTACCCCCTCCCTGGTAGAAAAGTTGCCTTCTAGTATTGTTATAATGCCCAAATTACCCTAGCCCAAATCCCTTAGTCCTTAGTAGAGTTGTGAAGAACTTCTAAGGTTTTCGAGCTACCTGAGCGCACAACTTGTGAGCTAAACCTTGCTCAGCGCCGACTTTTATCTAGGATATTATTGGGCTTACTGAGGTAAATAACCTTATCCTCCTTTGTAATTAGAATATATATACTGTAGAAGTATAGGAATAAGTATTAAATACTTAGAAGGATATTGCAGAATAGAATTGAACTGTTATCACAGGATAAGGGTTTAAAAGATGAATAATAGAATCAGATTTACATAGATCGTTTTCACAGAGACTTGAGTAGCTCACCTGCAGGGAAGTGCTGCCCAAATGACCATAGAATAACGAACCCTCTGCTTAGAACTTTTGTACAAAGATACCGACGCTGATAGACGATTTGGATTATAGGTCGACACTGCGACATATTCAACTTGGCAGAGGTTTTCACGAGAAGGTATGTGATTCTTCCTAAAGCATGATATTTTACAATATATATAGTACGGTGACGTACATGTGTTAATCGAATAATAACCACGCAATGTCTTTGACTTAAGCTCGAATAATACTTACGGAATGCCACACTTAAGCTCGAATAACACTTGCGTAATGCCTCACGCTTAAGCTTTGAATAATAAAGAATCAAAACATTTCAAAGGAATCTTGAATCATTTTTTTCGTAAGAGTAACACTTGGTTTTAAAAGCTAAGAGTTATACTAGCTTTATGGGAGGTTAGGTATAACGGCTTAAGAGTGATAAAAAGAACGATTTATTGATTTAAGGAAATAAGAGACTTGACTTATTATACTAATATGAATTTTGTTAAAAGTGTGAAACCTCATTAGTGAGTAATTAGTATTTTTGGTTTTCAAAAGGAATGATGTTTTACCAATCGTAATAAATGTCGAACAAACCACAAAGGCGCTAATAAAGGAATTATTTTGACTAATAAGGTATTATTAAAACTAGTAGAAACTTCCATCCGCATAGGAGCTAAGATGAGACAAAAGGATATTACATTTACTAGATCATGGCTCATTGTAATAAGATTGTTACGAATAATAATAACCTACTCACACTTAGGGTATATGTTTCTCAAAATTGTTTTAAAGGATTAAAACTATGAACTACAAACCCTTCAAAATGAGAAACTTGAGTAATTGGAATTAGGCAAACTTGAACGTTAGGAAAAGAATGTTGTTACTTGATTTTACAAGGAGAAGTGTTTTAATGTACTTCAAAAGATAATTACTCTATTTTTATACTACGGTTATTGTGTGACTTTTGTAAAAGAAACGGATCTTTTAAAAGAGTAATACATGAAGTACTTTGGGGCTAACAACCAACTTGTTAACATAATGTAGAAAGTACCTTGTGTGAATAACTTGATTGTATTGATTTGTGATAGTCTTGTAATATTTTCTTGTTTCGGATAAGTAAACATGTTAGGATGCTACGTGAGTTAGTATCTTGTGATATTTGTGTAAAGGGTTTTTGCCTTGTTGTGCTTATGTTGTTTAGCAATAATCGGTTATGTTGATATTATATCATTCATAACTCCGGGTTAAAGTCCCTCCGCGCGGTAGACTCAAAGGGTCGATGGACTATGATTCGAGAATACCTTATGCGGTCCAGATGGCCTATGCGGAGCGGAGTTCGTGTTAGTATGCGGCCCTTGTGGTCACGCGGTTCTTGTAGCCATGCGGACGACGAGTATAGACGCTGCCCGGGAGTAGCTACCCTCGATGCGGGGTTATACCGCCTGCGGGCCTATCTGTTTGGCCTATGCGAGTCGCGGAAGTTCCAGACTAGATGCGCACATTAGATATCGCGGCGAGTGGCGGCTTGATCATGTGACGGTGCAGACAGATCTCATGATCTGATTTATGACCTTGTTGGTACTGTGGGTTTTAGTAGTCGCTACGCCTTACTTACCCGTGCGGTTCTATTGTGATGACTTTGAGGCATGAGTCCACGACTTGACATGGCTATTTATTGTGAATCGTAGTTTTGGCTTATCATACATGTCTCCCGCCTTATATAGACTACTATGATTTCATTTACTGATTTTCGTTCACATACTGTACTGTTGTCTTGACCTCCGGGGGCTGCGTTCATGCCGCAGTAAAGGTACTCCTACCGCTGATCCTCGTTCTTGGATCACCGCGTTGGGAAAGCCCGCTTCTCGGAAGCTTAGCATTTTGGTATGGTCCTGTCGTTGTAGATATTCGTATTCAGGTATGGCGGGGCCCCGTCCGCCATTGTTGTTTTAAACTCTTAGAGTCCTAGACCGTTGTAAGGTTGGGATGTAGCTCATTTTGGGTTATTTATATACATTATGCCGAAGGCAACTTTTTCCAGCGTATGTCTTATTTATACTTGTTTCATATCTTGGTTGTTTTATATTACGCTGGTTTTTCTCTGATGTATGACTACTTGGGTGCCCGGGTAAGGCACGACCACGAACGGGTCGTGACAAAAGTGGTATCGTGAGCGCTTAATCCTCGGAAAGTGTCTGACATCGTATCTAGTAGAGTCTTGATTATCGGTGTGTTGTGCACCACACCAATAATCGTGAGGCTATAGGATATTTAGGATTGGTTTCATTCTTCTCACTCTGAGATCGTGCTTTAGAGTCGTGTTATAAGTTGGACCTCTAACGTATTCCTTTCCTTTACTGATGCCTCGCGCCAGTAACTCGGGCCCGAAGAAGGCAAAGCGTAAAGAGCTGCGAGTACGAGATTTAGAAGGGCACAGCCCAATCATCACTGAGGTGATGCTTCATGCGGAGTTCCGAGACGTCGCCGCAGGCGGTAGAGTTTAACAACGCAGCGCCCTCTGCGGTCATGACATCTGGACTTTCGCCCACGACCGGGAGCAGAAAATATGGATTGAAAGAGACGGCCTGTTGCTAGCAAAGGACTTGGCAGAGAGTATTTTATGTCACCGTATTCCAAGGATATTGATGCTTATCTAAAGAAGGGTTGTGAGGAGTAGCTCTTGATCGAGGGACGAGCCAGCTTGCGTTCGAGATTATGTGCGCTGGTGAGAGAGGTAGAGATCGACAGAGTGACCGAGCAGCAGTAAGAGGGCCGCTGGCGGGATCATTTGTAACTCTCGAGGCGAATCGCCTCAGCGAATTAGACATGCGCCTCGCCAAGACAGAGTGTCCCTCCACGAGTTGCTTTTTCCTCGTTGTTCACAGATGTGGCGGTGTCATCCCGAAGTGCCGTCTTTTATCGAGTGCTTGTTTTTATTGCGGCCGTCGGGCCATATGGCAAGGGAATGTTCTATGAGGAAGGATACAAGCACGAACTCACCTACTAGACGATTGTGGATGCAATGGTTCGGAGAGGAGGGTGTTAGCGAGAGAGGCCACCCCCACTCGGTGTGGCGTTGTGGTCGATGTCATGGGGAGTGTCGTTCTTCGCGTCGCCTTGTTATGTTTGCGGCCAGCAGGTCATTTGCGAGAATTGTCCGGCCGGGTGGTGCGGATGTAGAGACTCGGCCTTCGGGATCGATGGATAGTTCATCACCTTCCCCGGCATGCGCACAGCGGGTTTGATTAGAACGACCTGGGAAGTGCCGCGTGACGCAGTATATCCTTAACCCTTTAGAGATTTATATGTGTAGCGAATATCTTAAGTATTATGTTCAGATAGCATTGTGTTAATCGTGATTGGGAATCATGATTAGTTAATCGAAAGATTGGGGATAGAGAAAGTGGGAGCCTTAGGATGTGTGCGTAGAGACCTTAGAGGCGAGGCCATCTTTGGTAAAAGAATTACTTCGTGTTTGACCCTTGTCGAGGTGCATAGTATACGTGAGATATTTTGTGGGATGAATCTCAGGTAATGTGGAATGAAAGAGGGTAGAAGACGCTAGGTTTTCGTAACGTGATTTGGTGAGATTGTTCGAATCGTGAGCTAGTGTTTGCGTTCTTGGGTTGGGTGGAGGCCATGTGGCGGGTCGACCGTGGCCGCTTGGTGGTGGGGTCAGTTTTGGTGGTCACGCCGGTGGTAGGGTCACTAGGGTGTTAGGCCCAAGTTTAGTTAACCAACGTCTGAGTTCGTGGATACATTCGACCGATGGTCGGGCCGGCGAGGTCGGCCGCCTTGTCTTCTAGCAAAAGACGTGTACTCGGTAGGGGTGATTATATCGTAAGGTTGTAAGGCTGCGGGTGCCTACCTTCACCTTATGACGACAAAGGAGCCAGTGCATTGTTTCCTTTTTTTTGGAAGTTTTACCAGCGGGGTTAAGAACTCGTAAGTCTCGGGACCGCATTCGCCTCTGCAAGGTTTGGATTTCGTGAGTAGTTGTGGGATTGTTGTCTCTGTAAAGGGAATGTTTAAGCTACCATTTTCAGATTCGGATGTCGCCTTAGGAAGCCTTGTAGGGGCGGAAGTATAAGTTGCCGATCGATTGGTTCGATGTTGGCAAGGTTCAGATAGTTGGTTCAGGTTTGTTCCAGCAGACTGTGGATAGGGTGTGACGAGTTTTGGAAAACAGAGGAAACTTAGCCGTGTTACTTTGGGCCTTTTTGAGTTCATGTGAAGATTAGGCAGGTTGCCTATATGTTAGCATTGCCGTCCGACTTAGGAGGCAGTACGTCCGGTCTTTCGTATTGTTATGTTCGGGAAAGTATCGGAAATCCACCCAGAGTGTTCCCAGTTAATGATGACCACGTTAGAGATAGTAACCCCGAGATTTGGAAACTAAGCAGTAACAGAAGGGTGGTAAGAGTTCGAGCGTACAAGAAGTGTACGACATCCTCAAGGATCATAGCACGGTACCATTTGTTGGGTCGTCGGGGCAAGGCTCGCGACAAAGTGACAAAAGTGGTATCACGACGAGTAAAGGAAGAACGAGCATGTACACGAGCATAGGTGTGATCATTCGCTTGTAAAGAGTAGGGCGAAGGAGTATCTTTTAGATCTCGAGTAGGAGTTTTTGTGATAGAGGTGATTCCTCGTGGACTTGGAGATAAGTATGTGCGCTTGTTGTGTTGTGACCAGGTGTGGCATGGTTGTTTCCGTAAGTATAGCAGTAAGGACTATACTGGCGCCTGTTTGTTTTGATACCTAGAAGGAACATTCGGGACGAATGTTTCTAAGGAGGGGAGAATGTTATACCCCGTAGTTTCAAGGTATGTATGCGAGGACGTACGTACGAGAATCTGACATCGAATGGAATGGAAGAAAGAGGTGATTTTTCCACGGAAAAGTTTCCGGGTTTTGTGAAGGAAAAAGATTCGTTTATGGGAATTGGATTCCCAGATTTGGTATTCGGACTTCTTGGAATTTTAGAGAATTATGGAGTTTTATTTTCGGAAATGGTCACGTGGGGCCCACGGGAGAAAATTCTGGTTTTGTAGGCCCACTTTGTTTTCGAGATTTTGGCCATTGTGGATATTTTCGGATGATGAAATATTTTGGACGAGTAGGAGGGCGACACGTGTCACCCCCCCCCTAGTTGGCTTGGACGAATTCCACTTTGTACACAACACCCGTTTAGAGTCGTTTTTTGACGAAACGTTTTACACAACTCGCGTAGGATAAATTCCGGCTATGTCATTTCTAATTTTTGCGAATTTTTCCGAGAGACGAAACATTTTGGACCAACGAGAGGGCGACACTTGTCACCCTCTCATTGATGGATGTTACACGGCATTGGGGCCGATTGGATGACAATTTTTGTCAAGTAGTTGGTAGGATATTTTGTGTGCAAGTTGGCCAAGGACACTTGCCTAAATCCTCACCCTACACTTGCCTTGCACTTGGCATAATCTTGGCCATTGGTTGGCCATGTCTTGACCTATAAATACCCCCCTTGTTGAAGAGTTATTTCATCCTAAATTGAGCAATCTATCTAAGTCTCAAATCCCCCCCTCTCCCTCTTGTTGTTTCGTCCAAACCACTCCTCCCCTTTTAGAAGCCCTGGCGAGAGCAACCCCCTCTAAAGCTAGCCTAGCCAAACACTACCCCCTCCCTTGGTAGAAAAGTTGCCTCTAGTATTGTTATAATGCCCAATTACCTAGCCCAAATCCCTTAGTCCTTAGTAGAAGTTGTGAAGAACTTCTAAGGTTTTCTTGGAGCTCTGAGCGCACAACTTAGGAGCTAAACCTTGCTCGGCGACTTTATCTAGGATATTATTGGGCTTACTGAGGTAAATAACCTTATCCTCCTTTTGTAATTAGAATATTTATCTTTGTAGAAGTATAGGAATAAGTATTAAATACTTAGAAGGATATTGCGAATAGAATTGGAATTATCACGATAGAAGGGTTTAAAAGATGAATAATAGAACTGTATTTACATAGGTGTTTTCCTGATGAACTTGAGTAGCTCACGGGTAGGAAGTGCTGCCCAAATGACCATAGAATAACGAACCCTCTGCTTAGAACTTTGTGCGATGATGCGGGCGTTGATAGACGTATTTGATATTATAGGTCGATACTCTGCGCGCGACATATTCAACTTGGCAGGAGGTTTTCGTCGAGAAGGTATGTGATTCTTCCTAAAGCATGATATTTTACAATATATATAGTATGTAGACGTACATGTGTTAACTGAATAATAACTACGGCAATGTCTTTGACTTAAGCTGAATAATACTTACGGCAATGCCTCACGCTTAAGCACGAATAACACTTGCGGCAATGCCTCACGGCTTAAGCCTGAATAATAAAGAACTGAAAACATTTCAAAGGAATACTGAATCATTTTTTCAGAAGAGTAACACTTGGTTTTAAAAGCTTAAGAGTTATACTAGCTTTATGGGAGGTTAGGTATAACGGCAGAGTGATAAAAGAACGATTTATTGATTTAAGGAAATAAGAGACTTGACTTATTATACTAATATGAATTTTGTTAAAAAGTGTGAAACCTCATTAGTGAGTAATTAGTATTTTTGGTTTTCAAAAGGAATGATGTTTTACCAATCAGAATAAATGTCGAACAAACCACAATAGCTAATAAAGGGAATTATTTTGACTAATAAGGTATTATTAAAACTAGTAGAAACTTCCATCTGCATAGGAGCTAAGATGAGACAAAAGGATATTACATTTACTAGATCATGGCTGCTGTAATAAGATTGTTACGAATAATAATAACCTACTCACACTTAGGGTATATGTTTCTCAAAATTGTTTTAAAGGATTAAAACTATGAACTACAAACCCTTTCGAAAATGAGAAACTTGAGTAATTGGAATTAGGCAAACTGGAACGTTAGGAAAAGAATGTTGTTACTTGATTTTACAAGGAGAAGTGTTTTAATGTACTTCAAAAGATAATTACTCTATTTTTATACTCTACGGTTATTGTGTGACTTTTGTAAAGAAAGCGGATCTTTTAAAGAGTAATACATGAAGTACTTTGGGGCTAACAACCCGAACTTGTTAACATAATGTAGAAAGTACCTTGTGTGAATAACTTGATTGTATTGATTTGTGATAGTCTTGTAATATTTTCTTGTTATTTGGATAAGTAAACATGTTAGGATCTTCACGTGAGTTAGTATCTTGTGATATTTGTGTAAAGGGTTTTTCCTTGTTGTGCTTATGTTGTTTAGCAATAATCGGTTATGTTGATATTATATCATTCATAACTCAGGGTTAAGCTGCCCTCCGTCTGGGGTAGACTCGGCGGTCGATGGACCTATGATTCGAGAATACCTTATGCGGTGCAGATGGCCTATGCGGCTGCGGGAGTTCGAGTTAGTATGCGGCCCTTGTGGTCATGCGGTTCTTGTAGCCGTCACGGACGACGAGTATAGGGCTGCCGGGAGTAGCTACCCTCGATGCGGGGTTATACCTCATGCGGGCCTATCTGTTTGGCCTATGCGAGTGCGGAAGTTCCAGGACTAGATCGCGCATTAGATCTGCGAGCGAGTGGCGGCTTTGATCATGTGACGATGCAAGCAGATCTCATAATCTGATTTATGACCTTGTTGGTACTGTAGGTTTTAGTAGTCGGCTCGCCGTACTTACCGTGCGGTTCTATTGTGATGACTTTGAGGCATGAGTCACGACTTGACATATTTGCTATTTATTGTGAATCGTAGTTTTGGCTTATCATACATGTCTCCCGCCTTATATAGACTACTATGATTTCATTTACGATATTTTGATTTCACATACTTGGTACTGTTATCGACCTCCTTCGAAGCCGCGTTCATGCTGCAGTAAAGGTACTCTATTGATCCGTTCTTAGGATCACCGCGGCGTTGGAAAGCTCCGTTTCTCGGAAGCTTAGCATTTTGGTATGGTCCCTGTCGTTGTAGATATTCGTATTCGGTATGGCGGGCCATTCCGCCATTGTTTTTAAACTCTTAGAGTGTCCAGACTGTTGTAAGGTTAGGATGTAATCGCTCATTTTGGGTTATTTATATACATTATGCGAAGGCAACTTTTCCGAACCGTGTCTTATTTATACTGTTTCATATCTTGGTTGTTTTATATTCCGTTTTTCTCTCGATGACTACTTGGGTGCGGGTAAGGCACCAACACGTGCCCGAATTCGTGACACATACCGCGATTATCGACAATAAGCAAAAAGCTCCAGTACTACAACCTGCTAGCCCTTCCACTCCTCGAGTGAATACGCTACTCTTAGTACTTTCACCTAAAAGGCCACAAACGTCTATTAAATCTTAAACACAAGTTTCCATCTTTCTACGTAAAATTAAGATTTTCGCAATGTTAATCTCCTCCTATCGGCGCTACCAGCCAACCAGTGGGGTTTGCACGCCTAACCGACGTGTACAATTCTACCCACGAATGCTACACAAGCCTCTGCCAATACGCCCTATGTAACTACAATTCTCTTATTTAAATTCAGCTTAAGTCGCAAGACATTGAAGTATTATTCAGCTTAAGTCAAAAGACATTGCCGCACAACTATGTTCAATTCTATATATAGTATACTTCAACTATATATTCCAACAACATGTAATTTCCAATTTCAATGAAGGTCAAGAGTGTTTACCTCGATAAGCCCAAAATTATCCGAGTTTAAATGTCGGTCTGAGCGAGGTTTAGCTCCTACTCAGTGCTCAGGACCGCTCCAACCAACCCTTAGAAGTTCTAACCAACTTCTACTTATAACTTCAACTACGGGTGAAGATTTACTTAGGTTTTCGTTTTGTGGTAGGGAAGTATAATAGTATTTTCGGGCTTTTGTATCGTGTAACCTGGGAATACTACAAGGTATTTGGGCCAAGGTATTTGGGCATTATAACAATACTAGGAGAGTATTTCTATACCAAAAAGGGGTATTTATACGAGACAACTATGCTAGTGGGTACCCGTGAAACACCACAGAGGAGGGGTGGCTCTCGGACAAGGGCTCTCAAGGGGAGGGGGTGTGGTGGACGAGAGAACAAAGAGGAGAGTGTTTGAGACTTAGGTAGATTGCTCAAGTGAGGATGAAGAAAGTCTTCAACTTAGGTATTTATAGGTCAAGTGAAGGCCAACCAATGGACAAGATGAAGACAAGTGCCACAGTGTAGGGTAAAGATTAAGCCATGTGTTTGTGGGTTCCACTTTCTCATCTTCCACACAAAATATCCTACCAACTCCTCGACTAAGAGAAGGCACAAAAAGCGTGCCAACTATGCCCATTTCGTCCGTCCACTCCTTCCAATTAGAGGTGACAAGTGTCGCCTCTCGTTGGTCCAAAATGTTTCGTCTCTGGAAAAATCCGCAAAATTAAAAATGACATAGCCGGAATTTTCCCTAAGCTGTGGAAACGTTTCGTCGAAAAACGACTCCTATCGGCACTTGTGCCCAAATTTCGAAACTTGTCAATTCTTAAGGCAAAATTTAATACGTACGCCCTCACGTACATACTCTGGAAATACGGGGTATAACATTCTCCTTAGAAACATTCGTCGAATGTTCCTTCTCAAGACGGATTCTGAAGAAGTTCTTCTAACAAGTTGCCAACGTCGCCGCCACGAACTAACACACGTGCTCTTCCTAAGGCCATTCCCGCCTTCACGACCGCTTACGTCGAACATATCCACGAACTCATACGATGGTCATCAAAACTTGGGCCTAACACCGGGTGACCCTACCTCTGGCGGGACCACCTGCAGCTGACCCCACCTCAATCCGGCACGGGTTGACACGCAACACGCCTCAACCCGACTCCGTCACGCCTAACTCTCTAGTTTCTTGATCCAACAATCTTACCTCTACAGTCATGAAAGCTACCACTTCCATTTCACACTACCCAGACTTTGTCACACAAAACGTTCTAGGCATAAATGCACTCGACAAGGATCACTTGCAAAATCGTACTCAAAGCGACCTTACATCTAAGGTCTCAACTGTAATATTCTATGGTTTATCATTTCTCACCTCGTGCTTACCCTTTTCTTCATCGACTGTGTTTCTAAATCACATTTTAGCACAAGGCTATCCGAACATAACACTAAACACATCATCAACATCAATACAATATAAGTCTCTGAGGGTTAAGGATATACTGAAAATAGGCGGTTCAGGACCGCTAAAGCGGAACTCCCACCGCGACTTTAGGGCTGCCTCACGGTACGAACATCTGCTCGCTATGGAAGGTGAAGAACCCACCGCTCTAGTAGTCCATGCTATCCTACCGCGCTGCCTGGTGGACGCTCTTGCCGATGGCCTCGCTGGCCGCAAAATAACACTCTCCCGAGTCAAGACGGCACTCCTTATGAAGTTTTCCAACGCCACACCGAGACAAGGGCAACCTCGTCCGCGAGCACTCCTACTTCCTGAAATCTGAAACCCGGAGCCCGACCTCCCCAATATCCCAAAGGTCCCGGGAAGCCGCGAGGACCACTCAGACCGGTGGCGCATAATCGCTCTTCTTGGCGGTCCGCCTCGAAAGTCACCAGGACCTCTGTTCTGGCCTCTTCTACGACTGGTCATTCCGCGATTTATCCGCTCACATCCAAGTGCATACGCTGCACGCGCAATGTCCATGCTCCTGAAGAGCTACACCCGAACAACTCGCTAGGTGATCATCGAGCCAGAATAAATCGGTGCACTCGATCCTCCATACTAGCTACCAACGCGGACGTCGCTAATGAGTCGAACTCTACATTGTACTCCCGAACTCGCCGGTTCCGTAACACCAAGAATGCGCGAGCCCTCCTCATCTGTGGAGGCAAAATGTGCAGAAAGGCCTCTGAGAACTCGTCCCAAAAGCCGGAAGTGCATGCTCTCCCTGGGACGGCTCCACGAATCAAACTGGCTGCGGTATCACGCGATTGATGTGAACCTAGGACCACCGACTCGGTCTCCGATGCCTCGATTACTCATGATCCACAGAATCGCCGGATGAACTCCTCGGATCATCCTCGTGCCTCGACCCATAAAACTGGGCGACTTCAACTCGTAGAAAATCCCGTGAGCCTCGAACTATCTCGATCGGGTGAACCATCGTATTATTGGGGAATCACGCTGCGTCACCTATCTCAAGTCCGCCACAACCGCCATTAATCGCCCACTCGACTCATCTTTCGCTGCCGTGCGGGGAGGCTCGAGTCTTGTGGTCTCGCCGCTTTACTCGTTCTTCCTTCGCCGCCACGGGCGTCTGGTTGCCTCGCGAGGCATAACGTAAAACGAAGTATGTCGGAGGGTCCAATCTTATCACCTGACTTCTAAGGCACGATCTCGTAATGAGAAGAATGGAAACTAATCCTAAATGTCCTGCAGCCTCCTCGATTATAGATGTGGTGCACAACATCGATAATCAAGACTCTACTAGACACGGTCAGACACTTTCCGAGGACTAATCGCTCGATACCACTTTGTCACGACCGAATCGGGCGTGGATCGTGCCTTACCGGGCACCCTAGTGATACAACATCAGAGAAAATCAACGAAAGTAAAACATGAACATGAAATGAGAGATATTATAAATAAACAGGCCAACCAAGCAGTTGCTTTCAACATATATATATAAAGACATTTGAACAAGCATAATCCTTACAACCCCGCCTACAAAGGTTGGAACCTCTAAGATTTATATACAACTATGACGACGGGCCGCCATACCAATGAACGTAAGAACTTATAGACTGGTAACATACCAAAGATAAGCCTCCGCCGGACGGAGCTTCCCAAATAAATGAGATCCTAAACGCGGGGATCGGCAAATGATGTACTTCTACCGCTGCATGAGCAGCCCCGAAGTCGAAGACAACAGTACCAAGTATGTGAAATCAGAATATCGTAAATGAAATCATAATAGTCTATATAAAGCGGAGACATGTATGATGACCAAACTACAAGATAACATATAACCGATTCAAGTCGTGACTCACGCCTCCAAATTATCACTCGTGCGTGGAATTTCTTCCTCACCGCCAGATTTATGATATAACAATACCAAGGAGTATACATGAACACCGTGTCCCACCTGTGTCATAAAAACCGTGACAGACAAGTACAACTGGATCCGTCGCACCAATAATACAATGCAACTAAAAACACGGTTGACACGGGGCAAGTCGGAGCCGACTACGGATACCAAGGTTTGCCACGTGTCGATCGGCAAGTACGGTGACCACCGGTACCAAGGCGTATCACGAGACTTCGTCACTACACCGAACGGGGCAAGTGCGGGCTAACTACTGTGTACTGGCCGAATCAGCCACGAGACGGCAATCTGGCAAGCCGACCACCGTACCAGGCCGAACAGAAGAAACCTCACGGAGAGCTAGTCCATGGAATAACACTATCAGCGAGCATACCGCGGAATTTTCCGTCATCAGACGCGTCAAGTAAGTCCTCAACAAGTCAACAGCACTCCATCGAGAGGCGGTTATATAGAACACCATTTGCACAACAAAGGCTATCACCACAAGCATAAGCAAGCTTACACAACAACAAGCATAGGCAAGTTACACAACAACAAGCATAGGCGCTACACAACTCAAGGTACTTTCATTTTATGCCAAAGTCCGGTTTTTAACTCCTAAAGTACTACGTGACGTTAAATTCCTTTAAAGAGATCCATTCCTTTTATAAAAGTCACCCGATACGTAGTATAAAAATAGAGTGACTTACATCTTTTAAGCAAACAAAACAACTTCTCTTATTAAAGCCAAGTTTCCACATTTAAAACCAATGATAAAACCCCTTCTTTGTTCTCATAAAGTCGTTATAACCAACTT
The DNA here is from genome assembly GCA_029844215.1 of Przewalskia tangutica. Classification (NCBI taxonomy): domain Eukaryota; kingdom Viridiplantae; phylum Streptophyta; class Magnoliopsida; order Solanales; family Solanaceae; genus Przewalskia; species Przewalskia tangutica. The sequence goes on along the minus strand of CM056729.1, from coordinate 61,088,814 downwards.
CCCATAAAGTCATTATAACACTTTAAGTTTAAAACATTTTAAGACAACACAATGCCTTTCTTTTCCTAAAGTTCCAGCTTGCCTAATATTCATTACACAAGTCTCTTTTTAGAAAAGTTTCATAGTTCAATGTCTTAATCCCTTTTAAAACTATAGAGTAACATATGCCTTATATGAGTGTAGGTTATTCTTATTCATAATCAATCTTATTAAGCAAATGATCTAGGAAATGTAATATCATTTTGTCTTATCTTAGCTTCTATGCAGATGGAGGTTTCTCTTGGTTTTAATAATACTTCATTAGTCAATACATTTTCCTTTTATTAACGCCGCAGTTGGTTTGTCGATACACATTCGATTTCAAATCGAAAAACATTCTTAAGCGTTATACCTAACTTCCCATAAAGCTAGTATAACTCTTAAGCTTTCAAAACCAAGTACTACTCATTCTTTCAAAACGATTCAAGAATCCTTTGAAATACTTCAAGTTCTTTATTAACACATATCAAGTCAATTATCTTTTAAAACCAAAAGCATTTTCTTACCTACATGTGTATAACCAACTTCCCATAAAGCCGTTATAACACCTTATGTTTCAAACCAATCAAATCTTAACACGTATAATGCGTCGTACTACATAGTTATACACATATCATGCTAGAACAGATAGAAGAGGTTCACATACCTCGCGACGATTATCGACAATAAGCAAAAAGCTCCAAGTACTACAACGCGCTAGCCCTTTCCACTCGAGTAGAATACGCTACTCTTAGTACTTTCACCTAAAAGGCCACAAACGTCATTAAATCTTAAACACAAGTTTCCATCTTTCTACGTAAAATTCGCACACCTCCCCAACAAAGTAATCTCCTCTCTATCGAGGCCGGCTTGCCAACCAACGGGGTTTACACGCCTAACCTGGGGCGTGTACAATTCTACCCAAGAATGCTACACAAGCCTCATGCAATACGCCCTATGTAACTTCTGATTCGATTCTCTTATTTAAATTCGTGCTTAAGTCGCAAGACATTCACGTAAGTATTATTCAAAGCTTAAGTCAAAAGACATTGCCGCTTGTATAACTGTTCAATTCTATATATAGTATACTTCAACTATATATTCCAACAACATGTAATTTCCAATTTCAATAAGGTCAAGAGTGTTTACCTCGATAAGCCCAAAATTATCCGAGTTTAAATGTTTGGCCCGAGCAAGGTTTAGCTCTACTCCGCGCCCGACCCGCTCCAACCAACCCTTAGAAGTTCTAACCAACTTACTTATAACTTCAACTACGGGTGAAGATTTACTTAGGTTTTCGTTTTTTGTGAGGAAGTATAATAGTATTTTCTGGCTTTTGTATACGTGTAACCTTGGGAATACTACAAGGTATTTGGGCCAAGGTATTTGGGCATTATAACAATACTAGGAGAGTATTTCTATACCACAAAAGGGGTATTTATACGAGACAACTATGCTAGGGGTACCCCGGCAAAACACCACAGCGGGAGGGAGGTGGCTCTCGGCGAGGGCTCTCAAAGGGGAGGGGTGTGGTGGGCCCGAGAACAAGAGGAGTGAGTGTTTGAGACTTAGGTAGATTGCTCTGTGAGGATGAAGAAAGTCTTCAACTTAGAGGGTATTTATAGGTCAAGTGAAGGCCAACCAATGGCCAAGATGAAGACAAGTGCCATGCAAGTGTAGGGTAAAAGATTAAGCCATGTGTTTGTGGGTCCCACTTTCTCATCTTCCACACAAAATATCCTACCAACTCCTTGACTAAGGAGAAGGCACAAAAACGTGCCAACTATGCCCATTTCGTCAGTCCACTCTTCCAATTAGAGGGTGACAAGTGTCGCCTCTCGTTGGTCCAAAATGTTTCGCCTCTAAAAATCCGCAAAAATTAAAAATGACATAGCCGAATTTTCCTACGAAAAAGGTGGAAACGCTTCTGGCGAAAAACGACTCTACTCGCACTTGGCCCAAATTTCAAACTTGTCAATTCTTAAGGCAAAATTTAATACGTACGCCTCACGCATACTGGAAATACGGTATAACAATATGACAACAACGACGGACAGGTTCGCCATACCCTGAATGTAAGCACCTACAACAACAGGACTATACCAAGATAAGCCTCCGAGAAAGCGGAGCTTTCCCAAACGCCGAATCGTGACCCTAAGAGCGAGGATCAACGATCGTGTACCTTTACCGCTGCATGAACGCGGCCCGAAGTGAGGTCGCGTCAAAAAGTTAGTATGTGAACGAAAATAAATCGTAAATGAAATCATAGTAGTCTATATAAAGCGAGAGACATGTATGATAACAAACTACGCCACAATAAATAGCGATGCTGTCAAGTCGTGGACTCACGCCAAAGCCATCACAATAGAACCGTGCGGTAAGTAATGCGAAGGCATAGCCGACTACTAAGACCCGGTACCAAAAATGCCATAAATCGTATCACGAGGTCTTTCTAGGCACCACATGATCGGTGCCACTCGCGGCAGATCACCGCGCGCTGTCTATCCTCGAACTTACGCGGCTCGCATTGGTCACACACGACCGCATGAGGTATTCTCGAATCACGGTCCTGCACCGCTCGAGGTATACCCCGCATCGAGGCGGCTAACCCCGTATCCGCCGACTCGCAGCCCGCATAGTCCTCAAAGACCGCATAGTCCTCAAAGACCGCGATGGCATCTCGCGGGCTAAACACCCGAATGATCAATCTCGAGCATACCGTGCTCGCATAGTCTCATGATCGCATAGGCCGATAGACCGCATCAAGGGTGGCAAGCCTCAGATAATAAGTCAAGGGTATGTGATACAATAAGCAAGATCGGGCTTAACGCTTAATAACGTAAGCACAACAAGAATGACCCCCTTACATAACAATCACAAGATACTAACACACGTAGCATCCTAACATGTTTATTTATCAAATCAACAAGAAAGTATTACAAGGTTATCACAAACCAACACAATCAAGTTATTCACACAAGGTACTTTATGCTAACAAGTTCGTATCTATCCCCAAAGTACTTCATACATTAACTCTTTAAAAGATCCGTTTCTTTCACAGAAGTCACACAATACCCGTAGTATAAAATAGAGTGACTGTCTTTTTTAAGTAAACCAAAACACTCCCCTTTGTAAAATCAAGTAACAACATTATTTTCCAAACGCTCAAGTTTGCCTAATTTCAAATGTTCACGCTTCTTATTTTAGAAAGGTTTCAGAGTTCATAGTCTTATTCATTTACGAATATAATTCTCTTTTAAACAATCGAGAAACATATGCCCTATATGTGAGTAGGTTATTCTTGTTCATAATCAATCTTATTAAGCAAATATGATCTAGGAAATGTGAGTATCATTTTGTCTCATCTTAGCTTCTATGCAGATGGAGGTTTCTACTGGTTTTAATAATACTTCATTAATCAAAACATTTCCCTTTATTAACGCTGCAGTGGTTTGTCGGTACTCATTCTGATTTCCGAAATCAGTAAAACATTATTCCTTTTAAAAACCAAGTACTCATTACTCATGAACGAGGTTTACACAAAATTCATATTAATTTAATTAAGTCAAGTCTCTTATCTTTTAAGATCAAGTCTCTTAACTTCTAAAATCAATAAATCATTCATTTTATCTCTCTTAAGCCGTTATACCTAACTTTCCATAAAGCTAGTATAACTCTTAAGTTTTAAAACCAAGTATTACTCTCCTTCAAAATAGTTCTTAAGTCTCTTGAAATACTTCAAGATTCTTATTATTCCGCTTAAGTCAAAAGACATTGCCGCATAACCACGCTCAATTAGCACGCAGACGTCTACGTACTACTATATATATATATTCTTTTAAAATATCATGCTCAAGAGGATAGGAAGAATCACATACCTCGCGACGATTATCGACTATAAGCAAATCGCTCCACGGCTATAACCCGGCTAGCCTTGTCCACCTTTCAAGTAGCACATGCTACTCACAGAACATTCAAACTATAAAGGTTAAACAAGTCTATCAAAGTCTAGACTACTCGGTAGATTATTCTTAAGCAATAGGTTCTCTATTTACGGAAAATCGGGCAGCACTTCCCTATCCGTCAAACTTCATAAGTCTACTGTAATACAGTCCTATGTAAGTACATTTCATTTCCCTTCTTATATACTTTCCTTGTATATACTTATACTTATTCTTATACTTCAACAGTATGTACACTTAAATACAAAAGGGAGACAAGATAATTACCTCGATAAGCCCATAATTATCCAAGTATAAATGTCGGTCCTTAGCAACGCTGGCTCTACTCCGGTGCTCCAACCCGCTCCAAACAACCCTTAGAAGTTCTACGCAACTTCTTCTTAATACTCAACCAACTGTGGAGATTTTTCCTTAGGGTTTGGTTTGAGACAAAAAGGACATACTGGTAGTATTTCTGCTCTACGATAGAGGTATCTTTGGAATACTACAAGGTATGGCTAAGGTAATTTGGGTATAGTAACAATACTTTGGAGAGTATTTCTACCACGAGGGGGGTATTTACGAACACAACTCACGGTAGGGGGGGTACCCCACGGCCATACCACTAGGAGGGGAGGTGTACCCCTCGGCCAAGGCCTCTAGGAGGGGGGTGGGTACCCCTCGGCCAAGGCCTTCTCGAAAGGGGGAGGGGGGGGACGAAACCAACAAGGAGGAGGAGGATTTCAAGACTTGGAATTTATTTTAGGATGAATAAGTCTTCAAAGGGGGGGGGGTATTTATAGGTCAAGTAAAGGCCAACCAATGGCCAAGATGATGCCAAGTGCAAGGCAAGTGTAGGGTGAGGATTTAGGCAAGTGTCCATTCTATCTACTACACAAAAAATATCCTACCAACTCCTTGACAAAAAGGCCACCCAATCGTCCATTTACCGCCTAACGTTCCAATGAGAGGGTGACAAGTGTCGCCCTCGTTGGTCAAAATGTTACGCCACTAAAAATCCGCAAAATTAGAAATGACATAGCGGAATTTTCCTTCGCAAGTTATGTAAAACGCTTCGTCAAAAAAACGACTCTAACCGGTGTTGTGCACAAAGTAAAATCGCCAAGCCACTTTTAAAGCCCAAACTTTTCTACGCACGCCCTACGCATAATACACCGGAAATACGGGTATAACATTCTCCACTCGCCCGA